>JADLZN010011231.1:0-77171 GCA_018155175.1 Sinocyclocheilus anophthalmus
AACCCTTAATTGCAGTCATCTTTCCTGATTTCCCGATTTTTAGAACAAGATCACTGGTACCATCTGGTATGAGATTGATGACAGAAGGACCTTTAAAATTCTTGACCTAAAGGACATTGAGAAGATGTTTTCAGCTTACCAGAGGCAGCAAGTATGCAAATGTGGCACACAAGAGTCACATCTCAGCTGTGCTTAAATACCAAACAAATAATTTTCGCATTCAATATTAGATATTTCTAAAATAACTTCTGCAATGATGTTCTGAAATAACAGCTGTACTGATATTCGTATTTATGTTTGTGAAATGTGTGTGTGTGGGGTGGGGGGACTGAATACACACCAACTCTAAATCGAGGTCCCCATGGGTAAACAAACTTATAAATCACACAGAATTAAGTTTCTAAAAATGCAGAAAGTTTCCTGTAAAGGGTAGGTTTAGGTGTAGGGTTGGTGTAGAATGATAGAATATATGGTTTGTACAGTATAAAAACATTACGCCTATGGAGAGTCCCACAAGGATAGTAAAACCGATTGTGTGTGTGTGTGTGTGGTGTGTGTGTGTGTGTGTGTGTGTGCCTACTTAACCATATTTGGGGGACAAATTTGTACCCAAAAGTGAGCAAAACCTGAAAAAACGCCAAAACCTCCATTGGGGCATTTCCTTCAACGTTTTTTGAAATGTAAAAATGCAGAAAGGTTTTCTGTGAGGGTAGGTAGGAGGAGTATTTTTTTTTTTTTTTTTTTTGGGGGTAGGGGTGGGTTAGGTTAAAAAATGTATACCTATCTGTATATAAAAACAATATAAGTCTATGTAATGTCCCCATTTAGATAGCTACTGTAAGTTAGTGTCTGTGTGTGCGTGCGTGAGAGAGAAAGAGGGAGAGAGAGTATTTGGAACCTCAGGCTTTACAGCAGTGGCTAAAGCAACTGTTCTTTGCTAAATGGCTTGTAATAGATGCTTCTGTGCTTTAAGCATGAAGTAGTATGTTAGTGCATTTAGAGCAGAAATGCTGCAGATATGCTCTCAGGCCCAATGTCAACAAAAGTCAGTGATTTCAAATTTTTTTGTTTCTTCAGTGTTTTGCAAGCGATTCTGGGGCCTGTGAGAATGTTTGCTGTAGTCAGCTCTGGCTGAGTCTTCTGCTGTAGTTCTGCCGCTTGAGTTGTTAATTTCTGCATGTCTTCCAATGTTTCTTGTTTTTTTTCTCTGCTGCTGTACCACTGACTGGCCAGGAGCTGCTCACTAACCAATCATTCAAGCAGGTGAGTGATTGGTCCAATTAAAGCTACTTTACTGCCAGAACGGGGTCAGAAATGAACGTTTCTATTAAGCGGCAATATTTGCTATGTTGTATCTGTGTTGTCTTTTATGTAAAATGCTTAAATTTGACTATTTCAATCAATCAGAATACTACAGACTCTTACCAATACAATTTTATTAACATCAACAAAAACCCATACATGCAATGGTGGAACAAAAACTGTAAAAATAAATCTAAACCGGTCATTTAGATTTATTGACACAGACTGTTAATTCTTCTCAAAGCTGAGTACATGTATTTACAAAATTACATAATCTAATAGCCTACATGAAGTATATACAGGTGCATCTCAATAAATTAGAATTTCATGGAAAAGTTAATTTATTTCAATAATTAAACTCAAATTGAGAAACTCGTGTATTAAAAATTCAATGCACACAGACTGCTGAAGTAGAGTTATAGTTCTTGGATCTTTTAAGTGTGTGAGATTTGGGCTCACATTAACAAAAAACCCACCCCATCACTTATCTCAACAAATAGAATACTCATAAAACAAAACAAAACAAAACATTTGTTGGTGAATGTTGGCCTTCGGGGACAATGTTAATTTACTGTACATGTAATCAATACTTGGTAGGGGCTCCTTTTGAATGAATTACTGCATCAGTGCGGCGTGGCATGGAGGTATGTCTGATGCCTGGAGCCTGCTCCAGGGGCCCACTCCGGACCGGTAAGAGGAACGCAAGGTTTGACCACGGGGTGAAGGTTTGGCGGCGGGCCGGTGTCACCTGGACCCGGAAGGGGCCGCGTTGCCACGCCAACCTCGGGACTCGGCCATGAAGCCAGAGCTGGAGCGGTCTCATATGAAGCAGCCCCAAAGGCGTAACTGCCGCTGCAGCTGCCATATGCCCCAGGAGCCTCTGAAAAAAAATTTCAGTGGGACCGCCATCCTGCTCTTGAATGTATTCAAGCAGTTCAACACCGACTGAGCACGTTCCTGCGTGAGGCGTGCTGTCTGTTCGACCGAGTCCAACTCCATACCGAGAAAAGAGATCCTCTGCGTCCGGGAGAGTTTGCTCTTTTTTGCCCAGTTGACCCGAAGGCCCAACAGGATGAGGTGTGAAAGCACCAAGTCCCTGTGCTCGCACAAACTGATCCTGAGACTGGGCGAGTATAAGCCAATCGTCGAGGTAGTTGAGAATACGAATGCCCTGTTCTCTCATGGGAACAAAGGCTGCCTCCGTAACTTTCGTAAAGAAACGGGGCGACAGGGACAGCCCGAAGGGCAGGACCTTGTACTGGTATGCCCGCCCCTCGAACGCAAACCGCAGGAATGGACTGTGTCCTTCAGGTTGATCGCTGCGAACCAGTCTTGGGGACGGATACACCTGAAAGTGCATTTCTGCGTGGGCATCTTGAACGGGAGCCGGTGAAGGGGCCGGTTCACGACGCGCAGGTCCAAGAAAGGTCTCAACCCACCGCCTTTCTTGGATACAATGAAGTAAGGGCTGTAAAACCACGACCTCATATCGGCTGGAGGGACCGGCTCTATCGCGTCCTTCGTCAGTAGGATTGCGATCTCTGCACGCAAGACAGGGCATCTGCTGCTTTCACTGACGTAAAGTGGACGCCCCTGAACTTGGGAGGGCGCCGGACGAACTGAATAGCATAGCCGAGCCTGACGGTTCGACGGAACCATCGAGACGGGCTGGGTAGCTCAAGCAAGGCTCCCAGACACCGCGCAAGTGGCATCAACGGAACTACAGGAGTACCCGCAGCGGGGCAGCGTGAAAGAAAGCAGGGACCCGGCCCGGGCGTCTAGTAGCAGGTCCGAGGCGGGGTCTGAGTGTGTGCAACACTGACCTGCGTTCGAGCAGAGGTGTGTGGGTAGTCCGTTGGTTCGTCCTCCCGATCCGCCAACTGCTGCTCACTGGCGAGAGAGGAGATACGCACTGGATCGTCCACAACCCCCACGTCCCCTCTGGGAACCCAGAAATAGAGGAATTGCTCTTTGTCGAGAATTGGGTACCACCAAGGGTCATTGGTGGAAAAAGATTCTCCGCCCGGCCATCCTTCGGGGGAGGGAGTGGTGTGCTTACTATCTCCTGAAGAGCACGTCCCTCCACATCTGGGTCGCCCGTCTCCGGGCCTCTTGCTCTCTCGCTTGCCACCAGGTTTGGCGGGGGCCTGGACGGGCGGGGCGGCTGCCCTGCGACCGGCTCCACGGCACAGCCTTGCTGGAGGCCGCAGGAGCGCTGCTCTTGTTTGGCGGTGGCAGGGGGGCCGCCCTCGGCGACGGCAGAAGCTGCACACCGGCAGGATGTACCTGAGGGCCTCAGTCTGCTCTGGTCAGCGGAAAACCGCTGGGCACGTTCTCCACCGTGTCTTTTCCCCCCCCTTTTTTATGGCGCCGAACAGGCTGGTCTGGGACACGGGGGCGTTCAAGAACTGTGTCTTGTCCGTCTCGCGCATGTCAGCCGGTCACAGCCAGAATTGGCGCTCCTGGAACACCATAGTGGACATCGCACTACCCAGAGACCGCGCCGTAACCTTCGTCGCTCGTGGCGCGAGGTCCGCCGCGGTGCGGAGTTCTCTCTGAACTTCCAGGTCGTGACCACCCTCGTGCAAGTCCCTCAGTGCCTTGGCCTGGTGCACTTGCAATCACGCGTAGCGTGTAAGGCGGAGGCAGCTTCACCACAGGTCGTGTAGGCATCGCTGGCCAGTCGAGTACCTAAAGACCCGGGAGGGGAGGCACGGTTCTCCCTGCCGGGTGGAGGCGGTATTAGGGCACAATTGCATCGCAACCGACCACTCCACTGGGTGGACCCTTGTAACCCCCTAGCTGCACCACAATCGAGGGTGGTGAGGGAGGAGGATCAGGCAAATCAGTTTCCGGCAGTAAAAAGATGCCGTCCACGACCTGTTGAGCTCCTAATGCACCTCCGGGAAGAAAGGCACCAAGGCGGGGGCGCTGAGAACCAGTGCGGACCGCCCCGGGACCAATCGTGTAACCTTGAGGGCTCGGGACACGGTGATAGTCTTCACTCGAGCCCTACCCCTACTTTGGCCCGGGAAAGCATAGCCATTATTCTGGATCCGATCCAGGCATTGCTACAGTCCCAGAGGAGAGCAGCACAGCCGAATCTTCCTCTCCAGAAAGCACTGGCTCACCCTCCGATGCTGCAACCAACATCCGATCTTCAGGGGGAGCCTCGGATGAAACAGGTGGTACCCCCCAGGAGGGTCCAGCCTACTCTTTTTGAGAGCTCCGCTGGTTTCAAAGTGCAGGCGGGCTTGGGCATCCCGGGGGAATTCCCTCACCGGACCGTAAAGCCCAGTCCGCCCACGCTAGAAGCAGGATGCCCACGGTACCAACAGAGGGAACCCAGAATTAGGCGGTGGCACGGGCAATCTGCCCCCTGCGGGTAACGGAGTCCGAGTCCAACTCTGAGATGGTCATCCCAGCCAATGGGAGCAGAGCCATCCACGACAGCCACCCTCAGCAGCTTATGCAGGCACGAAGGCAGCGATCGGGACCAGCAACCCCGCGCCAGGTAACGGACCGCATTTTTCCCAGGAATGCCTGGGTGATACGTTGTCGATAGCAAGAGACCCACATCGTCTTTAGAAGACGTAACGCAAGTTTGCAAGAGCAAACGTCTCTTAGAAAGCGCACCGAAACTGCTCTTTTAGGGGAAAAGCCTTTTAGCGGCGAGCGCACAGGGGAAACGGCCATTTTGCAGCACGACAGGGGGTAGTGCAACTTGAATTGCGCAACCCACTCGACACAGGAACGAGCACCGCTGAAGCGTCGTCCGCCAACATGAAGAGCTCTCTAAGAGCGTGCTGAACTTGTTCAGTCTTCTCTCCGTAGAGTAGTCAGGAGCGGAACGATGTGATCGCTCGGCTCCGAAGCGAAAAGCTGAATATGCGCTGCACCTGCTGCCTACTTATACTCACGCGGTGATCAGCAGCAGCTGGATGCAATAATAATCGCATGCCAATGTGCATTGGCTCGTTTAGTTTACACTCGAAGTAGATTGGTCCCTCTAAGCGAGATCCCAATTTCGTCGGTCCTCCGACGTGACGTCGAGAGTGACCGACTGAAAGGGAACCAGGTCATAACAGGCCGGGAGCAAGGACGAGGGATTCTGCTCTGGAAAAAAGCCAAAGAGAATCACTTTTGGTTGGATTTGGTTTCCAAGACAGTCTTCAGGTCAGAAGTTCCTTCTGAGAGGCTGAAATGTCTTTAAAAAAGTGATTTACTGCTGAGCATTTTTCACTCCAAAGGCCTTCATTTATTTCACTCTTTTGCCTCATCGAACTGCAAAAAACCTTTCTGCATTGATTTTTGTGTGGACCTTCTTCACTCGGCTGTGATGTGTATCCTCCCTTTGCGTCTCAGCGTTCGATTTGCCCGGCAGGTCTGTGAAATCATCTTTATACATATTTTAACATCTGTGAGAAAACGCTCTCATGTTGGCTCAAGCGATGGTGCAACAACCATGCAACAGCTGATCTCCATGCTCCCCTCCCGTTGCCATCTTTGATCTCATATGGATGGGAAGGTTAATGGGACACAGCTGAAACACGGCTCGCTCATTATTCAGACCGATCTCCAGTCCTCCACACGAACAGAGGCGCTGCCGTGCTCTTCAAGGTCGACTCATCTCGTTGCTTTGAAATGAGAAGAGCAGCTGTTCTGTCTCATGCACTTTGTGTCTTTTTTGGCAATAACAGACACCAGTTTCACCCCATCAAAACGTGTATATTATCCCATTTTACAAGTAATTTTATATCATGGTTACAGTTGAAACAGTCAATGCTGACTTTATATCTCGCAATTCTGACTTTATATCGTAATTCTGAGTTTATGTCACAATTCAGAATTTATATCGCAATTCTGAGTTTATATCTCGCAATTCTGTTTACATCGCAATTCTGAATTTATATCTTGTAATTCAGAGTTTATATCTCGCAACTCTGAGTTTATCTCACAATTCTGACTTTCGTTCTTGCAATTCTGTTTATATCGTAATTCTGAGTTTATGTCGCAATTCTGAATTTATATCTCGCAATTCTGAGTTTATATCTCGCAACTCTGAGTTTATCTCACCAATCTGCCTTTCGTTCTTGCAATTCTGTTATATCGTAATTCTGGTTATGTAGCATATTCTGAATTTATATCGCAATCTGAGTTATATCTCGCAATTCGGTTTACATACCCAAGTCTGAATTGATATCTTGCAATTCTGTACATCGCCAATTCTGAATTTAATCTCACAATCTTGTTTACATCGCAATTCTGACAGTATATCTCACAATTCTGAGTTTATCTCACAATTGACTTTCGTTTTGCAATGCTGTTTATATAGCATTCGAGTTTATATCTCACTACTTATGGACATAGCAATTCTGAATTTATATCTCGCAATTCTGAGTTTATATCTCGCAATTCTGAGTTTATATCTCGCAATTCTGTTTACATCGCAATTCTGAATTTATATCTCGCAATTCTGACTTATATCGCAATTCTGAGTTAATATCTCAAAATTCTGAATTTATATCTCGCAATTCTGACTTTATATCTCATAATTCTGAGTTTATATCTCACAACTCTGACTTTCGTTCTTGCAATTCTGTTAATGTTTCTGAGTTTTATATCTCACAATTCTGTTTGCATCGCAATTCTGACATTATATCTCACAATTCTGACTTTATTCTCACAATTCTCACTTTCGTCCTCGCAATTCTGTTTACATCGCAATCTGTTTAATCTCGCAATTCTGTCTTCGTTTCTCACAATTCTGAATTTTAATCTTGTTATTCGAGTTTATATGTAATTCTCGTTAACATCGCAATTGAATTTATATCTCGCAATTTGAGTTGATATCGTAATTCTGTTTTTCATCCACAATTCTGAATAATCCGTAAATTCTGGTTTATATCTCGCACAATTTTGAGTTATATCGCAATGCTGACGTCGTCTCGCAATCGGAAATTTATATCTCGCAATTTTGAGTTTATATCGTAATTCTGTTTTCATCGCAATTCTGAATTTATATCTCGTAATTCTGAGTTTCTATCTTGCAATTTTGAGTTTATATCTCGTAATTCTGACTTTCGTTCTCGCAATTCTATTTACATCGCAATTCTGACTTTCGTTCTCGCAATTCTGTTTACATCGCAAAATCTGGAATTATATCTGTAATTGTGACTTTTTATCTTGCGATTCTCAGTTTATATCTCACAATTAGGACTTTTCTTCTCAGAATTCTGCATTTATATCTCACAATTCTGAGTTTATATCTCGTAATTCTGAGTTTCTATCTCGTAATTCTGAGTTTCTATCTTGCAATTTTGAGTTTATATCTCGCAATTCTGACTTTCGTTCTCGCAATTCTGTTTACATCTTGTAATTCTGAGTTTATATCGCAATTCTGAGTTTATATTGTAATTCTGAGTTTGTCCCAATTCTGAATTTATATCTCTCAATTCTGACTTTCGTTCTCGCAATTCTGTTTACATCACAGTTCTGAATTTATATCTCGCAATTCTGAGTTTATATCTAGCAATTTTGAGTTTATATTGTAATTCTGAGTTTGTCGCAATTCTGAATTTATATCTCACAATTCGGACTTTGTTTCTCGCAATTCTGAGTTTATATCACGCGATTTCAAAGTTAATTTCACATTTCTGACTTTCATTCTCGCAATTCTGTTTACAACGCAATTCGGAATTTTTATCTCGCAAATCTGAGTTTATATCTCGCAATTCTGAATTTATCTCAATTATGACTTCTCGTAATTTCGAAACTTAATTGTGAGATATAAACGCAGAATTGTGAGAAAAAGGTAAGATTTGTGAGATAAAAGTTGCAATTACTTTTTCTTTTGTATCACTACCTTCTGTAGTGAACGTTACATTTGTAGTCAAAATTCTGTGGTCACTACAACATTGTTTCATGACACTGACAAAATATGCCTTATGTATTATGTAAAAGAAATACTTCTAGTTCAACACAGGGTGAATTCAACTTTGTTTAGACTTAATTGGGGCTCAAACCCTCTGTAATTGTCACTGCTCTGATGTGTTTCAGTATTTACAGGGTTAAAAGGCAAAGATTTCTCAGTGGTGATTGAATGACAAGCACAGAGTTAATACACTAACCATTCATAACATAGTTTCTGTCTAACACCGATACGTATCGAGTGTTTTTTTTACTCTGATCCTCAAAACATAAAACACATACACGCACGCACACACGCACGCACACACACGCACACACACACACACACACTGTGGACTTTGTGTTCCTGACAGACTATACTCACATGGCCTGAAGGCGTCTTTGTTAAGCAGTGGCCAATGTTCAGCAACGCTGCTCTCCAGATGCGATGGGTGTGCTTGTGTTTATTTTCTTACCCACAGATCTGCAGGGCCAAAGGTCAAGTGACTGTGAGATAAGCCCTGCCCAATGAGGGGAGAGGGGCGGGGCCAGCCATGCCTCACTGGTTAATGACTACCATGTGCTTTATCATCCTGGCTAATTCATAGCATTTTGAGATTGGTGATGACATGAAGATATATTTGGAAATATTATTTCTTATGTTTTGTTTTTTGATGATGTTTAAAAAAATATTATTTGTTTTATATTTTTTAAATAAATAAAAATTAAGAGATTTATAACTTATATATTTACGTATTTATGGTTATTAAAGAAAATGTTATAAATCCTTGGTTGTTCTTTTTTATTATGTATATGTATGATTTATTTTATTTTATGGAAAATATTAATGTATTGTTGTTTTTTGTTTAGTTTCTCTGTTTTGTTTAAATGTAGTTATATAAGAATTGAATGAAAAACATAATTATTGTTTTTTAAGTTGAAAAGAAAAATTATTTATATAGTATATTTTATGATAAATATATTTTTGTTTATTGAAATGTTAGTATAATTAATATATGAACTAAATTTTTTTAGTTTTCTTATTTTTGAAAAAAAGATGTATTTACATATTGGTGTCTTCTAATGTTTTATGAAGAATATAATTTCGCTTTTTTTCTTGTGTTTGTTTATATTTAACTATTTATGAAAAATATAATTCGCTTTTTCGTATGTGTTTTTCCTTTATATATATATCAATAAATCTTATATATATGTATATATGAATAAAAAGTAAATAAATCCTGATGATTATCATTTTTTGCATTTTGACATTATTTGATCTTTCATTTTTATAAGATTTCAGTGGTTATGTAATTCTCTTATGCTCATTGGGTTTTGTATTGGATTCTCATTCTCTCAATTCCAGCCTGAAAACCCCGAAACTATTGTACTTGAAACAATAATCATGAAGTACAAAAACAGTGGAGGGCTTTGGCCGCCGGCGCACTTAGCAGCTGTTGCAGACAAAACTAAGAGAAAACAAAAACAAAGCAATGAAACACACACACAGACGGTGACGGGTGACCAATGGGAGTTTCGGCGAGATTGACCTTGCCAAGGCCGAACATTACCACAGCTTTACCACACCCACACGCCCCGCCTCCGCAGGCCAGCCAAAGTGCAAAGCTCTGTGTTGTGCAACTCTTGTCAAACAGAGCCTATATGGAAAGGCCTGCTACACATTAACAAATGAGGTCAAAGCAAACTCTTACTCCCTCTTTTCTTTCCGCTCCTTCTTCTTTCATGACTTTGGCCCATGCCTGGTGGATCCCAGCTAACAGGGAACATCCTCACAACATTCACTAATAGTTATATAAATGTTAGGACAAAATGTTCTTAAAGTAATGTTTATGGAATGTTCTTATGCCATAATTAATATTTGATATACATTCTCATAACGTTTAGAGAAGATATTCTTTGAATGTCCTCATGAGGTTATTTTTACTTGATGAATGTTCTTATGTTGAGTTTGTATTTGAACATTCTCAATGTTGAGAGAAAACATTGTTAATAAACGTTCAAATAACGTTACATTTTGGATGAAAATAAAGTTAGTAAAATGTTGTAAGAAATGTTTGGGCAACCTTTAAATAATGTTCTAATTATGATAAGCAAACTTGACATTATAACGTTCTTAGAATATATAAAAACATTCAAATTACATTATGTTTTGGGTGAAAATAAAGTTTAAAATGCCATAAGAAACATTTGAGTTTTATGTTTTTGTAACCTTTAAATAATGTACTAATTACAATAAGAAAACTAAACACTTTAATGGTCTTAGAATATAAAAAAATAAAAGTTCAAATAACATTATATTTTGGGAGCAAATGAAGTTAGTAGGATGTTCCAAGAAACGTTTGAGTAACCTTTAAATAATGTAATAATTATAATTAGAAAACTGGACATCTTAGTATTTTTATAATATTAAAAATAACCATTCAAATAATGTTATATTTTGGGTGAAAAATAAAAATAGTTGAACCTTGTGAGAAACGTTTTAGTAATCTTTAAATAAAGTTCTAATCATGAAAAGAAAAATGGACACATTTTAACATTCCTAGAATATTAAGAAATGTTTTAGTAATGTTAAATAGTAACATTAGTAACGATCCAATTATGATAAAACTGCATATTTTATCAAATAACTTTATGGAAACAAAGTTAGTGGAACAATGTAAGAAATGATTTTGTAACCTTTAAAACCCCTCTGGTGCTCTTTGGTCACTTTTGACCGAAAAATGTTCTGTTTTGATTTTTTTTTAAATCACAGCTTCATCTGAATGGCACGAAACTTGGTGACTTTTATGGCATTTGGAATGTGAACACACATAAAAATTGAGGGCATGATTCGAGCAGTGGTCGTACAAAAAAATAGTCACTCTTGTGGTCTTCGGTCAAAAATGACCAACCACAGGAAATTAATGGGAAGTCGACAAAAACAGAGAATTTTTGTGTACACAATCTACAAATCCCCCACAATGCAAAAAAAAGTACACAGCAATGACAGGGTGAAACTCTAAAACATCAAGAATGCAAAACCAACACATCCACTCACACACACACACGTGTATAAACACACGTATACACACACACACACACGCACACCAAACCTATAAATGCGTTGCACGTTACACAGCAAATATGTAAAATAAAAGCAATAATTCAACTACAATGCAGTAAAAAAGTGGACAGCAAAGAAGGTGTTACACTCTAAAACATCAAGGGTGCAAAACAGACACACTCACTCAAACACACACTCACAGACAAACATACACAATTATACACACTCAATTGAATTGGTATGGCTATAACCATATAGCAAAAATAAGTCAGAAAACTGAAATAAGAGGTTAAAATCAAATCAGGCCCAGAAGGATTAAGCTCTGATAAAAAATTCCTGTTTATTTTTGTTACATTTTTATAGAATTTTAATGTTTTGTGTAACAAAATGCTTTCTCTGTGTTCAGGTTTGACTGTAGTAATAATAATTAAAAAACTGACGCTTCAAATCAACATTTAAAAAAAAATAAAAATCTAAACCTTTACAAAAAGTTGTCTTTGAGAATGTCTAAATATATATCCAAACTATATCCAACTTAATAAAATAAGTATTTATGTCTAAAAACAATTAGAGAATTTATAGGCCTTTTATATAGAGCTATATAGGAGGAATCTATGGGCTAAACCATGGAATTGCAGAAGTTTTTCTTATTTTACTCCCACCAGATTGCACTAATCATGCTTCAAAAATGGGATTTTAAAGGCATTGACTATTTTAACATGAAATACTGCATTCATTGAAAAGTCATATAAAAATATATATATTTTTAAATTTGTATTATTTCAAGGGGCAGAAATTCATCATAATTATTGCATAAATATAAATTAGTGCCATGAAATTATCTCAAAAGAAAAAAAGAAAAAATATTATTGAACAAATATAAATTACATTGATTTTACTGGGGGCGAAAAAAGTGGTACATTTCAGGTGTCCCGGTCACGTTTGACTCCCAAATGAGGAGCACCAGAGGGTTTTAAATAACATTATAATCACAATAAAGAAAAACTGGACAACTTTTTAGTAACATTTTAAAACAACATTTTTATAACCTAAATGTGTCTCCGGTGATATTTCACTGCAAATATTTCGTTTAACACATCTGAAACAGACAACAACCCCTCCAAAGCTCATACATGAAGTCCAATGCCATCTGCACCAAAACAGAGCCGTCTCCTTGAAAGGCGTCTGAACAAAAAGTAAGGATATGAGGGATCCACTTTAAAGGGCCAATCTCTGAGATCTGGCTTCCTGTAATGGGACACCGTGTTCAAAGTTGCCACACAGCTCAGGAGAATGAGGCTGGAGTTGAAAACGCTCTGGAATAATATTTCAGTCCCCCTCCCAAAACTGGCCTCTTTAAACGCAGCGCTCAGGTCATTTCACTGCCGAATAATTAAGGGAGTATTTCGTTATAAATGACGCCAGGCCAAAGTCACATGGGAAAGATTTCACACGATCTCTCTGAACTTGGCGTAAAAAAACTAAAGTTTGGGTTTTGTAAAAGACAAGTCGGCCACATGTACAGACAAAACTACATAAAGCATATCTTATGAGCCGAAGTCTTTGATTAATTATGCTTCTAGAGTTATTGGTGGTCTGCTTCATGTTTCAGCTCAGTCTGGGCGTTTGATTGGTTATTCTCAATTCAAGCCTAAAATATTACCATCCAAAAACTCTCAGTAACCCACATACTTCCATAACCTTCATTAGTTCAATCCATCTCTAAGTTTCAGACTGGCTTTCATGAAAAACCAAGACCAAAATAGTTAAAAACCTAACATGCTCTAAACTAAGGAACATTTATTATAAACCAAAAATTTGATTTTACACAATGCAAAACTTGCATTACTTTTTCACCAAATCACCAACTTATATTGCGTTGATTTGCGTAGCTTCTATATGCTTCTAAACTAAATAAATACTAAAGTAGAAGTACTTTTATTTTGAAAATGAAGCTCAAGTAAACTACGCAAACTCATGCATTGCAAAACATGTCAAAAATGTTTAATAATGTTCATTAATTTTATGTAACGAACATTCATTAAAATGTATCTGGTCTTCAAAAATGTTCTCAAAGTGTTTTTATTTGTTGTTATTCATTGTTTTTCAAACGTTTTTGTGAAACATTTTAGTTGGACGTTGTTTTAAACGTTACTTGTTTTGGAACGTTCAGAGAACATTCAAAAGTAACGTTCTTAACTTAATATTTTAAGCATAGCCATATAACATAAAACAAATACTAGTATTATCTGTAACATTCTCAAAATCTTATTTATTATACGTAGCTCATGAAACGTTATTCTGAAACATTTTTAGTTGGACTACTTGTTTCAGAACATTAAAATGTAACATTATCAATGTATGTAAAATGAAAAAAATGGAACGTTCCTTCAGTGTTTCTGAAGAAAGAAAAATGTTTTTAAAACATTTTGCGAAGATTCAGAAATAACATTTCCATAACTTAATGGGAACGTTATCAAAACGTTCTTAGAACATATTTTTGTTAGCTCGGGATATAAATAATAATAATAACCTTTATTTTCTACAGCGCCTTTAAAAAGTAGCATCTCAAAGTCAACAGTTTTAAATACACAAACTAAATATTTTAAGTGTTGCCATTAAAAAGTTTAATTTTATGGATTTTAAAGGGGGATGCTACATGCACTTTTACAGGTTGTTTGAACAGAAATGTGTGTTGGCAGTGTGTGTACACAACCACACTATAATGATAAAAATCCACCCAGTGTTTTTTTGTTAATCTACTAAAATCTTTTCCCCTTTCTCAAATCGAGCCGATCTCAGATGCCGGTCTGTGTGACATCACAAAAACAGGCCCCTCCCACGATAGTTTGATTGACAGTAGTGTTTTACCTTAGCTCCGCCCTGAGTGACTGTCATCAGGCCACCATTGTTTCACCGCCGGAGCAGATGTAGACAAGAATGGCTCCTGAGCGATTGAGCTGTTCTGTTGTTGGATGTAATAATGAACAGCAGTCCTCATTTACTCCCGACATCTGAGCCGCTGAAGACGCAGTGGATTACATTGTTTCTGAAGGGCATGTGCCCCCGATCTACATAAATGCGTCTATGTTCGCGTGAATCATTCATGATCCAGCTTCATCTGCAGAAGAAGTGAGTGTAAGGTTTTGTAATGAATATTTGCAAATCGCCTTTCCTAATAATGTGCTAATTAGCAAGTTTCACGATGAATGCGGCTAAAGTAAACAGTCTCTCTGAGAGCAGCTCGGAAGAGAGGGGCGGAGTCAGCAGAGCTCATTAACATTTAAAGGAAAATGCTACAAAACGGCTTGCTCTGAAAAGAGCTGTTTTTGACCGGGTAAAAACAGGTTTTTACACTACCATTGAGAAATTATAACCAAACTATGTTACAGAATTTTCATTAAGACTCTAAAGAATCATATCAACTTGTGGAAAATGGGCACCCGATGACCCCTTTACGGCATATTTTTGTTGCTTCTATAGTCAGTATATTGGCCGCAGTGATTTAATGACTCGATTTCTGATGTCACATGTCCGTCTTTTTCCTCATTTATCCAGTGGACATGTGCGTGTTGCTCTCAGACTGGCGCGTGGCACGCCACACATCCTCTGTTTGCTCTCCCTGCAAGTAACCAGGCAACAAATGCGCCCTTTCATGACACGTCCCAGGTTCAGAGCATGTGTGATCGCTATATTTGGTGCGACATAAAAAGCTTTCCTCCAGATAAAGGCCTGCAGTCACCGGGACACGAGTTCCTTTCTTGGTGTTGCAGTGCGTGTGATTGATGGCCGTGAAGGTTCGCCTGTATTCTGTCTAATTATAGTGAGAGCAACTGCTGGAAATATCCGCCCCGTTCGCTCCCCCTGCATTCTCCGCTTTCTGTTTTTTTTGTCAGCGCAGGGGCCCAGGAATGTGATCTGGGGTGTTTGGCTTTTTGCTTTCCCCTCCTGTGCATGCGTGTTCGTGTAACACACCAGGAACCCTCAGGCCGAATGGCCAAAACTGCTGACGTGGCAAACAGGCTACTTCACTCTGCAGACATTATGTGAGCGCCGGCTTCAACTGCGGCCTTCAATCCGGAAGAGTTTCTCTCGTTGAAAGATTAAATTGAATTCTTTAGTAAATAGTTCTAAGCCTTGAACTAAACTAACCAGTTTAGTCATGAATCACAACATTTTATGCAAACACGGACTGGTAATCATAAAAAAAAACAAAGGTGTTTTGACTTTTATTAAGCACTGAAAATGATGTAATCTAATCAGAAATGATGGCACAGCCCAGCAGGAAACGCTCTCAGAACTTTGACAATGTTTTTTCTTTAACGTTAATAGAACGTAATTGATCTGGTCTTCAATGACGTTCTCAAAATGTTATCGTTTATGAAACGTTTGTCTAATGTTTTTTAAACGTTACTACTTGTTTCAAAACATTGCGAGAACATTCAAAAGGGTAACGTTTCCATAATATTTGTCAAATGAAAGAAATGGAACGTTCGCATAAACAAAAAAGAAAACGTTTTTAGTTGGACGCTCGTCTAATGATTTTTAAAATGTTACAACTTGTTTCAAAGCGTTCAGAGAACATTAAAAAAATAACGTTTCCAAATGAAAAAAAATTTAATTTTCCCTTAATGTTTTTGGTAACGAAAAACGTTTTTAATAACATTCTTAAAATGTTATTTATACATCGTTCTTGGAAACTTTTCCTGACACATTTTAGTTGGATGTTCGTGTAATGTTTTTTTAAAACGTTACAACTTGTTTCAAAGCGTTCAGAGAACATTCAAAACTAACATTATAATAATGTTTGTAAAATGAAAAAATGGAACGTTTGCATAAAGACAAAAACGTTTTTAGTTGGAGGCTCGTCTAATGATTTTTTTTAAAACGTTAATATTTGTTTCAAAACGTTCAGAGACCATTCAAAAGCATCGTTCCCATAACGTTTGTAAAACGAAAAAAAATTAATGTTCCCTTAATGTTTTTGGTAACATTCATATAAACAAGAAAAAACGTTCAAATCGTTCTTGGAAACTTTTTCCAAGTCATTAATGTTTTTTCAAAACGTTAAGAGAACATTCAAAACTAGCATTACCATAACATTTGTAAAATTATTTTTTTTTTATGTTTTTGCTAAAGCTCACATAAACAAGAAAAAGCTTTAAAACATTTAGAAAAACTGGATGTTCTGAGAACATTCAGAAAGAACGTTTCCATAACTTAAAGGGAACGTTATCAAAATATTCTTAGAACATATAAATAATTTTAAGTCAATAGTTTTAAGTATACAAACTAAATATTTTAAGTGTACTTATTTAACAATAGGTCTTTCTTAAAAGGTTTATATGTTACGCTCGTAAAAAAGAAGCTTAAACCTTCCCGTTGCACAGGGGCGTAAAATAGGGGTGGGGTATTAGTTGGGCTGAAGTCCTTATGACGGGGGGGAGTTTGCATGACATGAATAAAAATTTGTGGTGCCGTGAAACCAAAATGGCAATCGCTGAAAACCATAAGAGTGTTTGATTCAAAATTATGGGTGTTTACACCTATATCATACACAGCTGACTATTGCTGAGATACTGTTCCTTGTTAAGTGTTTTAAAAAAAAGGGGGGTCTAAACAAGACACA
Organism: Sinocyclocheilus anophthalmus; assembly: GCA_018155175.1. NCBI lineage: Eukaryota > Metazoa > Chordata > Actinopteri > Cypriniformes > Cyprinidae > Sinocyclocheilus > Sinocyclocheilus anophthalmus. The sequence goes on from JADLZN010011231.1 coordinate 16,905, forward strand.
ACCCCACCACCCCGTACTGCAAGTGCTGCCAAGTCTCTACATTATATGAGGTAATTGACACGTTTGGGCGATGAACCTGCACAGCTTTGCACGTTTGGAATGATTAAATAGTTAGGGCAAATCGTACACGTGTTGTGATAAATGAGATTCCTTGCCCCTTCTGAGTTTGCTGTGCCATCCGCTTGCAACGATACACTAACCTAAAGTACTTTTGGTGTTGAAATGCACCGATACAACAATCCTACCTAAACCCTTATATCAAGTGGCCTGTGGTTGTATTGCTGTGCGCGGTTTCACAGGAAAAGCAACTCGATTTCACACATTGCAAACACTCATAATGGCTTTGGGGTTGTGTCAGAACGAGGGGGGGGGGTAAATATATAGTAGGCACCACGATTTCGCCACCCGGTGGGTGGCTTCGTGTGGAAGATTTTTTGGATGCATGGGCGGATGCTTGTAAATAAGGGTGCAGGAATGGGTACAACAGAAGTGAATTAGCTCAAATCAACAAACGAACAATGAGAAAATCTCAAAGGAAAAAAAATGAATTTTTGAAATTCCGTGTGACGGCTGGTCAACATCAATATTGAGTGCTAGGGGGGGACCCAGCGAGGGAACTAAAAGCGGTGCACAAACAAAGCAGGGCTGCAGCGTGAGCATGAGAGTAGAGCGTTCATCTCTGAACATAGAGTCTTTCCCCCTACTAGGGTGTTGAGTTCGGACGATGTCGCTGAAGGAAGACGTGCTGGGCGTAGGTGTGCTGGAAATCACCTCCAGGCGACCGCGGACAGCTCTGCACGTCTGAATCATCCGGATCAATATTATGCTTATTGATTTGGGATTTTCGAAGACCTCGTGTGTTTACACAAACGGAGCGTTGTAGTGGATGCCCGTGGTGTTAGACAGGCAAAATGGGCTTGTCAATGCAATTTCACTTGATAACCAACTATCGCACGTGGTTTGTTATGTGAGAAGTACTGGTGGGTCCAAGTGTGGTAAGAACAGACTCCTTCATTGAGTGGGCTGTGTGCGAACAGTGAATAGAGAGGCGGCGACGAGCGTGACCAGGAATTCCACACAGCGACACGTGATCGCCACATTTTTATAGCATATGCTACACCTCGACGGCTTAAGCCTGCCCATAATTATGAGTCTGAACCTAGTTCAATTTGATTAAACCTACAAGCGAAAGCCGCTAAATAAGGTGGCGTCACTGAAATGCACGCGTCAAGGTGTGTGTTCCATTATTCATGTATTTATGCATTAACTCACCTGAGCAATAACAATATTGTCTCCATGTTTTTTTTTCTATGTTCGTAAAATGAAAAATAACAACTGTTCATTGTTAGTTCAACAGCATTTAAATAACATTAACGATCTGGTTATATATAGTGACTTTTGAAAATGACTAATTAAGAATTATTAAAGTTCATTTGAGTTTTTCTCATGGCAACATCCACAAAGCCTTATAGTCAGACGACTAAAAAATTGTCGTGGTGTCCAGTTATGTTACATTATAAGGTACCAAGTTAGTTAAGTGTGACAAATACCGGTTTGAAGCAGTATTATCTAGTTGTGCATTTCAAATCACTAGAGTGGGACCTTATTATTTGGAATATTTAAACAATTCTTGTTAATATATGTTAAAGGAGGGTGACTTATATTGTGGGGCAACGTAAGCTCTTTTAAATATTAATGGTAGGTTATTAAGTACTACGTGGAGACCAGGTTGTAAGTGTTCTCACACGAAACGAAATATACATAAGACACAACAATGATCAATGGTTGTTATGTGCATTAGTAGTTACTCCAGCGACGCTGCGTGAGCGATACATTAGTTAGGTATTATATAATCTTTGTGTATGTTATTAGTACATAATACATTTGGGGGAATTCACATAAATGAACTTACATAGTGGGAACAAACTGATGGTTGAAATGCATAGATAAATATTGGATATAACACCATGGCAACTATGATTAAGGGGGGATAAAACACACTGCATTGTAAAGTGGTTTATAAATTGTTAGTTATATGTTATACTATGCGTGTATCTCATGCCTAATGCCCCAATCTGCTCCTGAGAGCAGCCTAACGGGCAGCTGTGGTGTTAACGGGCAGGTCTTTATCACCAAAAGCAGAGACAGAGTGTGTACGAGCTCCTCAGCACCGTCGGTTCGGAGAAAATAGAAAACTATGGAGTTTCGCTTGGCCGCAGCGTTAGGTTACTCCACATGGAGTCCGAAAACAATGTGCGATACAAGTCACAGCCTGTGTGTTAGAGGAGAAAAAAACAGATACTCTTCCAAATTCAAGCATTCTCGGGTTACTTTAGCTTTGCAAACATTCATGAAATCAGTTACCATTATTGAGGAGATGAACTCCCAGCATGCACCAGGACAAAATCTCCCAAGCTGCCGCTTGCGTTTGTTTAGTTCCCTTTTCGCACTCATTGAGCGTCGTATGATTCAGCGAGGGCAGACAATAAGTCAACCACAGACACGTCAGATTGTTATTACAAGGTCAGAAATTGTATTTGGCAATTTTTAAACAAGTGCATACAATACAGCTAAAAGCGTTTCAGTTCTTGCCAAGTGCTTAAAGAGTATTAGTCAATGCTGTGTTTAAAGCAAAGATGAACGCCACCAGTCTACTAGTACCCGAGCGTCGCTCTGACAACCACGGTGGTGGGGAGGGGGGGGGGGGGTTGTGGGTATAGCGCGTACATCGTTTAATCTTCGGAAAACTATAGAAACCCATGTAATTCAAAAAAGGGAAAATCAAATAAGATACAGCCATGTTTCCAGTGTACATGCCCTAAGTTCAAATGTTGTTGTCCGGTTAGTTCACGTTTTGATGGGTGTGGGGGGCAATATTGTGTGGGGTTTAGTGTACTCGCGAAAAGAAAGGCTAATCAGGGTCCCGCGGGTGCGCGATAATTTCAAACCTTTACGTCCCCGGCCATATGGGGTGGTGGGGGTCTATATATAATCGCGGGCGGGTGGCAATGAATGCCACGGTACATTAATGGAACCACCAACGGCATTTCTAGCCACTCGAAATTCCAACCTCATCCACAAGTCGCCCCCTGCTGTTGGATAGCTCTCGCTCGCGGGAACTGGAGGAAACAGAATGTGCGAAGGCAACGGATTGGCACTGGACCGAAAGTGTGTCTCGAGACGCCGGGCACAGGGGCAGCACAACGGCACGTCCGAGTGGCACCGCGAATCGGGAAGGCTCGGGCGGAGGCCGGCCTGGCGGGTCCTGCCTGGGATTGCGCGGAAAAGGGGGGGTCACCGTTCCCTGTGTTCCACGTATAAAGCCGCCTTTGTCCGCTTGGGTGTTAAAATAATGGCGTTCTTCCGCTGGTTTGGCACGTCCCGTGGCTGCCGAAGGTTCGTGGAGTGAACCCTGTTGCCGGGCCGTGGTGACGACGCAAAAGCCGGTTTCCAGCGTTGTCCGCGGCCAAATGACGCGGTCATCGTGAAAAATAAAGGCCGGGTAAAAAGTGCAATAGCGCGTTGCGAGTAAGCCGCCTCTGCGGGTGGTGCGCGAAGTGGGGTGATCGTCGAGGGAGGAGCGGCAACGGTTATCCCGCAGGAAAAAAAAAAAGTCGTCGGTGCGGAGGAGGCATCTTACGCAGCGGGCTGCTTATGGAGACGCACGGCGACGCTGGACCCTCGCCGTTGAGCTTGGCGGCGCTGCCCTCCCCGTCCGGCTCGGGAGAGGGTTTCCTTTTAATTCCCCGAGCGGTTGCGAATATACCGTGCGTTCTGCATGATAGGGAGAAGGTATAACGCTCGTTAGGACGCATAGGGCTCGACTAAACAGCCCTTCACTAGTTCAGCGCTTCATGCATGACCTGCTGTTGGCACTATTTTCTGGCTCCAGACGAAATGTGCCATGCGCCGACCACCGGGTGATGAAATGGCAGCGAAGTGCATCTGTTATGCTTCTAAACATTACGAATGCACAATCTAGAGAGTTTTAAGCATGCTTTGATGAATGCAAGTACAAAATAATAAACTAAAAGAAATCAAGAGAGTTTAAAAGCATGCTCTGATGTTTTAGACAAATGCATGTTTTCACAAATTATTTTACATACTGATTCCAGTTGAAAAAATATGACAATATCTGGAGTTTAAAAGCATGCTCTGATGTTTTACACAGATTTAAACACAAATGCATTTTTTCCACAGCACGTTTTGACATCTCAAACTATTTTAAATACTGGTTCCAGTTAAAAAGAAAAAATAAGACTAAATCTGGAGTTTAAAAGCATGCTCTGATGTTTTAAACACCAAATGCATGGGTAAATAAGATTGTGAATAATCTGGAGTTTTACAGCACGTCCCAAATTATTCTAAAGATTGATTAAATAGCAATGTGGACACAATATGTAGAGCTTGAAATCATGCTCTGATGTTTTAAACACAAACGCATGAGTAAATGAAAAATAATACAGCATGCTTTGACCTCTCAGAACATTCTAAATATTGAATCCGGTTAAAAAATACAAATCTACAACTTAAAAGCATTTTGACATCATTCTATATGTTGCACACAGTTAAAAATAAGAGCGTGCACACAAAAACGGGAGTTTAAAAGCATGCTCTGGCGAATGCATGAATAAATACGATTGTGAATAATCCGGAGCATGTTTTGACATCTCAAATTACTCCAAAGATTGAACGCCACACACAAAATCTAGAGTTTAAAAGCACGTTTTGATGTTTTGAAAGCCAAATGCATGCATGAACACGACTGTGAGTTTTTGTAGCATTATTTTAAAGACACAACAGTTAAGAACGTGGAGTTCAAAAGCATGCTCTGATGTTTTAAACTACTCTAAATGTTGACTAATGTTGCAAAATGCATGCATGGATGTCTAAAATATTTATTCTAGAAGCTACGTGCATGCATGGGATTACAATCCGGATGATGTGCAGCTTGAAAGCAATGATCAGTACCTGTTTTTAAGGCACTGGAGCTGCTCTCGTATCCCATCCTGTGCGGGAGCGGTGCGTGCTCCTTCTTGAACCGGGGGTCGAAGCTCTGCAGCGTCATCAGCTCCCGGACCGTCTTGCCCTTCTGCGTCCAGTCCTCGAGTCGCTTGTGTCCGTCGCTCGGGTCGCTCATGCTGTCGGCGCGGTGTTTGTCCTTCAGGTCGTCCGCACGCTTGCCCACATGCTCCGCCGCCAAAGCACCGGGGGGGATCCCCATTTGCATGGATCTCCCGTTAAGTGCGTGCACCGGCGGCATGCTCCCGTTGACCAGCGGAACCAGGTTAGGAGGCACGGCGCCGGTGCGACGCGGGTTCGGGCTCTGGCGGTTCAGCTCCGGGGGCTCGTCGGGCTTTGGAAACCCGTTCGGCACCGGGATCCCGTTCGCCTGCCGTCCCGCATGGTACTCCGGACCCAGTCTGGGGGGTCTGTCCGACGCGAGCGGGTAGCGATCCAGCGGCAGCGGAGCACGCGAGCCCGGTTCCGCGTGGTTCATGGGCTGGATGTCCTTCCCCGGTTTGCCCACCGGTCCCGGTGATCTGCCCTCCTGGAACCCGTGCGCGCGTTTCAGCTGCCGCGCCGTCTCGATCACGAACTCGACGCGGTCCGCTCCTTCGTAGTTGACGCATCCGCGGCACACGGGCTCGGTAAAATCCCAGATCATCGCCCACGGCATGCGGGGCAGATCGCACAAATAGCACGACTGCCTGCGCGAGGCAGCGACCGCCGCGGACGACATGCTGCTGGGAGGGGGGACAGGGGCAAAAATATGCAACTAAATTCTCCGAATGTTGCCTGCTCTGATGAGGAGGGGGGAGAAAAAAATTATAAATCTCGTTGTAGCTTCCCACCCCGTCCGAAAAGCGAGAAAAACGGCGAAGTTACGCTCCGAAGTTCATGGCAGTGTGCGCTCTGCAGCCCGCGAGCTCTCGGTGTGGGAGCGGTGACGTCACCGCGCGGCTTCTATTTACTTGATTCTTCGACAACGCGGTCTGCGCATGCGCGCTGCGCTGCCTCCTCGACGACAGCGTGGCGTGGAAGAGCGATCAAAACATCGAGAAAAAGAGGCAAAGCGTATCAGAAAGTGTGTATTCGCGACGGAGCTGCGTCCGCCTTGCCATGCCAGCAATAGAAATGTAATTAAAACGTAGTAAAGTAAACGAATTACATCACATATTTCATTCTCTGACACAAAGATGGATTGGGTTTCCTACTATATGCACTACCATTCCCCAATCATGCATGTGTTCATATTTTGGATAAAATGTTGAACTCGCACGTTTTTAAAGATGGAATGTTTGATCAAACAGAGTATCACGTACAATTAAGTCCTAAATATATAAATTAGCCTACTGTCGGGTTAATCTTTGATAACATATATAAAACAATATCATTCTCAAGTAACTTTATGTGGGGTAAAACCTCACAAACAACAGTACTTAAGGTTAATTCAGCTCAATTGGGACACTTTTTACCATTGAGATAAAGGGGGAAAAATGTCCCAATTACCCCATTTGGAATGGATTTTATGAGTTATTTTGAGGTATTCGTTGGTTTGGCAGTCTAATAAACATTCAATCCTGTTAGAAATTGGTTTTATTATATCAAAATGTCAAAACATGGTCAAAGAACATGACAATGAGCTTCCATCCTCATGCAATCTGTCAATCCCTCAGTGAGCAACTTTGGCTCTTTATTTCTATCCTGTCTGGCATCCACTTAATTTTGAGTTCATAAGGTTTTGCAGGACAGTAATGACCCAATTATAGATCCAATGCAACTGTAACCAAAAATCCAATCCAAAATTTGGGAAAAATATATAAAAAAGCGAGGACTACAGATGTAATTACGACATTAGATTAACCAATTGTTTCACATATTTCATTCTCTGACAGAAAGATCGAACAGGTTTCCTACTATTTTCCTGTCCCCATATGTCTTAATATATTGGATAAAATGTTAAACTCACAAGTTTTAAAAATGGAAACCTTTGATCAAACAGAATCATTTTGTAATCATTTTATAGTGTTTCTGTGTTGTCAGTATCACTTTCCATCCCGTTAGGCTTTGATAATATCCAAAAGACAATGAAATCATTCTCCAGGAATAAACAGCAGTAAGTATTTGCAATGGAGTTATTTTGAGGTATTATTTGGTGTGCCAGTCTAATAAATTCCATCCTGTTTGAAATTAGTTTTATAACCTCAAAATGTCAAAACATGGTTAACGTAGTGAACTTTCATTCTTTTAATTCTATCCTGTCTGGCATCTGTTAATTTTGTGTAAATAATCAAGTGTTATTGACTTTTAAAGGTTGTAGAGTTCATACGGAACTGGAGATCCAATGCAATGGTAACTGATTGCACAAAAAAACGTTTTAAGTGCACTACTTTGAGTAAATGTGATCTTAAAACCCTCACATTCCAGTACGCCTGCCAACGCAACGTCACGCGCCACTGCATCACTTTAACTCTCCATAACCTCAAACGCATTTAACAACCGCTGGAATGAGCCTCTGACTTTCCAGTAGTTTGTCGGGAGTTTTTACTGATTTAATCAGTAATTTCAGCAGTAGTGCACTTGGGAGCCGTGTGTGTCTGGAATATACGCTTGTAGATTATTCATCCGCACTGGACTTTGTTCGGCCTCAAAGCCTGATTCATGCCTCCCAAGAGCATGTGATTCATGACGGCTGGCAAAATTATGGAAAGTCCCATAGCAAAGACCACGTGGTTCTGGCTTTTCAACGTTTATTTTTCCATGCATGCCTGAAAGTGAGTTGGCCAATATTTTAGCTTGGCTGCATGTAGGTCATAGGTGCAGCTCTTCCAAAATTAAAGCAAATATTACGATTATGTTGCACAGTGCTTGTTCATGAAATAGGGAATTGTCAACATTGCAGCAATGCTGTTTTTCCCCTCGCTCCGTCTGCCTGAATGTTTTTCCGATCAGCACAAAAGGCTGATTTTCTCGAGCGAGGCGATGCACCGAGTGGGACTTGTTTTTGCAGGCACTCATGAGGAAGTAAGAGAGTCAGGCACATACCTCACCCATCCGTGGAAAAACAAACCAAGCCTAAACTGGCAGCAGGCCAGAGATCCGTGAACATGCTCTGCTGGACGAGTCGCTGCAAAGCCAAAAGCACGCTGACAGCGAGTGCATGTTGAGAAACATGATCATTGCCGCTTTTTTGCATTTCTGTTTTGACAGCAGAATTTACAGCAGGTGGTCAGGAAGGGGAGTGCGCTGCTATTATGTGTCAAAAACCAAGATAAAAGGAAATATGTAAATGCATGTGTCATGTAAATCTCCCACTCCAAAGGTTCCCCGTGTGTTGCAACGTGTAACATTACGCCTGTCAATGCACCACCATGACTTACGACATGCATTTCAGTTCCGCCTAAATGCACGAGTCAGTGAATGACACGCAGAACAATGTTGGCCGTTTCTGCTTTCGAATGGAACGCATTGTTCAGTGTTATGGCTTTAAACACTTTCTGCTCGACGTAATCCTCTCCAGTGACTAACGTGCGAGATTAGAGCACATGTTGCTGACTGGCATTTTCTCTAGGCTCAGGCCTTCATGCAGGCTTTCCCTTGTCGTCATGCCAGCAGGTTTTCTAGGTAAACCTCCCCCTCCTAAGGCAGGTAAGCTGGTTTAGTAGAATTGGAACATCCCTCACCCAAGGCCTTGTCTTGAGAAACTCACCCCTTGATTGGGCGGCTGATTTTATTTCTGTAGTCTTGTGAATCCGCTTCATGTTGCACAATCTACTTTACAGGGATATTGCGTGTAGACGTGTGGTTTACTAGTGCAGATCTGATCTGATGGGGGTTGATTGTGACTTCAGAACACTGACCTAACACCCATGCAGGTGAAATAAAACCCTAAAATAATAATAATTATATTAATACAGGAAAAAATATTATGCTTTTATATACAAGTGATTTTATCTATAAGCGCTTGTTGTAAATCACTTAGGATAAAAGAATCTGCTGAATAAATAAATGTAACTGTAAATCTATGTTATACATGATAAATACATCACAATAGTATATAATGTACACTCTAAAAACATTTTGCACAACAAAAAATAATGCAAGAAAATCTGTTTGAGTGTGTGTGTGTGTGCATATATACAGTATAACATATCGCAATATTGTATAACAATTTTTGCTGGAAATGAAACGAATTATTTATACAATATATACAATTCTTGCGGATTTTTTATTTTTGCCTTTTAATTAGTTAGGCATTGAGCAAAAAAAATATCTATTATATAATACAGTAAATTAAATACAAATAAAAGGCGCTTTATCGCATTTGATTTGTCTTTTTATTGTAACTTTAATGAAACACAAATTAGTGTTTCCACCTTATTTTTAGTAGCTTTTGTAATTTTGTTGTGTGTTTTTGTCAATTGATTATTTTTAAATTTAAAGTTTTTACTAATTTCTATTTATTAGTTTTAGATATTTTAGTTAAACTAAATTAAATGAGAATTAGAAATATCCGAAAAAAATAAATTATATATATATATATATTATTGTATTTCAGTTAACGTTTCAGTTACATTTTATTTCGAGTACAATTTTTTTATTTTATAGTTTTAGTTTTAGTTAATAACCCTATAATAACCCTGATGCAAACCAAAAGATCAAATTATTCATATCAAATTAATACATATGACATCAGTGCAAAACAGCTTTAAGTTATAAAACTCAAAACAATAAAACTGATTGATGATGCACATTTTGAAGTTGTAGTAAAATAACTCATTAGTTGAATTCTATTCCATTATATAAATGAGTCATGATGAGTACTGGTTAATTTGTTATCTGAAATTGGTAATTTAATTCTAAATATTTAAAATCATCACAAAACTAATATCCAGTGTTTTTTCCCCTCAGGAACTATAATCCAGACCGGAGAGCTGGGGTTAGATAAGGTATGATAATTTGACTTTGTTTTGAAGCATGCAAAGCATCTATGACAAACTTAGGTTATTAAAAAACGTCGTGGGAACATTGTTTCGAAATGTTTCTAAAATGTTGAAAAGTCCAGTTTTCTTGTTGTGATTAGAACATTAAAGGTTACAGAAATGCGTCTTCCAACATTTCACAACACTTTCACTCAAATATACTGTGTATAATTCTTATGTAGTTTGAACATTGTTTTGAAATGTTTCTAAAACATTCAAATGTCCAGTTCTCTTGTCGCGATTAGAATGTTATTTAATGGTTAAAAAATGTTTCTTCCAACATTTTTACCCAAAATATAACATTATTTGAATATTTATCTAAAAATATTCTAAGAATGTTCAGTTTTCTTGTCATAATTGGGGGGGAGCCCATTTAAAGGTTTTTCAGTTACACATTCTACTCACATTATGTTTCCCAAAATTAAGATTATTTTGAACATTTATTTTTAGGTATTCCAAGAACATTAAAATGTCCCCATTTTTTTTTGGGTCGTGCTATAAACCTTTTCTAACCACTTTTTTCACCCAAATCGAATGGTGTTATTTAATGTTTAGTTTTTAATATTCTAGAATGTTAAATGTCCATTTTATCCCTTGTCAATTAGAATGTTATTACAGGTTACAAAAAATGATATTTCACCCAAACTGTAAACTTTTTGAACGTTTATTTCAAACATTCTAAAAACTTTAAAATGTCCAGTTTTTCTTTTAATGATTATAACGTTAAAGGTTACGAAAATGTATCTTCCATCATTTTACTAACATTATTTTAATGTTTATTTTTAATATTCTAAAAAGGTTTCAATGTTCATTTTTATTATAAAGTTTGCAAAACACGTTTCGTATAATTCTGAACATGTACACCCACAATAAGGGACATTCTGAAATGTTTTGTTCTAAGAACGTTTTCGTATATATCACATAATCATTACGTTAAAAGAACTACTTTAAGAACGTTTTGTCCTAACATTTATATAACGTTTATAAAATGTTAGTGAAACATTAGTTCCGTGTTAGAGTTGGATTATTGTGAAGTGATGCAATGTGATGAATCTCATCGGCTCACAGATCCTGTGTTTCTCACACACACTGCTTCCCTTTAATAATTAAACAAAAAGCTTTGTGTTAAAGCTGTTTAATATTTAAATAGCACATTTTCCAATTAAGCATTCCCAATTTAATCTTCTCCGTAGACAGGAACGGTGCTTGCTGCATGCTGAATTCTGAATTATACAAATAGCATTTAATGTGAATAACTTAATCCAGCGGAGCACTTCTATTAACCATGATGACTATTCTCAAAACCAGTTGGTGCACTGAATGCATGGAAATGAAACTAATCAGTGATGTAACTGCATGTTCTGGTAGTGTTGTGAACATTACCTCTTGCCCATTGAGAGTCTCGTCTCTGATTGGTTGGCTCGTCGCACAGGAAGGCGTAGCTATGGAGACCACGGCCTTATCTGGATAGCCTGTGTGACTAACCACTTCCTGTTTACAATGTTTTGGTCGCATTCGCTTTTCATGTGAGCAGACCTCCCGTGTAGTGAAATACGCAGGTGGTTTGACAGGAAAACACACAGGGTCGCCACGTTTGGTTCTTGTCTAAATGCACAAGCCTTAGATTTAATGCATGGACAAGATTGTGTGCTTGACTCAGAAAGGACAGGAACTTTCACGCTGGGGTGCCGCCAATGCACTGACTTTACCCCCATAACACATTCGGGTCCATTTGACCCAGATGAGATCAAATTTAGACATAAAAATAAAAAAACATACTTTGTAGTAAGAGAAGGAAACTTTGCAAATGCTTTAAAACCCTCAAAACACACATCACTTATTATTATTATTTTTTCCCCCAGATTTTTTTAAGAGATGTAACCCATAAAATAAGTTATGTTTTGTGTTCGGGTCATTTTTGACCCGGGTATGTATGGAGTACCATTAGTGTCAAAAATACATTTTGTAAAATTATCTGTGAGGTTATATTAGTGTCAAAAACAATTGTAAAATATATTTAGCCTTTTCCCGTACCTCACACACTCTTGGGACTGAATTTTGTTGATAAAACATATAAATGTGTACATCTATTGAAGAAGCAGCATGACAAATGCATCACTTTTTCATCTAAAAATGAAAGTTTATGCAAGTAAATTAATTTGAAAAATTTCAGTGTTATATTTATGTATTTTTGTTAAAAATAAATATGTAGGTTGCATAATTTTGGACTGTTTTTGAGCAGTCATGAGTTTATAAATTCAAAGGAATTTAACTGAATTCCATTGATTCCAGTGGGATTAATAATTCTCAGATTATATGTTCTTAAAAATGGTATACAATGATATGTTCATATAAGATTTCTCAGCAATATTGAAAAAAATATATCTATATATTTTGCATCATAATTTGACATTTCAAAGAATTAAAATTTTTCAAAATGAATAAAAAAACAGGTTAATGCTCTAATAACATGGCAACTTTAAAAACTTTTCACGTTTGTGAAAACTTGCTGATCAGATACAATGTGGTTTTAGTTTAAAAATATTACATTATGACTGTTTTCTAAAATGATTTTTAGTCTACAGATTTTGAATGCATATTAAAGAGGCGCATTTTGGGGTCAGTCTGTCTCTCTCTTTCTCTCGCTCTCGCCATAATCCTCTTTGCAGGCCTGGAAACTGGAGTGGCGCGCTTCCAAGGCAAAGGTTGATGGGAAAACGTGTGCGCTGCCAAGCGGGCCCCAGTTGCCGGCGTTAGAAGCACACACATCTTTGTTCTCCGAGACCTGGTGTCCCGCCAAGAGCCTATTTTCTGTCTCTGCATTATGGCCGCCCTGGATGCACGCCAAACTAACGCGAGCACGCAGACTCTCCCACTTCTTTTCTCTCTCTCTCTCGCTCGTGTTTTTTTTTTCCTGTTTGTGTTTTGGCCTGTTTCTCCCGCAGCGCCCGCATCCATCGCATCTCTCCGCTGCCAAACATCCTGCAGTTGCCATGGCAGCCGGGAGGCTGGAAATTTGGAGCGGCGCAGCCAATGAGTCACTAGAGATTCCAGCTGGGGCGCATCTGCTGGAGAACAACAGCAGCAACGGATAGATGCAATCCATGCAATATGGTAATACCATCGAACATGAAATCTTAAATTCTTAATGCATGTTCCTTATCATGCACAATCCATCAATGCACGTTATTCTAAAGAAAAAACATCCAATGCAGCAGCTCTCAACCTTTTTGACTCTAAGGCCCCATGACCTTTACAGTTGTTTGAGGGATAAAAATATTTTCACTCACGATTTCTTCCTGATAAAATATTTTAGAGTTTGGCATGACTAGAAAAATGTATAATTACTTTTCAAATACTTTTCAAGTTCTAAAAAAATAGACACTGCCACTCAAAAGTTTTGAATAATTAAGATTTTTAAAAATGTTTTTGATGTTTAAAATAACAAATGCATAAAATTTAGAAATATTATTACAATCTAAAATAACTGTTTTAAATGTGAATATATTGTAAAATGTAATTTATTCCTGTGATGAAAAGCTGAATTTTCAGCATCATCACTCCAGTTCTCAATGTCACATGATCGTACAGAAATCATTACAATATAACCGTTTGCTCTTATTTTAAATCTCTATTATTCCAACGTTGAATGGTAGTAGTACCCGGTTTTCCAATATTGTGCGGATTTAAAAACATATATATAACCCAAAAACAAAAACATTTTATATTAATATAATACTCTTTAAATATTAATATAAAGATTATGACATATTTTATATTTATTTTTAATAATATTTTAGTTTTATCAGGTTTGTCAGAACCACTGATCTAATGGATAAAATCCATCTGGCCTTTAATTTTTTCTGTCAAATATGAAAGTAAAATAGGTTGTGAATGCCGTCCACTGTAAATTATACAGAGATTTCACTCAAATACATCATATTTTCTGAGTTGAAATGTCTATTGTCTACTGTAATCTGTTGTTCTACAGTATGATTCAGTTTCCTGATTCACATCTGGAGCCAAATGAGGTTTAACACAAAGCAGATCGAGACTGATGTCATGATGGCATGATGTATTATCGAGGCCGGCGGTGTTTACACGACAAGCTCATATTACAGCGTCCGTCTGTTTAAGTGGATTTCTCCATGCACTCATTTCTTCCTGGAGAAAAACTGTAAACTCATCAACAATCCTCACTTGAACTGTGCTCATTTTTCCTCTCGCGCTCCCTCTTTTCCCCGGAGCGTCTGACGGGAAGACGGATGTCTTTGTTCTTGTTTACTTTCCCTACTTCCCTGTTTTCCCCCCTCTCAGCTCTGCAAAGCAAAGCCGACGTTCACCGTTCAGGTAACCGACATTAGCAGATTTCACACGGCTTCCAAAAATAACAGCAGAGCAGCACGGCAAAGTTCAGAGTGACGTAACCGAGCCCCGAAGTGAGAATGGCACATAATGACAGCTTATGTAACGTCCAGACAGACTGCCTTTTCTCTGCTGTGTGTCTCTCTCTCTGGGTTTAGTGACAACACAACATGACATTTATCCTTCCACACGCCATGAAGTTCTCTAGGCTTTGCCCCGTGATTCATAAGGAAATGGGGTTTTTCTAGGTTAATTAGTGGGGTTTAATAAGTCAAGCATCACTTTTACTGTCACTGTTACTGATCAAACCTCCAGCGCTGAGTCTTAAAGTCAGCATTTGTGCTCCAGACGTGAATGATTACTTTACTTGAGTGATCAGATGCACCATTTTCACCTTTTTTCACAAGAAAAAACACACAGATGCACATTAAAGGAGGAACCCAAGACCAAAAGAGACTTGATGCAATGCTTTAATAACAATAATTTGAGTTGGCATTGGTATTTTGGCAGAAACCTTGTAAGTTACCATGGTATTTTCTTTTGGTATAGCACTGTTTTATACCAGTGGTTCTCAACCAGGGGTTTGATTCATTCAAGATTAATCAAAATTATTTAAAATGAGACAAAACAAGCGTTAAAATAAGCTAAAACGCCTAAAAATCTAGAAATATATACTATTTTGACAAAGGATTTCTGCAGCTTGATATATGAGGCCATTTCAAAAATATGATTTCTATAAATAAATAAACAAATAAATGGAAGTCATATAAATTAATAACATTTAAAAAATAAAATAAATTGGAGCCATGTTAATAATACATAATAAAATCATGAAAGACATGTAAATTTAATCAATGTAAAATATATACTATAAATAGAAGTCAGGAATTACGGTATCAAATGTTAAAATAAATAAATAAACAAATGGATAGTCATGTAAATTAATAACATTTAAAAAAAAAAAATAATAATGGAAGACTATTAATAAAATGTACAAATATATCATAAATCATGTAAATTATACCATTTAAAAAATATAAATAAATGGTAGTAAATTAATCAAATTACTCAAGACAGTAAATTAATAAAGGGAAGACATGTAAATTAAGAACATGTAAAGAAAAAAGTATAAATTAGAAGTCATGTCCATTAATAAATTTAAATAATAAATGGAAGTCATAAATTACTCCAATTTTAAAATTTAAAATACATGGAATACATGTAAATTAATAAATGTAAAATATCTAATAGAAGTCATGAAATTAATAAATTGTAAATGATAAATAAAGTCCAGGTAAATAATAAATGTAAATATATAAATATAAGTCATGTAAATTATAAATGTAAAAATATATAATGAAGTCATTAATTAATAAATGGTTAAATAAATAAATAATGGAAGTCATGTAATTATAAAATGTTTAAATAAATAAATAATGGAAGTCATGTAAATTAATGAAATGTAAAAATATATAATAGCAGTCATGTCACTTAATAAATGTTAAATAAATAAATAAATAAATGGAAGTCATGTAAATTAATAAAATGTTAAATAAATAAATGGAAGTCATGTAAATTAATAAAATGTAAAAATATATAAATAGAAGTCATGAAATTATAAAATGTCTAATAAATAAATAAATAATGGAAGTCAGTAAAATGAATAAAATGTTAAATAATAAATAAATAGAAGCCAGTCAATTAATAAAATTGTTAAATAACTACATAAATTGAAGTCATGTAAATAATAAACTGTCCCAATATATAATAGCAGTCAATGTACTTAATAAAATGTTAAAATAAATAAATAATAACTAAATAAAGTCATGTCAAATTAATAAAATGTAAATACATAAATAAATGGAATCAATGTAAATTATAAAATGTTCAATATAAATAATGAAGCGGTAATTAATAAATGTAAAAATATATAAATAGAAGTCATGTAAATTAATAAAATGTTAAATAAATAAATAAAATCAGTCATTATGAAATGTTAAATAAATAAATAAATAAATGGAAGTCATGTAAATTAATAAAATGTTAAATAAATAAATGGAAGTCATGTAAATTAATAAAATGTAAAAATATATAAATAGAAGTCATGTAAATTAATAAAATGTTAAATAAATAAATAAATAAATGGAAGTCATGTAAATTAATAAAATGTAAAAATATATAAATAGAAGTCATGTAAATTAATAAAATGTTAAATAAATAAATAACTTGGACGTCATGTAAGAATAAAATGTTAAATAAAGAAATGGAAGTCATTAAATTAATAAACTGTAAAAATAGTATAAATAGAAGTCATGTAATTACATGAAATTTAAATAAATACATAAATAAATAAATGAAGTCATGTAAAATTAATAAATTTAAATAATAAACAAATAAATGGAAGTCGTGTATATTAATAAAATATAAACAATTGATATGAACAATCATGCAGCTGATATTTGTTATACAGTATATGAAAATAGAAAAAAGAAAATACTATTTCAGTCTTTCTGCTATAAAATTTTCACCATTAAGACTACACATGTGATAACTTGCCCCGTTTCTTTGCAATTATTGGTGAAATTTACTAGCAATTTCTGAGTAAAAATACAAACCAATTTATTTATTTTTTGTCAGTTTACCGCTTAATGTAGTTATGCCGAGCTATACAATTGTTATAGGCTAAAAGTTCTAATAAAGTATATGAACAACTGAAAAAGTCATGTAAAGTTTTTTCTTAAAAAGAGTCCGAATCTTACATTTAATTTACAGAAACTACAGTGGTGGGCCTTCGAATATTGTTGTGGACAATGCGAGTCGACTGCTCCAGACACAGATATTCTTCATTTAATTGATGTTTATGATGCAGATAAATCATGTTGTGTGCTGTTCTTGTCTCTTTTATCGGTGCATGTGTTAAAGCCAAACCTCTTGACAAGCGCTCATGTCGAGAAACACTTCTCGTGCACATCTCTCATGAATCAAACTGGCGTTTGCAGTATCTGGACTTGTTTCCCTCTGCGTCTGTCATCCGGAGCAGATTACGATCCTCCGGAGAGCCATGCGAGCTGAAAGCCAGAGTTTGATCTGCTCCTCTCACTGACTGCAGATGGAAAAGGCCTGGAGTGAATGAGACGCTTTCATGAAGGTGCTGTGAAAACAAAAGCTCTGTACTTCCTGAAGCAGATCATTCGAATGGCCTTCTATCTTTATTCGCTCTTGTTTATCAGTGAGATCTATTTTTACATGCATTTAGCAGATGTGAGGCACTTACAAAAGCAGTAGCTCGTCTAAAAGCCAACAATATACAACGGCAGGTTTATAAGACAACTAGATTAGGAAGCGAGCTTGCTAAACCACAACTTATCATTTTAAAAAGCATATTATGAAACTTTGTCCTGAAATGACTGATCTGATTCTGATCACATCCGTACCGAGGACAGCATACTGATTAAAAGATATCACATAAGCATTAGTTCTGCTCACCAGGGCTGCATTTATTTGATCAAAAATACTGAAAAATTGTGAAATATTATTACTATTTAGAATAACTGTTTTCTATGTGAGTATATGTTAAACTGTAATGTATTTTTGTGATGCGCAGCTGTATTTTCAGCATCATTCCTCCAGTCTTCAGCGTCACATGATCTTCAGAAATCATTATAATATGCTGAACTGCTGCTCAAGAAACATTTTCTGATTTTTTATCAATGTTGGAAACAGTTGTGCTGCCAAATATTTTTTTTTGAAACTGTGATACTTTTTTCAGGATTCTCTGATAAATGGAAAGTTCAAAAGAATTTATTTGAAACAGAAATCTTTGTGACATTAATATATGGATCAATTTAATGCCTCCTCATGAACAAAGATGCATTAATTAATTTTTTTACTCTTACTGACCCCAAACTGTTGATTGTTAGTGTATCAGGTGGTTTCAACAAAAATAATAATAATCAGAAATGTTTCTCGAGCAGCAGATCAGCATATTATCTGATTTCTGAAGATTCATGTGACACTGAAGAGTGGAGTAATGATGCTGAAAATACAGCTGGGCATCACAGAAATACATTACAGTTTAACAGAGATTCAACATAGGAAAACAGCTGTTTTGATATCTAAAAATTTTTCAAAATTTTAACTGCTGTTGATCAAATAAATCAGGCTTGCTGAGCAAAGAGGCTTCTTGTTTTTGTGCACTTCCAGTCTGGGCTGTTTTTAATTCGTGGCCTGTTGTTAGCTCTCCTCTGCTGATCTGTGTGACAGACAGAACGCAGGTGCGGGCCCTGAGTGGGCTCAAGTACACGAGGTGCCCTTGGGCGAGACAATAGCGCAGTACTATGATTACACGTCCGTGCATTGGTGCAACCCATGACTCAACCCTAATACAGCGTGCTTGCACTGTGTTGCAGGTTTTCCCCCCCAGTGTGTGTGTGTGCTTGTGTGTGTGCGCTTGTGTGTGTGTGTCTGTGTGTGTGTAAGAGTGTGTGTGTGTTTTTGTGTGTGTTTTTGTGTGTGTGTGTGTGAGAGTGTGTGGGTGAGAGTGTGTGTGTGTGTGTGTTTTTTTTTTTGTGTGTGTGTGTGTGTGTGAGAGTGGTGTGTGTGTGTGTGTGTGTGTGTTTGTGTGTGTTTGTGTGTGTTGTGTGTTTGTGTGTGTTCTGTGTTTGTGTGTGTTCTGTGTGTGTGTGTGTGTGTGTGTGTGTGCGTGTGGTCAGTTGTGGAGTGTGTGTGTGTGTGCGTGTGTGTGTGTGTGGCGTGTTTGTGGTTGTGTGTGGTTGTGTGTGTGTGTGTTTGGTGTGTTGTGTTGTGTGTGTGTGTGGGTGTGTTGTGTGTGTGTGTGTGTGGTGTGCGTAGTGTGTGTGTGGTGTGTGTGTGTGTGTGTGCGTATGTGTGTGTTTGTTTGTGTGTGTGGTATGCTTACTTGACTCCCGGTCCGAGCCTTTACTGTGAACTGTTCTGATTCACTGGAACCTCATGCCGTGTAAACACAGCGGGTTTGCACAACAACTGTAGTGCATTACGCAAAATACAAATGGGGAAATAAAATTACTCACTCCTGCCGCATAAGCCAAACGTAGTGTATTTATACACTGGTGTTTCATAAAGAGAAGAGGATTATTTATGTCTACATAATGAGTGGTTTTACACTTTACACGGGAAGTTGTAGATTGAACGGTTGAGTCGCGTGATTGTGCCCCTTAACTACATTATATCGACCACAACGAGTTGATTCATACGTATCTGCTTCGTTTCTCCTAAATGCTTTAGGTCAGCGATTCCAACACTGTATTTGATGACAGAGCTGCTTGTTTTTAACAGAAACTGGGAGCGTCAATATATTCAATCATTCAACCACAATTATTTGGTGATTCCAGAAGTTTCAAGAAACTGTGCTGTATTTAATTGAGTGAGAATAATAAAAAAGAAAGCAAATATTCAGCTATACACCTTGATTTGACGTTTTTTAGCATTGTGATTAAATGTGATTATTTTAATATAACTTAATTTAAATCATTTTAAGTCGATCTATGTGAAAACAATTACTTTAGACCAAGTTAACTAAAACTAAAACTAAATAATTTGTAAATAAAATAAACACTAACTGAAATAAAATTAAATAAAATATAAATATTATATGAAAAAAATGATTAAATGTGAAATATTATTTAAATATAATATCCATTTTAAAATAAACAACGTATTTTATTTTAATTAATTGCAAGGCAATTTTTAAATTTAGTTTAGTTTAAGTTGAAGTACTAATATACCTAAAACTAAATAAACTAAAACTAATAAATAAAACTTAATTTCTTAACTTAAGATATTTAAGAAAATACAAAACACAACAAAATTACAAAAACTTTAACTAAAATGAGCAAAAACAAAAAATCTAAAAATCTAATTCAAAATATTAATAAAAACTATAATAGTATATCAATGATATTAAAAAAAACACTGCTTTACACAAGGTTAACTAAAACTAAAACCATAAAACAAACATTTTCATAATTTGAATAAAAAACTTAACTGAAATAAAATAAAATATATGAAAAACAGAAAAGTATTTTATTTCATCTAATTGCCAAGGCAGCATTTCTTATTTTCATTTAGTTTAACTTGAATTAATAATATAATTAAAACGAAATAAACTAAGAAATCAAATTAATAAAAACGACAGATTTAAGTAATAAAAATGGCAAAAATACAAAACAAAATTACAAAAAAACTGAACTAAAATTAAACTGAAATCATAAAAAAATAAAATAAAATATTTACAGAAACTATAATAGTATATCAGTGACATAATAGAACACAGCTTTAGACACAGATGACACATTCAGTAAAAGAACATACAGAGATATATGGATAGTTTATGAGAAATGCTTGAGTTCATATTGAGATCTGTGGATTTCTGAATACAGACTTTGATGTCTCGGCACAGTTTTAGACATTGTTTCTCTGCTGAATCTCGAGGTTAAAGTCTTTTTCTGACATCTAACAAGGAGATTTTATTCTCCATCAGCTCTCCTTTAATCCCGTTACTATCTGGGAGAAACTACTGAGACATTAAAGAGGCTTGATAGGGTTTGAACGCTCTCATACCGTAGTAAAACATTAAACCGCACAGACTCTTATCTGTTTCCAACCGCGGCTCATGACGCTCTGAATGGATTTCACACGTGTCCTTTGCACCGCACTTGTGAGTCGAGTGGAAATGGGTGTCAAAGGTGAGCGCGAATCTGACAAATAGAGAAATACAGACAGCAGGTCAAGGACGGCAGGTAGTTCACGGTGAGAGCTGATTTATGGGTCTGAAATGGCAAAAATTGATGTTTTCTGAACATGCACTACTGTGGTAATTCCATGGTATTCTGTTATATGTTGATATGATATTTATATGTTGTATACTCCACCACATGCTGTTGGTTTATTATCATAGAAGACATTTATCGAATGGCTTTATTCAATTAGAGCCCATCAAAGATTGAACAAACTCAAAAAACACATTGAATTAAATGAGAAACTTTGAAGTAGAAAAACTTACATTTTCTTGTTAAACATATTCCGATAATGTGTTTTTATTTATAACTTCAAAAAATATTTTTCACAGTGTGGAAGCACTGCATTGCATCTGTTTAAAAAAAAGTTTGTAATATATTTTAGTTTTGGTCACATAATTCGTCTGTCAAACAAAAATGCTTTTTGGAAACTCACTAAAAATTTAATTAAAAAAATTATCCCCTTAAACAACACACAAATATATGTAGGTAAAATATACGTACCATATATTATATATATATTATATATATATATTAAGAGTTCAGATGCTGCTTGTTCTGTCGGTATCTGTTTTTTAACAAAAAGTTTGTTTAATAAAAATAAACCTAATAGGCAAATAAACATTCTATATTGGTCACATAAACACTGTTAATTCTGTAATATTTGTATGAGGAAACTAATGTGCACATTTTTGTGTGAGGCGCCATTAAAATGTGGAAAGATTTTTGTGGAAAGGTCACATACTTTAGGCTTTCAGACTGAATGAAGTCAAGAAAACAAATCTGTGAGACTGGATTCTCTCTCTCTTTCTCTCTCTCTCTTTCTCTCTCTCTCTTTCTCTCTCTCTCTCTCTCGCTTTGTTTCTTTAAAAAAAAGGAGGGGCGGAGCCAGCTAATGGTGACACTGAGTTAAACAAATAAGCAGAGTGGGCGGATCATAGAGGGGGCCAGAGCCACAAACAGACACACCCACATAAGAGTGATTGTTCAGACTGACTCAGCATTTCTGACTGGCTTAGTTCAGCACACACACACACACACACACACACACAGGCAGACAGAGTAAATAGCCCAAAGGTGCGTCACAGCCTTCATAGGTTACTGCCCTGAAATATGCCTGACGGGAGACAAGGAAGTTTAGCGTGACAGAAATAGAGAATTAGGTGCTGAGAACAGGGGGACGAGCGTTTGAAGAGGATTAGAAGGCTTTGAGAAAACCTTCAGAACAAGAACAAATAAACACTGAATTCCCCGTCCACCGCACTAAACCGATAAACCACAACATTACCATTAAAAATATCATACATTTAAATCACTATTGACTGAATATCTTTCATAACACTGAAATCAAATATCACGTTATTTGACATCAAATGTAAGGCCTTATTTTGCTGACATTAAGCAATCATGTGAAGACTTGGAATATAGATGCACAAAATACTAATGTAAATGTAATTCCAAACTTTTGTATGGAAGGCAGGTATTAAAACTCAAATTATATATATATAATTTAAAATTAGATATTTAATTTACATATGTTTGGTGTGTGTTAAGTTGAAGAAAACAAAGATGTTAAAGACTTTTTTAGGGACGAACCATATGTGTTTTTCGGGTGAGGCCGAGACGATTATTACGGATCAAGTAGACGATACCGATTATTTTGAACTGGTATGTCTGGTGGAAAATTTTAATTAATGTCAAAATTTACGAATAACAAGGCCTCTGACAAAAAAAACTTTCTAAATGCTTTTAAAACGTTTATCAGCAAAGTGTTTGAAAATGAACCCGATGCGATAACCATAAAATGCTTAGTACGGAACCGATATTGATCAACCCCTAATTTATTCAACTTTGTTCCGAAAATGTACATAAACATATAGATAGAGAGAGAGATAGATAGAGATAGATAGATAGATAATATAAAATTATTTAATTTTTTTAATTTAATTAGTTAATATATATAATAACAAATAATTTTTATCGATATTTGGATCATATTTTCAGTTATATTTTAAATGTTTCAACATATACAACAAATACTGAAAACATTTGTTATATATACACACACACACACACACACATACGTACATGCATTTTGCTTTCACCCAAAATACATTTTAAGATTGGAAATGTATTTTCTTGGGCCTTGAAGCACATTTTCTAATATTTATTTAGCATTTGAAGATTTAAACTAAATATATTTGAAATCTTAAGCCATAATGTGTTTAGCATATATTCTACATACATTTTGTCCAGAAACAACATATTTTTGCCCTATACAGGAAAGAGACAGTTACCATCACATTTTATTGTGGATATTAAATATATTATTCAAATATTTATTCAGTTTCTCCTTTTGTGTTCCACACAGTAAAAGTATTTGACTTTGATGGGTTTGAAACAAGTGAATAATGACTGCATTTCTATTGTGTTTAACTGTTTCTTTAAGGCTCTCTACAACCTTGTTCTCTCATATTTTTCAGAAGTGATTATCTCAGTGGAAAAATGGTCCAGATGTCTCCTGCATCCCTGCGGATTCATGTTCTCCTTTTTTAAGCATGACAGCAATGGCCTAGATCTGCAGAGGAGCGACGGCTCATTGGTCTTATTAGTTTTTATTAGACTCACTGTAATTCATTGTTGGCCATATTTAGTATTCAACCAATAAAGAGCATGATATCAGCTGCTGCAATGTCTATATACTGTATGTAATACAACAAAATCACACAAGACGGGCACAAAATTGATGCATTTGCTTGCAAGTATTAAATCATTCACTTAAAATGTATAATTCGCTTTCAAGTCAAAATATTGGGGCACTTCAGAAAATGTCGAAAGAGCAATTATGGACAACAATATCAGAATAAAATTTCTCAAAGAAATATGAATTGAAGTCCCTCATTTCAGTCAAACCCATATATAAATGTATTTAAATATAGGCCTTTTTATATTGTTATGTTTTATATATATTTTTTCAGTTATATTTTTAAATGTTAAAAAATATACAACAAATGAAAAAATATTGACTATATATAAATATAAATGTAAATATATAAATTGGTATATACAAAAATACAAATTTTACAAAAGAAACATTTAAAAAAAAAAAGAAATGTAATAATTATAGATTTTTTGGAAAATTTCTGAAAATATATTTTCAGTGCCAATATATTCATATTTTCTTAAATTTATTTAAGCATTTTTGGCATTCAACAAAAATTATTTTAAGATTTATGTATATCTTGGCCTTGCATCACGTTTTTATATTATTTTTGCATTTGAAGTGTAATACAATAAAATAATAACTTAAATTAATATTAAATAAAAAAATTAATAAATAAATTAATAAATCTAAGCCAATGCTGTTTGTAATATATTTAGCATATACTGTACATATATTTAGGCCTGAAAAATAGTTTTCAGCATGTTTTGAGTAAACAAAGCATTTGTGGATTTTAAACATTACTGAAACAAACGGTTTTGGAGTTTTTAGATTATTCCTATTCACTTATACAGGAGCTCCATGTATGTTTATTAGTTAAATTTTGGTTTGTTACTGAGTTTTGGCACCGAGTTTGGCAATATTAACCCACAAAAATAAATTCAGCGCACCTTTAGCATTCTGTTTTTAACATACTACGATTTTAGACACACTAATCTTAAACCTCCAAACACCACGTCTGTCATTATCGGCTGCTATGCCTCTATATCAATACAGCAGGGAACATACGGGCGCACAATCCAGCCGTTGGAGTGAAGGCCGTTTTGCTGTGCAGCAGAAAGAAAAGCTCACGACTCTCTGAGAGTTACAGGTGACCTATTATGCAGAAATCAATTTTATAGGTGTTTGAACACAGTGTTTGGCTGAAGTGTGTGAAAAACAACCGCCCATATGGTTAAAAATCCACCCACTCTTTTTTTTATAATCCCAAGCAATTCATAAACAGTCTCTCCAAACGAGCGCTTCCAGATTTCTCTCTATAATGACGTCACAGTAGGGAAAGTCCTGCCCATTTGTGACACTCTCTGCCCTATTAGCACAGACCCCGCCCTGAGTGAGATGCAGCAGTCTGCCATTACTGTTTTCTTGCTGTAGCTGCTGGAGATACAATGTCACTGCCAAAGAGGCATTACAAGTGTTGTGTGTTGGGATGCATCAACGAACATAGGAGTCTCCATAGACCGCTGAGGACACGGTGGTTACATTTCATTTTCAAAGGAAATGTCCTGGAAAAAAACGGAAAAGTCCTATATGTTTGTGCGAATCAATTTACGCCTGACTGCCTCACAAACAAGGGTCAGTTCAGCACTGGAGATGTGCACAGATTGCTTCTGAAAGAGGGATCGATACCAACGCTTCGTGCGCGAACGTCAGCTCCAGACAAAGTAAGCATCACGAGTCATATTTTGTTTTCCGAAAGAGCTACCACGTCTCTGCCTGGTTCCCTGATGCTGCTCTTCACTGTGCTTCAAAACGATTTCTTCGATTTAATATGTGCGATTAAATCGTCTGAGATTATGAAGGTTTTGGCATAGTGTCCGTGAACACGGGTCTGTGGAGTAGTGTATAAATGGGCTCCATCTGAAAGCACATGATGGTGATTTACTACTAATCACAGAACCGGCTTTACTGACAAGATGCACATGACAATCGCATTCGATTAATCGTGCAGCCCTAAGTCACAACGCACTGGATAGCTGGCCAATCAGTGTGCACCTTGCTTTTTCAGACCGATGAGCGTTGTAAAAATCGGCGTGTTTCAGAAAGGCAGGGCATAGAAGAGAAACATAATGTACAGTATGTGGAAAATAATGTGTCTTTGAACCTTAAACCGCATAAACACAAAATTGCATTACACCAAATACACAAAATAATGTTCTTTTTAGCAACATCATATGACCGCTTTAAGCATAGATTTCTCAAAATATAATATAAATATTATATAGATTATAATGCAATTTCTCAATTTTTCTTTGTTTATTCTAAGGCAAGAACGAGATCAAATGGAGAACAAATTGATATTTTTGCTATCTGAGACATACGTCTGCTTCTCTGGTGGTTTTCCATAGAAAAGGTCTCAGTAATCTCACATGTGTGTCAAGAATGTCTCAAAATTGGATCTGTAATCAAAGCTAAAACTGTCCCAGATTTAAAAACCTCAAATTCTCATTTGTGTCAGTTTATTTTGATGTTAACCAAATTTTGGAGAAAACCTTGAAACAGAATTGCTTTCCTGAGCTTTGAGAGAGGTCTTTGCTAAAGTTAAGCATATTTTTTCCTCAACAAAATCTTAAACTATACACATATTTGCCTTTATAATGCAAATTTGAGTATATTTTGAAATACTGTTGAGAAAAAAAAGCTTAATTTTAGCTAAGAGCTCCATTTAATCTCAGTATCGTCTTGGAGAAATAATACAGATGCTTAATAATCTTGTGTGATTTTTCTGTTTGTGAACACACATCAGTGTCAGTCTGCTGGAGGTATGAAACACGCTCATCATACGTGTGCTGAGAGACGACAGACATGCTGACACAAGCAAACCCAGTGGGCCAAACTGTGTGAATGACGACTCATGGAAAACTCCCGTCTGCCTGCGTCTGACCCGCTCCTGATGCAATCACACACACACACACACAGAGTGATGTGCTTCATTCCCTTGGGGCTTTACTGTGGCCTATTTTCGGTCTGATTGTGTGGCGCTGGGAAACTCCTCTTCCGCATCGCTCTGTTCTGTGCTAATGTTTATCTCATGACCTGAGGCCTAGAAAACGTCAAGGCAGTTTGGAATAATAATAGACCTAGAATAAAATCACAATCACACCAAACTACTGCACTGGAACGTCCAGCTGTATTAATAACATTCACTTAATATGTGTTTAGATGCAATCCAGCCTGTTTTAGCAGCTAAATAATATTACATATGTCCTATGTTTGGTCATAAGTGCAGTCAAATTTCTGAAAACGTTTGAAAACATTGTCATCTATTCATGATAAGCTCCTCAGATCCGTGTGTTGGTTTTCGTTACCAAAGTTAAAGTCTTTAAAGAATCACAGTCATGGTTTTCTCAATAAATAACAGTTTACAATAAAGTTCCAAATTCCATTTCTAAATTACTTATTAATCTTAGTTTATGTAAATTTCAACATTAACTAACCAGTTGTATCTGTTAATATTATTTATCAGGCCTGAGGTAACATGAACTAACATTAAAGCTACTCTGATTTCGTAACTTTTTTGTTCAAATTGAATTAATAAATAATAAAGAACAAGCAAGTACATCATAAAATCATCGTTTTTTCCTCACACTCAATCACTATGGTAAGTCCATAATTATTTATATTTTACAGCTGTCTGGACGGATTTTCCGGGAAACTGTTTTTATCATTCATCCTTGCCTGTTCACATCATATCAGTAATCAAATAAAATCAGGCTACTCTAATATTCAGTGAAAGAATCTTGAAGACAAAACAACTGAACCTCGAACCGAAAACTGAAAGCGACACACCTGTAATAAATCAAGAATCAACATGTTTCATTGAATCACATTCGCTGCGCATTGACTGGGTTCACTTTTGTAGCATTATTTTAAACTGATTTCAAGAAATCAAAACGACAGCAACATATAAACACTTACCTGCTCATATTTTTCAGATCTTTCGTCTAGTTTTTGATGTCGTTAGTGAAAATGGCGCTGATAAAGTGATCATCTGTAATCACGATCAAATCATCAGATTCATCCGTGCAGAATCGCGGAGCCGAAGCACAACTCACGTGACGACCAAAACAATCAAACGCGAGTTACTTGTAGTTTAACACTTACGGTATTACTTCAGTAATAAATATTGTAACAAATATATTGCTCATTGTTAGTTAAAGGGACATTATGTTAAAGTGTTATTAAAATACAAACTTAGAAAGGTTCTCCTACAACCCAGGAACTTAAAAAGTAAGAAAAAGTCAATTTCTTTCATCCATCTGATCGGATCAAACCCCAGCGGGACGGGTTTGAGCTTTGAGATGTATCATGTTTTTCAATCTGGTTCTCATGAGAGCACCGATAGAGATTTGGTTTGGTGCTCATACTGCACATAGTGAGACCTATTAAATATAACTTTACACAATAAAATAATTAATAGTAATAATAGTATTTAATGTTTAGCAGTTCATTTTTTGTTAAATTCATGTGTACATTTGACAAAGTTCTTTTTATTTTTTTTTTATGAAATAATAAAACAAAATAATAAATAAAGTGTGATAATTCTATTACATTTTAAAATATAAAAGTGAGTATTAAAAATACAATTATTTTACACAAGGCTACACTTTAAAAATACAACACTAATATTTCCTCTTTTTTTTCAAATTAAATTTCATAATTTTAACCCTAAAATCTGCAAGCTTTTATTTTGGCGGGTTGCCAGCTTAAGTAATTCGCTGTTGAGCGAAATTCAATGCTTCAGTGAATGAAACATCACAGTTTTGCGTTTTGCTCTAAGACTGGCAGCGCATAGCCTAGATTTATGCTTACAATTCGAAAGGAAATCTTATACAATATTATAGTTAGTCAATCTAAAACAGTGACTGTGCATTAACATCTGTCAACTCTGCTGGTAACATTACGCAAATGAGCGGTCTGAACGCATTTACCCAGCGCATTTTTTATTTGGTCGCGCATGCGCACCTGCGCACCACTTATGTGCATCCCTGATCTCATTCCCTCCACACGTGTATTTTTGGAAATGGATATCCAGGAGTCACACCCATCAGCCCCTCTGACCTCACCGAACCGGCTCATCTCCAGCCCTGGAAACCATTACAGAGATTTTCTGCTACAAAGTGAAGTGTTTTTTCAGGCTTGTGAACTAATGCAATTCATAAGCAGCCACTTAGTAGACTGAGTGATGTGACCGATCCGAGATCAGGAAGAGTTTGTTTCTTCTTCAGGTTTGTAGAAATGTAGCATTACATAACTTGCTCAATAATGAATCCTCTGCAGTGAATGGGTGCCGTCAGAATGAGAGTCCAAACACTGATAAAAACATCACAATAATCCACAGCACTCCAGTCCATCAGTTAACATCTGGAGAAGACAAAAGCTGCTTGTTTGTAAGAAACAAATCCATCAAAATGTTTTTAATGTCCTCTAGAGTCCTCTATCCATCATAATGCTTTCTCCATGTGAATCGTACGAAAATGCACCATTTTTAGAAAAAGCAAGCATGAGGGGGGACCCCTAAACATAATCGGCAAAGGTGCGTAAACAGATAAAAATGTATGTTTCGAGTTCAAGTTCATACGAACTGAAATTTAATTTGAAACAGTTACGAACTGCTGTAAGATCGGTAAATATAAATGTAATTACATATTTTATTTTTTTAATTTTTGTTTATCTATTTTTTTTAAGAAAATGGCATTGTTGCATTATATATCTATTCTATAAATTATAATAATATATATATATAATTGTAAATAGATAGGATTATAATATATATCTAACATTAATCAAGTAAAAATAAGTTTTATATATATATATATATAACACACATTTTTATATTTTAATTAGTTTTAAAAATAATTAATTTTAAATATTTTTTTCATTTAACAACATTAAAATAATAAGTATGAAAGTATGACATAAATGATGTTTGTTTTCTATTTAATTAACATGTTCAAATTTTGACATTTTTTATAATTTATTTTAATAATATTAAAA
This sequence comes from Sinocyclocheilus anophthalmus, assembly GCA_018155175.1. NCBI lineage: Eukaryota > Metazoa > Chordata > Actinopteri > Cypriniformes > Cyprinidae > Sinocyclocheilus > Sinocyclocheilus anophthalmus. The sequence goes on from JADLZN010011231.1 coordinate 46,751, forward strand.
GTATTAAATAAACCGTATTAAATAGAATTCCTTTAGAAAGTTCACATTAATTACATTAATATATAACTAAAAATAAATAAATTGTGTGTGTGTGTGTGCACACACAAGTAATATTAAAATACTAATAATAAGGTAAATTGATGATGTAGAATGTTAATGGATTTAGGAATGTTTTAGGATCTTTGTCACGGAAAACAGATAAAAATACTGATAAGAAAATCATTTTTTTTTGCAGTGTAGGATTACATTGACCCTCTTCAGCCTTTTTCTTCACCTTCTAGTTTCTGATGGTTATTTTTTTGTCTCTCTCTCTCCTCTCCTCTCTTCTCTCAACTGTAAATGGAAGCAAAGGAATCAGTGTGTCGCAATGTGTGAACAGAGTGAGCTATCACTCGGCAGACTGGCCTCGTCCTGGAAATAATCCTTTAAAATGGATCCACCACTCAGACTGTTGTGTTTGTTGTGTTTGTGTGGTTGTGTGGTGTGTTGTGTGTTTGTGGTTGTGTGTGTGTTTTGTGTGTGTGTTTGTGTGTTCTTGTGTGTTTGAGTCCCACTACCTGTGGGTTACTGGGAATTCTCCCAGCTTCCCCCCGGGACGACGACTGCTGCGTATTAGACAGAGGCTAACTTATCTTCATGTATACGCTGCAGACCAACATAAATCTCGTCGTCTCTGTGATCCCCCGTTCATCAGTCCGAGGGCCAGACAGGAAAATGGAGAGAAAGGCCCTTACGAAGGAGTTCTGTCTGAGCGATAAGGAAACGCCATGTGCTGCTCAAACAGCCCCATCTGCGTAGCACCTGACGCAGCCAGCTAGATTACATGGATGAAGTTTGTTCCTTGATCACGGAAACAACCGGCCTGAGAGACGATGAATGAGGTTGCAGGTCTGTTCTATCAGAAAACGTACATGAACCAAATACAACGACGCTAACGGATAAATTAAAGATTTCTAATAAGAAAAAGAGCTTATATTTTGTGAAGTCTGGAAAGTATTAAGTATTTTAAAGTTTATTTCTTTTTGCAGCTATTTTAGATATATTTATGGAAGCCTGTTTCCTTAAAAAGGTACTTGCGACTTTTTATGTCCCTAATCGGAATTTTTTTGCAGTTCTGATTGCAGGTATAAATGCAAAAATTGGTAAATCAACTTCCACTGCGGACAGAATTTCTCCCAAATATAACTGCAGAATTACGATATAACTCAGAATTGGCTAGATATAAACTCAGAATTGATATATGAAACTCAAAATTGTGTAGATATAACCTCAGAATTGAGATATAAACTCAGAATATAGATATAAACTCAGAATTGAGATATAAAACTCTGAATTGCGAGAACGCCTAATGCGAGATAACTCATAATTGTGATATATCAAATTTCGAGAAACTCGAAGTGTGAAATATAAACTCAGAATTGTGATATAAACTCAGAATTGTGATATAAACTCAGTTTGTGAGATTTAAACTCAGAATTGCGATATAAACTCAGTTTGCGAGATTTTAACTCAGAATTGTGATATAAACTCAGAAATGTGATATAAACTCAGATTTGTGATATAAACTCAGAATTGCGAGATAAACTCAGAATTGAAATATAAACTCAGAAATGAGATATAAACTCAGAAATGAAATATAAACTCAGAAATGAGATATAAACTCAGAAATGAAATATAAACTCAGAAATGAGATATAAACTCAGAAATGAGATATAAACTCAGAAATGAAATATAAACTCAGAAATGAGATATAAACTCAGAAATGAAAAATTAGAATTGTGAATATAAACCCGAATTGCGAGAAACTCATAATTGTGAGATAAACCTCAGAATGTGAATAAACTCAGGATTGCTGAGATAAACTCAAATGAGATATAACTCGAATTGCGAGATAACTCAGAATGAGATATCTCAAATTGAGATAAACTCATAATTGTGAGATATAAACTCAGAATGTGAGATATAAACTCAGAATTGTGAGAAGAACCTCAGAATTGATAAAAATTTTGAATTGTGAATATAAACCAGAATTGCGAGGAAAAGTCAGAATTGCGAGAAAAAGTCTGAATTGCGAGATATAAATTCAGAATTGCGACATAAACTCAGAATTACGATATAAACTCGAATTTGTGATATAAACTCAGAATTGCGAGATAAACTCAGAATTGTGATATAAACTCAGAATTGCGAGATAAACTCAGAATTGAAATATAAACTCAGAATTGCGAGAAACTCAGAATTGTGATATAAACTCAGAATTGTGATATAAACACAGAATTGCAATAAAATCTCAGAATTTAGATATAAACTCAGAATTGAAATATAAACTGATAATTGAGATATAAACTCAGAATTGTGATATAAACTCAGAATTGCGAGATAAACAATTGCGAGATATAAACACAGAATTGCGAGATATAAACAGAATTGTGATATAAACTCAATTGTGATATAAACTCAGAATTACGAGATATAAACTCATTGATATAAACTCAGAATTACGAGATAAACTCAGAATTGCGAGAAACTCAGAACTGCGAGATAAACTCAGAATTGTGATATAAACTCAAAATTGTGATATAAACTCAGAATTGACATATAAACTCAGAATTGAGATATAAACTCAGAATTATGAGATATGAACTCAGAATTGTGAAATATAAGCTCATAATTTTGAGATATAAACTCAGAATTGAGAAAAATTTTGAATTGTGAGATATAAACTCAGAATTGAGATATAAACTCAGAGTTGAGATATAAACTCAGAATTGAGATGTGAACTCAGAATTGAGATATGAACTCAGAATTGAGATATAAACTCAGAATTGTGATATAAGCTCAGAATTGCGAGATAAACTCAGAATTGAAATATAAACTCAGAAATGAGATATAAACTCAGAAATGAAATATAAACTCAGAATTGCGAGAAACTCAGAACTGCGAGATAAACTCAGAATTGTGATATAAACTCAAAATTGTGATATAAACTCAGAATTGACATATAAACTCAGAATTGACATATAAACTCAAAATTGAGATATCAACTCCGAAGCGAGAAACTCAAATGTGAATAAACTCAAAATTGTGATAATAAACTCAGAATTGCGAGAACTCAGATTGTGATTAACTCAGAATTGTGATATAAACTCAGAATTGCGATATAAACTCAGAATTGTGTTATAAATTCAGAATTGTGATATAAACTCAGAATTACGAGATAAACTCAGAAATATGAGATATAAACTCAGAATTATGAAATATAAACTCAGAATTACGAGATATAAACTCAGAATTGAGATATAAACTCAGAACTGTGATATAAACTCAGAACTGTGCGATATAAACTCAGAACTGTGCGATATAAACTCAGAACTGTGCGATATAAACTCAGAACTGTGCGATATAAACTCAGAACTGTGCGATATAAACTCAGAATTGCGATATAAACTCAGAATTGAGATATAAACTCAGAAATGTGATATAAACTCAGAATTGCCAAATATAAACTCAGAATTGTGAGATAAAAACTCAGAATTGAGATATAAACTCAGATTTTGATATAAACTCAGAATTGAGATATAAACTCAGAATTGTGTTATAAATTCAGAATTGTGTTATAAATTCAGAATTGTGTTATAAATTCAGAATTGTGTTATAAATTCAGAATTGTGATATAAACTCAGAATTACGAGATAAACTCAGAATTGAGATATAAACTCAGAAATGTGATATAAACTCAGATTTGTGATATAAACTCAGAATTGCGAGAAACAAAGTCCGAATTGTGAGATAAAAACTCGAATTGTGATATAAACTCAGAATTGCGAGATAAACTCAAAATTGAGATATAAGCTCAGAATTGCGAGAAACTCAGAATTGTGATATAAACTCAAAATTGTGATATAAACTCAAAATTGAGATATAAACTCAGAATTACGATATATAAACTCAGAATTAAGATATAAACTCAGAATTGCGAGAAACTCAGAATTGTGATATAAACTCAGAATTGAGATAAAACTCAGAATTGAGATATAAACTCAGAATTGTGATATAAACTCAGAATTGAGATATGAACTCAGAATTGAGATATGAACTCAAAATTGAGATATAAACTCAGAATTACGATATAAACAGAATTGCAAGAACGAAAGTCAGAATTTTGAGATAAACTCGGAATTGCGAGATATAAATTCAGAATTGCGATATAAACAGAATTGCGAGATAAACTCAGAATTGAAATATAAACTCAGAATTTATATATAAACTCATAATGAGATATAAACTCAGAATTGTGTAAATAAACTTCAGAATTGAATATGAACTCCGAACTTGTGATATAAAAAAAAAAAAACCAAATTGCGAGATAAACTCAAATTGAAGATATAAACTCGAATTGGGCGATAAACTCAGAAATTGTGATATAAACGCAAAATGTGATATAAACTCAGAATGGCGAGAAACTCAGATTGTGTATAAACTCAAAATTGTGATAACTCAGAATTGCGAGAAACTCAAATTGTGATATAAACTCATAATTACGAGATAACCATAATTGAGATATAAACTCAAGATGTGATATAATCAAGTGTGATATAAAATTTGAATTGCGAGATAAACTCAGAATTGTGATATAAACTCAAAATTATGAGACAAACTCAGAATTGAGATATAAACTCAAAATCGAGAAACTCAGATGGGATATAAACTCAAATGTTATATACCTCAGATGCGATAAACTCAGAATTGTATATCAACTCAGAATTACGAGATAAACTAGAATGAGAATAAACTCAGAATGTATATAAACTCAGATTTGTTTATAAACCAGAATGGCGAAACTCAGAATTGGATATAAAACTCAAATTGTGATATCACTCCGAATTGCGAGATAAACCTCAAATTGAGATATAAGCCTCAGAATTGCGAGAAACTCATAATTTTATAAAGTCAGAATAGTGAGATATAAACTCAGAATTGAGTTCTATACTCAGAATTGAAATATAAACTCAGAATTGTGATATCAACTCAGAAATTAGATATAAACTCAGAATTGAGATAAAAACTCAGAATTACGAGATATAAACTCAGAATTGAAAGATATAAAAAAAAATTGATAAAAAAACAACAAGAAAAATACAGTTAAAAAAAACAAAAAAAAAAAAATCAAAAAAAATAAACAAATAATAAAAAAAAAAAAAAAAAAAAAAAAAGAAAAAAAAAAAAAAAAACAAAAAAAAAAAAAAATAAAATAAAAAAAATAAAAAAAAATAAAAAAAATAAAAAAAAAAATAAAAAAAAAGAAAAAAAATAAACTCAGAATTGTGATATAAACTCAGAATTGAGATATGAACTCAGAATTGAGATATGAACTCAGAATTGTGAGATATAAACTTGCAGTTATGAGTTATAAAGTCAGAATTGTTAGATATAAACTCAGAATTGTGATATAAACTCAGAATTGCGATATAAACTCAGAATTGTGTTATAAATTCAGAACTGTGTGATATAACTCAGAATTGTGATATAAACTCAGAATTGCAAGAAAAAGTCAGAATTGTGAGATTTAAACTCAGAATTGCGATATAAACTCAGTTTGCGAGATTTTAACTCAGAATTGTGATATAAACTCAGAAATGTGATATAAACTCAGATTTGTGATATAAACTCAGAATTGCGAGATAAACTCAGAATTGAGATATAAACTCAGAATTGTGAGATTTAAACTCAGAATTGTGATATAAACTCAAAATTGTGATATAAACTCAGAATTGACATATAAACTCAGAATTGAGATATAAACTCAGAATTACTTTACTAGATAAACTCAGAATTGCGATATAAACTCAGTTTGCGAGATTTTAACTCAGAATTGTGATATAAACTCAGAATTGCGAGATATAAACAGAATTGTGATATAAACTCAGAATTGTGTGATATAAATTCAGAATTGCGATATAAACTCAGAATCGTGAGAAACTCAGAATTGACATATAAACTCCAAATTGTGATATAAACTCAGAATTGCGAGAAACTCAGACTTGAGATAAACTCAGAATTACGATATAAACTCAGAATTGAGATATAAAACTGTGAATAATGAGATATAAACTGAATTATGAGATATAAACTCAGAATTGCGAGAAACTCAGAATTGAGATATAAACTCAAAATTGTGATATAACTGCAGAATTGCGAATAAACTCAAATGCGATATTAACTCAGAATCGCGATTTAAACTCAGAATTGTGATATAAACTCAGAAATGTGATATAAACTCAGATTTGTGATATAAACTCAGAATTGCGAGATAAACTCAAAATTGAGATATAAGCTCAGAATTGCGAGAAACTCAGAATTGTGATATAAACTCAGAATTACGAGATAAACTCAGAATTGAGATATAAACTCAGAATTGTGAGATAAAAAGTCAGAATTGCGAGATGTAAATTCAGAATTATGAGATATAAACAGAATTGAGATATAACGCGACTGGATAAAACTAGATTACGAGATAAACTGCAATTGAAATAAAACTCAGACTGTGCTATAAACAGAGATACGGATAAACTCAATTGGAATAATAAACTCAGATTTTGATATCTCAGATGTGATTATAAACGCAGAATGTGATATAAAAACTCAAATTAGAGAATTAAACGCAGAATTGAGATATAACCGAACTGTATATAAACTCAGAAATTACGAGATAAACTCAGAATTGAGATTTAAACTCAGAATAGTGATGTAAACTCAGAAATTAGATATAAACTCAGAATTGAGATATAACTCAGAATTATGAGATATAAACTCAAAACTGTGAGACAAAAGTCAGAATTATGAGATATAAACACAGAAGGATATCACTCCGATTGTGATATAACTAAGAATTGCGAGAAACTCAAATTGTGATATAACCAGAATTGAGATATAAAGTCAGTATTGAGATATAAACTCAGAATTGTGATATAAACTCAGAATTACGAGATAAACTCAGAATTGAGATATAAACTCAGAATTGAGATATAAACTCAGAAATACAAGAAATAAACTCAGAATTAAGATATAAACTCAAAATTGAGATATAAACTCAGAATTACGAGATATGAACTCAGAATTGAGATATGAACTCAGAATTGTGATATAAACTCAGAATTACGAGATAAACTCAGAATTGCGAGATATAAACTCATAATTGAGATATAAACTCATAATTGAGATATAAACTCATAATTGAGATATAAACTCATAATTGAGATATAAACTCATAATTGAGATATAAACTCATAATTGAGATATAAACTCAGAACTGTGTGATATAAACTCAGAATTGAGATATAACTCAGAATTGAGATATAAACTCAGAATTATCATATAAACTCAGAATGACGAGATATAAACTCAGAATTGAGATATAAACTCAGAACTGTGATATAAACTCAGAATTACGAGATAAACTCAGAATTGAGATATAAACTCAGAATTGAGATATAAACTCAGAACTGTGATATAAACTCTTCTATATAAAAACGTTTCTGCAAGAGAATTGTAAGATAAAAAGTCCCAATTAGGCTAGCTTTTTTAATTTTTATTCAGTGGCAGAAAAAAAAACAGAACTGTGAGATGTGAACTCAGAATATACATCTAGCAAGTCTGTTTATATCTTGCAATTCAGGTTTTTTTTACTCTGAATTGTGAGAAACAAAGTCTGAATTGTTTGCAATTTTTTACTTTTTTCCTCACAATTCCATTTTTTTTGTTTCCGTCAAGCAATAAAGAATGAAAAGGTAATTGCGAGTTTTTCCTCACAAATTAAATAAGCAAATAAATCTCTGCCTTACATAAGACTGAGTTCTGAGTTCTAAGTCTCATGTTGTTTGTCAAAACGTTAATTCTCTCCGCCGTGCGAGCAGAGCGCGTGTCCTTTCTGGGGTCAGCGCTAATCTTCGTGTCCTTCACAGATTGGCAGCACATGCTGTAGGTGAATTCAGGGCCACACCTCACGTCATTCACTCAAAGGCCACTGTGTTTTCTTCAGTTAACCCCTTCATTACCACCGCTGTCATCTGTGTGTTAATGTCAGTACACTCTTAAAAATAAAGGTTCTTCATTGGCATCAATGGTTCATGAAAGACCTTAAACATCCATGGAAAAACTAAAGGTTCTTTATAGTGGAAGAAGGTTCTTTAGATTATTAAAATGTTCTTCAGACTAAGAAATAAATGGTTCTTTTAACCCTTGTGCTGAAATTATTTACTTTTCTGCTTAGCAAAATGAGATCAAATTATTGCAGAAAGTACATCGAAAAATAAAACTGCAAGAAAAACATAAATACAAAACACTCAAGAGATAGAAAAACAGATATTCAAAATATATTCAATAATACTACACCAAACAATAATAAAAGATATACATATACACAAATATACATCCATAGGAAATTATTAAACATACAAGTGCAATTACAAAAAGGACCCTAAACATCCACATTATATCCATTGAACTATCTAATACCAAAAGAAATGGTAGAACTAGCATAACGTTTTGTCCTTGCTTTGAATAATGTCAAATTACTTTGCTTCCTAAGAAGCCGAGCAGTTTTTTCACCCCTGGTTGGTGGAAAAAGATCATGAAGAGGATGATCATTCTGAGTTGTTTATGCAAAACATATCCTTATTTCGACAGATTTGTTTCCATTTAAGAGCATATTGTTAATTTGTGCCCAAGTTTCCAAAGCAAGTGCCTCTATTTCCATCTTTTTGTCTGTTTCTATGTCTTTTAACTTTAAAGCTCGTGTATCATCTGCATAAACCGAGTCCAATGTATCACCAAAAATTTCACAAGTTGACATATGAAGTAAAAAACAATTGAAACCACCCTTTGTCGTCTTCCTGTTGTGTAGCCAAGACATTTTCATTTAATTTAACTTGATGTACTAAAAGAACTAAAACTAAAACTGTAATAAAGAATAATAAAAATAACAGACATATTTAAAAATGACAAAAACTAATAAAAATAACAAAAAAACAACAAAATTACTAAAACTTAAAATTGAAACCTTAAAATACAAAACTAAAGTCTAATTTGAAATATTAACAAAAACTACAATAGTATATCAATTATATTAAAGTAACATTGCTGGGGGAAAAGTGTAACAAGGTGGAAAAAATTATTGAATAATTAATTTTTTTTTTTTACAAAAATTATCAAATCCAATCCAAGTTTTAATCTAGCATTAAAGAAAATCCTCTTCAGCAGGTCAAAATGACCCGAACAACATGAGGTTCTGTAGGGAACCAAAAATGGTTATTTTATGGCATTGCTGTGCAAAAAAAAACATATTTCGGTTTTTGCATCCAAAACAATTATAATATCTGATGTGAGGTTATTTTTTCACTTTTAGAAATATGACCTTTTGATGTACTTTGGCTGGTGATATTGATCTTGAAGTGACATGGGTGTGTTTTCAGAGGACGTGAGATAAAACCAAAGCAGCTCGTGTGATTGTCAAAGGCATCTTCACTACGCCCAGATTTTCTCGTCCTCTTGGCATGTTTGGCGTCGCTCCAGATGACAGATTAGAGAAATTATGCTATGCTTTATGGCTCATGTCCAGTGTTATCTGGCACATTCTTGACACATACAACACACACACACACATACACACACACATACAACACACACACACAAATACACCACACACACACACACACACACACACCACACACCACACACACACACATACAACACACACACAACACACACACACACACATACAACACCAACCACACATAACAACACACACACCCACACACCACCACTACAACACACCACACACACCCATACAACCCACACACACACACCTACAACACGCACACACACACACACACACACACACACACACAAGTTTGTTATTTGAAGGTCACATTAAAATGGTCTTGGAAAATGTTTACCTTTTTTTAATCTTCAAATATATATAAAAAATATCCATCCTAAACATACATATTTCAAATAGTAAAACTAGGGTCATGGGTTCAGTTCTTAGGGAATCCATAAGATGTATACTTTGAATGCACCGCGAGTTGCTTTGCAAGCATCTGCGAAATGCATAAATTAAAATTAATTTTCCTCACATCAAATAATTTTGCCACTTGACTAGTTTTATTAAGCGTCAGTCACGTCGGAGACGACAGTGTCAGTGAGTGTAAATATCACCTAAATATTTTTATTGTGCATAATTAATAATCAACAGTTGTCAAATTATGCTCAAAGACTGAAAATATGATTTAATTTAATTTAGTAGACATTCAATTCTAGCTATGAAAAACCAGCAAAGGTTTAAAATATTATTTCCACCTCAGAATGTCAAGTCAAGTCAAGTCACCTTTATTTATATAGCACTTTTAACAATACAGATTGTGTCAGAGCAACTGAACAGCATTAATTAGGAAAATAGTGTCAATAATGCAAAATGACAATAGTAAACACTCATTTTTCAGTTAAAGACAGAATGTGATAAATATGTCCCAGATCTGTTTTGTTATGGTTATCTAAAACTAAAACCTTTTCGTTACTTGAACGCTAACTGATATATATATATATCTGTAATTTTTACATATGTACAGTATCTCACAGAAGTGTACCCCTTACATTTTTGTAAATATTTTATTATATCTTAGTGCTGTCAAAGAATTAATCGCATCCAAAATAAAAAAAATTGTTTACATAATATATGCGTGTACTTTGTATATTTATTATGTATACAGTATATAAACACACACACATGCATGTATACATTTCAGAAAAATATGTTATGTTTGATATATTAAATATATTTATATATAATATAAAATCTAAGAATATAAATATATAAATGTATATACATTTAAATATTTTCAAAATATATGCTGTATATGTGTGTTTTTATATATACATAATAAATATACACAGAACACACACATATATTATGCAAACAAAAACCTTTATTTTGGATGCGATTAATCGCGATTAATTGTTTGACAGCACTAATATATATAACTTATTTTATTTAAACTATTTGCCTTGGCAACACTTCTTATTTTCATTAAGTTTAACTTTGCCTAACTAACTAAAACTGAAATGAAAAGAAATAAAAACTACACAGATATGATAAAACAAGAGAAACAGAATTACTCAAATTGAAATGAAACAGAAAAAATAAACACAAATTCAAAAATACTATTTAACACTGTAATAGTATCTCAATGATACTAAAATAGCACTGTCTTAGATGTGATGCAAATAATTTTTTGCGGACACAATAAAAAAAAAAAAGAAGAAGTGAAAGATGCCATAATTCTCCTGTGATTTGTGTGTGTGTTGCACACTGATAGTGCACTAGTCAACAAAGCCACACTCTTAAAAATAAAGGTGCTTCACGATGCCACAGAAGAACCTTTCTGACTAAATGGTTCCATAAAGAACCTTTAACATCTGAAGAACCTTTCTGTTTCAAAAAAAGGTTATTTGGGGCGAAATAAGTTTCTTCAGATTACAAAAAAGGTAAGAAAGAGATGCTTCTTTGACTGAATGCTTCTAAAAAATGGTTCTTCTATGGCATCGCTGTGAAGATTCTTTTGAAGCACCTTTATTTTTAAGAGTGTAGTGAGCGTGTGTGAAGTGTGTTGTAACGCTGGAATCCGGCTCTAACACGCTTGTGACCCGAGAGCGGTTCTGCAGGAATGAGAAGCACTCGTATGTTCCCAGGATCTCGAGCGGTGAGAACTGACACATATTAAGGTCAAAGTTCACGCTGATAAATTTAGAAACAGATACTCCGGTTTCCTAAAAGTGGTCCACCCTTTTGACCTCGCTGTGTGTCCTGATTTATGAACTTGTACGAGCCTGATCCGCTCCACACAGACATATCTGAACAAAATCATCACTGATATGACCTGTTATTTATTGCTCAGGTGTCGCGCTTTAATAGCTCAAGAAATTTACAGTATGGGAGTTAGATACATGTTTAATTTATGTTTTTTGCTGTCTTAGATGTAAACAAATAAAAGCAGACACAAATGAGTCGGTAATCAACTAGTAAGAATTTAGAGCTATTAAATCAACATGGAGAGCAGCACAGATCATTTGATGAAAAATTATTTTAAAAATTATTTTCATTATCTCTACAGGAGACACGTGAGACTGGAAAGATGCTCTTGAAAGATCTTGAAAATTATATTTTGATTCGCTTTGACCGATCAAACTTCCAAGTTTAAAAAAAAAAAGTTTATATTTTGCAATTGTCTATATTTCACAATTCTGAGTTTATATCTCGCAATACTGAGTTTATTTCTCGCAATTTTCTCGATATCTCACAATTCTGCATTTATATCTCGCAATTCTTCACACGTATGTGCTACTCTGATTCTTCCCCTGAATTCGGTTTAACATTTGCAATTCAAGTCAGATTTTTGCCACAAAATAAAAACAAATTGAATTAACAAATCGCATACATTATTTTATATCTCGCAGATGCGAAAAGTTATTATTAATGTCTTGCCAATCTGACGTTTTTTTCAGAAAAGGGGAGGGTTGAGTCTAAAGTCAAGTCAAAATGGTGAGCGGCGGTCAAACACAAAATGGTGAGATAAAAAGTCGGAATTACCTTTTTTTATTATCCTGTGGAGGAAACAATTTTCCATAGCGATCTCAGTATGAACTCAAACATTTGATGAGACACGACTCATATTGAGATCTCAGGCTTTCGTATCATAGTAAGGTGGGCCGTTTGAAAACACTGGTTGTGAGACGATACAATATTACAAGAGAAAAACATCTGAGAGAAGCAGGATGTTCCTGTCCTACCTAGAAACAACTGGGGGAAAAAGAGTGAGAGTGTATCGTCTCCTCTGGGATCATTGAAACAGATGATAAAAACATTTCTATCAGCTCCTTCAGCGAACGACACACGAGGAACGCTTCCCGCTCTCAATGCTATCTGTAAAAAGGAAGGACATTCGAGTTCACCGTTATTTGTCTATTCCAAAAGGCACGGGCGAAGGAGGTTGGTAAAAAAAAAAAAACCTCAAACACCAACAAAACCCCTCCCAAAAAAAAAACAAAAAAAACCCACAACCCCCCAAAAAAATAAAAAAAAAAAAAAAAAAAAAAAAAAAAAAAAGAAAAAAAAAAAAAAAAAAAAATATATCCATAAAGGAAGCACGAAATGAATGAATGAGGGTTTATTACAGTGACCTGATCTGAGTCGCATTGATTTCTCCCATGAGTCTGTCAGCCACAGACATCTGAACCTGTTCACATTGACCAGAGAAAAACAATGACGAAATGTTCTCAGGAACGCTTCTTAATGACTTCATTAGCTGCCTCTGTGTGTTTCCAGCCCAAAAATGCAGTTTGGCGAGTAGTGCTCGTTTCATAAGAGTTTCGCCGGAGGTGAAGGAGTGACATTTGTGATGAGATCTAATCTTCATGAGTGACAGAGAAATGGCTTTGTGTCATCTGTATAGAAAAAAGTTAAAATGTTTTGCAACATTCAGGACGAGGCATTCTAAAGATAACACAAAACGCATGTTGCACTAGATTTAGTGTTTAGATGGTTTAAATAAATAGTCTACCTACCAATGAGCGTTTTTTTAAAGTAATTAATACTTCAATTCTCAACGGACACATTTAAAATTTTTTAAAAGTTAATAAAAGCTGATTGAAAAGCGCGACAAGTTAAATACATTTTATAATGTAACAAAAGTTCCCTTTCAGTCGGTCACTTCTGACGTCTGTCGGCGAGATAGGACCAGCGAATTGGGATCTCGCTTCGAGAGACCAGTCTACTTTGAGTGTAAACTAAATGAGGCAATTCACATTGGCATGCGATTATTGCATCCCGCTGCTGCTGATCACAGCGTGAGTATAAAAAGGCAGCCGGTGCAACGCATAACAGCTTTTCGCTTCGGAGCGCACGAGCGATCACAACGGTCTCCTCTCCTGATACTTACTGAGGAGAAAGACCACCTCTCGACCCGACTGAACGAGGTCAGCGCGCTCTTGGAGAGCTCTTCGTGTTGGCGGACGGTGGTTTCAGCGGTGGTGGTTTCCCGTGTCGGGTGGTTTGCACACATCAGGCTGCACTACCCCCTTTTTGTGTTGCAGATGATCATCTCCCCGGTGCGCCTCAGCACGCTAAAAGAGCTAATTCCCTAAAAGAGCAGCATGTCGGTATTCGCGGTGCGTCGTTTAAAGACGACGTTGCTTGGACAAACGTGACGATTACGTCTATTATAAAAGACGATGTGGGTCTGTATAACAACGTATTCCACACGGGAATTTCTGGATGCGGCGTTACCTGCGCGCTGAGGTGTACGGTCAAGAACGCTGCTCTGCGTGCTGGGAATGATGCACGCGAGGTGGCTGCTTTAGAGGGATGGGCTCATGTCCTATGCGGGGATATCGCACCATCTCGTGTTGTGGAGACAGAACTTGTTACCCGCAATGGGGGCGGAGTGGCCCGTGCCAGAATGCACAGATGCTAGGGTTCCCTTGGTGGCAGCAGGGGAGGGGGTCCTTTTCTCGGGCCGGTGAGGCGGAAGGGTTTTAGGTCACCAGGTGAGGAATTCCCCTAAGAGAGAGAAAGGGGATGCCCAGGCCGCCGGCACTTCGCCAAAACCAGAGGGATATCAGGAAGAGCAGGCTGGACCTTCCGTGGGGTACACCGGTTTCTTCCGAGGATCACACCGACGATAGGATGTCGGAGTGTTGCGCATGCGGAGGGGAGCCAGAGCTTCGTGGAGAGGGTAAGATTCGGCTGCGTTGCTCTCCTCCGGTACCGTAGCAATGCCTGGATCGGATTCAGAAATAATGGCTATGCTTTCCCGGGACGCCATGAGGGTAGGGCTCGAGTGGAAACCTCCAACGCGTCCCGAGCCCTCAAGGTTGGACGATTGGTTCTCGGGGTGGTCCGCGCTGGTTCTCAGCGCCCCGCCTCGGTGCCTTTCTTCTGGAGGTGCATGAGGAGCTCAACAGGTTGTGGATGGCACCTTTTTACTGCCGGAAACTGAATTGCTGGATCCTCCTCCCTCACCACCCGCGATGGTGGGGCAGCTAGGGGGTTACAAAGGTACCCCCGGTTGAGCGGTCAGTTGCGATGCAGTTGTGTCATAATACCGCCTCCAACCGGCAGGGAGAACCGGGCCTCCCCTCCCGGGTCTGTAGGTACTCGACTGGCAGGCGATGCTTATACGACCTGTGGAGAAGTTGCCTCCGCCTTACACGCTACGGCGTGATTGTAAGTGCACCAGGCCAAGGCACTGAGGGTCTTGCACGAGGGTGGTCACGACCCGGCAGTTCAGAGAGAACTCCGCACCGAGGCGGACCTCGCGCCACGAGCGACGAAAGTTACGGCGCGGTCTCTGGGTCGTGCAATGTCCACTATGGTGGTCCGGGAGCGCCATTTCTGGCTGTGTCTGGCTGACATGCGCGAGGCGGACAAGACAAGATTCTTAAACGCCCCCGTGTCCCAGGCCGGCCTGTCGGCGGCACAGTGGAGAACGTGCCCAGCGGTTCTCCCCTGACCAGAGCAGACTGAGGCCATCAGCTACATCCTGCCGGTGTGCAGCTGCTGACGTCGCCGAGGGCGGCCCCCCCTGCCACCACCAAAACAAGAGCAGAGCTCCTGCGGCCGTTCTAGCAATAGGATGGGCCGTGGAGCCAGTGCCGAAAGACCAGCCCGCACCGCGCACGTAAGCAGGGAGCCCCGCAACACTGGGGCGACGAAAGAGAGCAAGAGGCTCCGGAGACGGGGGGGCGGACCCAGGGGGGGGGAAGGGACGCGCTCTTCAGGAGATGTAAGCACCACCACTCCCCCCCCGGGAGGAGGGGGGTACTGGGGCGGAGAGAATCTTTTTCCACCAACTGACCTCTCGTCATCACGGGTAGGTCCCCCAAATTCTCGACCAAGAGCAATTCATCGATTTCTGATGGCCACAGAAGGGGCAAGGGAGGGGGTGGTGGAGACGATCTAGTGCGGTAACACAATCACCCTCCTCTTCTACCTTAGCAGCATTGTTCAGTTATCTGGCAGATTACAACAACGTATGATACCCACGCACCCTCCATCTCTACGCACTCAAGTCACTTTTCTTTTACACACACCAGACCCCGTCTCGGACCGGCTACGAGACGCCCGGGTAGGGTCCCTGCGTTTTTCCGCGCTGCCCCACTGCGGGTACGCCTGTAGTTCCGTTGATGCCACTTTCGCGGCGTCTGGGAGCCTGGCTAGAGATACCCACCCCGTCTCAATGGCTCCGTCGAACCGTCAGGCTCGACTATGCGATTCAGTCACCCGCATCCCCCCCCCCCAAGTCAGTGGCATCCGCTCCACAACAGTGAAGGCGGCCGATGGTCATGTCTTGCGGGCGGAGGTCGCAGTCCAACTGGAGAAGGATGCGATAGAGCCGGTCCCTCAAGCCAATATGAGGATGGGGTTTTACAGCCCTTAATTCATTGCACCCAAGAAAGACGGTGGGTTACGGCCAATCTTGGACCTGCAAGTTTTGAAATGGACCCTTCATCGGCTACCGTTCAAGATGATGACCGCAAGCGGAACGCATCTCGTGTATCATCAGTGCCCTATGAGATGATTGGATTGTTGCATGCGGTCTCGACCGGAAAGGACGCGTACATCATGTGTCGAACCCTTCACGCACCACAGACAACCCACTTGCTTGTGGTTCGCGTCGAAGGAGAAACATAATCAGTACGAAGGTCCTGCCCTCCGGGGTTTATAGTTCCTGTTGACCGGAGTCTTCACATAGTGCGGACCCCAAGGTTACCCTTGTTCCCATGAATGAGAACAAGGCATCGGCAAGTCTCAACTACCCGACGATGTTGTACATAGTCTACGAAGGCCTCTAACTCAGGACACTCGGTTGGCGGAAACACAGGGATTTGGTGCTCCCACCCCACCACCCCCCAGCCTTGTTGGGCCTTCGGTGTAAATGGGGAAAAGAGCAACCTCTCCCCGATGAGAGGATCTCTTTCCGGTATGGAGGGGGGAGGGACTCGGGTGTATTCAGAGAGAGGCTGTGCCCACTGAAAACAGTTTCAGAGAGGCCTGGGTGCATATCGGCAGCTACGGCGGCAGTCACGCGCTGGGGCTGCCCATATGAGCCCGCGCAAGCACTGGCTCCTAGATTGGCCAGAAGACCCCAGAGAGTGGGCATGGCAACGAGACAACCCTTCACTGGGTCAAAGTTACACCGGCTTGTTGCCAAACTTTCACCCCGTGGTCAGACTTTGCGTTCCTCCGGGCAGGAGTGCCCCAGGAGCAGGTCTCCAGGCATTCTGTGGTTTGCAACGGATACACTCAACCACCGGTGCGGGGGGGGCCAGTTACAAGGGCTCTGCAGGTCAGGGTTTTCGGACGGGGCAACCAATGCAAGGGCTGCCATAGAGTTGTGGAGTGGCACCTGCTTTTCCGGGGCCGTATCAAGGGCGCTACGGGGCAAGAATGTAATAGTAGCAACACAACGGGACGCAGCGAAGTTGCACATCAACGCAATTGGTCTGCTAGGATCCCTTCGCTCCTTACGCAACCGCCGGGCACCTCTCATCGGAGTAGAAAGGCGTCTGAGGTTGCTTCGTGCTGTTCACATTCCTGGGCTGCTCAACCGTGCACCCGGCGAGCTGTCCCGAGCTGTGCTCTCGGGAGAATAGCGACTCCATCCCCAGAAGGTCCAGCTGGTTTAGGGACGTTTCAGAGCCGCTCAGGTACACCTGTTTGCCTCTCATGAAACCTCTCACTGCCAGTTGTTCTTCGCCCTGAAGAAGGGAGTGGTGAGTTTTTTACTTATATTTCGGAGTTTACGCAGGGGACGCGCTGGCACACAGCTGGCCGAGGGGCCTTCGCAAGTATGCATTTCCCACAAGTGAGCCTTCTGGCACAGTTGCTGTGCAAGGTCAGAGAGGACGAGGAGCAGGTCCTGCTGGTGGCCTCTTGGCCTTCTTCACAGGACTTGGTTCCCAGGACTAATGCTCCTCGCGACAGCCCCCCTCCTTGGCGATTTACTCTGAGGAAAGGATTACGACCTCTGTTAGTATTTCGGGGTGGCACCCTTTGGCACCCGATCCAGACACTCTGAAATACCCTTCATGTCCGGTCCCTTGGACGGGACCAGACCTGGGTTTTCTGCGTGGCCTACCCCAAGAGTTGTGACACCATACTCAGCGGAGAGCGCTACGTTGAAGTAGGAACTGTTCGTTGATGGTGTTTTCTCGGGCCGAGGGAGAAGACCCAACGAAGAGATGCACCGATCGGAGTTTGCTGCCCTCTTGCAGCATAGGGTTGGAGCGGCCGGCTGTAGCCTCGCACCCTTAAGTTATGTGTTGCAACCCGCTGATACACAAACGAACCGTAGAAGGGAGGTCCGTGGGGGGGAAGTAGGAAGCATGACCGGTCGTCAGGTTCCTTAAGGGGGCGAGAAAGCTAAATCCCCCACGGCCCCCCTCTATACCCTCTTGGGACCTGACTCTGGTGCTCACGGCACTACAGCAGGTCCCATTTGAGCCTTTTTTCAGGCGGTTGAGCCGAAGTCCCTTCAATGGAGACTTTGCTCCTGCTAGCATTGGCCCCCATCAAGAGGGTAGGGGACCTGCACACATTTTTGGTCAACGATTTGTGCATAGAGTCGAGGCCGGGATGATTCCCAGGTACCCATGAAGGCCCCGGCACGCTACGTGGCCAAGGTGTCCCGTATCCCTTCAGGGATAAGGGTGCGGAGAACAGACAAGCGCTGACCCTCGGAGGAGGCAGACCCAGCCCTAGTTTGCTCTGTCCCGTCCGAGCCTTAAAGTGCTACGTAGACCGGACGCAAAGCTTCAGGTCCTCAGGGACCCTCCTCAGACCAGCTCTTTGTATGTTACGGAGGCCGGCAGAAGGGGAATGCCGTCTCTAAGCAGAGGATGGCCCTCTGTATTGTGGATGCCATCACCCTGGCTTACCAGGCACAGGGTGTGCCCTGACCGCTCAGGTTGCGAGCTCACTCAACAAGAGGTGTTGCATCCTCCTGGGAGCTGGCTCGTGGCACCTCGCTGACAGACATCTGTAGGGCTGCGGGCTGGGCGGAGAAAAAACAGAAAACAGCTGTTTTAAATGCTAAACTATGTCACAGTTTTATGTATTTGATCCAAATAAATGAGCCTTGCTGGCAGAGCGGCTTCATTCCCCAAAACTTAACACACAGCAAACAATACCCCAACAATACTTCCAAACTTTTGACTCGCACATAATATAATATATCTATATATTATCAATAATATATACTGCATGTATGCTATCTTTAACACTTTTCTACTAAGCTCAACTCAGCACATGTATTATTTTTTTTCCGGTTGAAAAACAATTACTATCTGCTGAAATATTCGTCAAACACTCTTTTCTTTTTTTTTAATGAAGTCAGGTAAAACCAGAAATAGTTTCGCTTCTCAACTACAGTTTCCACATGATAAACAGAAACAACCACAGTGAAGGAAAAACTGAAGTATGATACTGGAAAACGAAAAACACACTTTATTCCAGCTCTCCATAACCTGTGTTTTTAGAGGAACGACTTTCCTCACAGGACCAAACACCGCCTGACCTTACACACACACACACACACACCACACCAACTCTCTCTTAGCTGTACATTGGTTCGTGATGACGCTTGCTCAGGATGGGAGTTGGGGGGGGGGTTTTCAGCCAGATGTTGACCGTTGGTGCCACGTCTTGTGGCGAGTCCGAATCCTTGAAGCCGCACAGCTCTTCCACAGACGGAGCAAGGGAAACAGATACCAAGATAAACCAGGGGGAAGGGTACAGCCCCTTGGGGCTCTTGGTGCGTCTCTGGAATGTCGGTTTGCTTGGTTTTTGATGTATTTGATGAGACTGCGTGGCACAGGTGAACGCCAGGACTGACCTGCGCGTGCCAGAGATCGAGCGCAGTTCGTGAGGGGAATGTTTGCTGCTTTGGACCGGTCCCTGGTCTGTAGTCCTTTAAAAACGCCGTTTGCCCTCCAGCGGTCCGCACTTGAGCCCATTGTTGAATGTAGCGGCCGTGGCGGGCAGGCTGTATTCAGGAATGGGATTATATGGTTGTGCCCTAGCCACGCAGAGGCTTTGTGGGTCACTGTGCGCCATGCAGAGTGAGCAGTGTTGTGAGGATGACTGGTGTCTGGGGGGAATTCGAGGACTTTCCCGGACAATTGAGGATATTCTGAGGCAGCGGCTTGGGAAGGGCCTATAGGTAGTTAGGAATGTGCTGGCGTTATGGGGTTCCATGACTCTGCCCCCATCAAGCCTCTTTGGAAGATACCTACGCACTTTTGCCCGCTACCTGTTAATGATTCTTCAGGTTCGGTTCACCCACCCTCCTGCGTAGGCGTCCCAAAAGATGTTGTGAAGGCTTTATTATAGCGGGTGTGTATTTCGGTGTCAAGGGCCGCAGCAGACGGACAACAGGTGGAGCGAGGTAGGTGAAGTGGTACCACTGTTTTAGGGGAAAAACAGAATTTATGTTGGTTGGGGGGAAAAGGATGTTAAAGAGGCTTACGTCAAGTCAATATTCCACATGGCCACCGTTTCAGGCCCCATGACACGATGGCAGAGGGCAGTTAGGTGGGCAGAGAGGCGGAGTTAACGGCGACCGGAAAAAGCCCAGACCCAGGAGTGCTTCACCCCCAACGTTAACCTCGAAAGACCTCAGGGCGAAGAGAGTTCTCCCGTGAGTTACTCTTGCGCTTGCATCCCAAACAGCGCTGCTGTAGGAGCGGAAACTTGGGTGTATACCCCAAGTTTGGAGAGGTGGTTTTTCCAGAGGAGCTCCCGTCTGGGTCACCCGCTTTGTGAGGTCAGGACAGATGTCCCTCAAGGTCTTTGGCTGCTTCGATCTTCTCAGCAGAGATGTTACTGATTTATCAAACTCTGAATGTCGGTCGGTGATCGGACGTTCCGTGAAGCCACACTGCGTTGTGCCGGTTATTAGGCTCGTTTACCTCCGCTGATCCCCCGCGTGTTCCTGCTCTTCGAAGGCTGAGCATGAATCTTGGCCAGGACTTTCTCTGCGGCCGGAAGAGCTGAGCGAGATATCCCCGGTATTCCCGCGGGCTGCTCTGTTCCTTTTCGTGCTTGTTAAAGCCCGAATGGGAGGACGACACACGAATGTGCCTGATGTGGATCAAGCTCTGCAGACGCGCATGAGTCTATATCCTCCGTGTTTAACACCTCTGCAAAGGATTCACAATCCACAGGGCATCCAGCGCATTTGTTGTTTCTTCAGCCGCAATTGCTGGCCGGCGTTAGAGTAAAAGTTGGTGGGAGGGTGAGAGCCGTAGGGTCCTTGTGAAGTTCCAAAAGACTTAGTAGTTGCCACGCGTGCAAGAACCTAGGTGCCGGGTGTAGGGTCCTTGAAAAGCGTGGACCCGTCAGCTAATCGAACTTGGGCAATCACCCGTTTCCTGGGGCCATACAGTGCTTTTAAGGCATCGTAAAAGCCTTGAGTGTTATTGCAGTCTGCCATGTTCTGAATTTCTTGTGCCTTTTTCACCCACCAGGTGTTCTCCATAGTCCGGAGGGCTCGCTGGGTTTCTGCTCTTGCAGCAGTGAAGGAGGTTATAAGGGTGGGAGATCCAGGGCAGGACAAGAGAGCTTTGTGGGCTTCATGCTTGGTTTTTAGGAGTGACTGTATCTCGGCTGAGTTACAGTCGAACCAGTCCTGGTGATGTTTCCTTGATTGGCCGAGTGCCTCTAAGGCTGCATTATAAATAGCCTGGCGTAAAGCTGGCTAGTCTGCTGATTCTTCTGGGATCTTGCTGAGGTTTTCAGCAAGGAGCTGTCGGAGGTTGTCTTTGGTGGTGTGGTTGTTCAGCGCTGTGCAGTTGAGTTTCTTGGAAGAGGCTGTCCTTGGGCTACGGGGTTGAATGCTCATGAGTAGACTGGCTCTGACCATGAGGTGGTCAGTCCAGCACTCAGCTCCTCTCATAACACTGGTGGTAAGGACATCCTGTCTATCCTTTTGACGGACAATCACGTAGTCAAGGAGGTGCCAATGTTTTGAGCGTGGGTGCTGCCAGGTGGTCTTAAACCTGTTCTTCATCTGGAAAATGGTGTTAGTAATGACCAGCTGGTGCTCTGCACAGAGAGAGAGGAGTCTGAGCCCATTATGGTTCATTTTCCCCACACCATGCTGGCCGATGACTTTACTCCATACCAGGTGCTCCGTACCCACTCTAGCATTGAAATCTCCCATGAGTATGAGCCTGTCCGTAGCTGGGGTTTTCTGTAGAATGGCATCAAGAGCTCTATAGAAATCCTCTTTGATGTTGTGCTCGGCATCAAGAGTTGGAGCGTATGCACTGATGAGAGTGGCGAAGCTTTTATTTGTCAGAGGAATGTGCCATATCATCAGTCTTTCATTGATGCCAATAGGGGATTCCGGAATGCGTTGCAGCAGTTTAGACTTCACAGCAAAGACAACTCCATGGTTACGACGAGTGCCTTCAGGGACCCCCTTCCAGAAGAAGGTGTACCCAGCACCAGCCTCTGTCAAGGAGTCCTCCCCATGTAGTCTGGTCTCGCTGAGAGCTGCTATGTCGATATTATATCTTGTGAGCTCCAGGGCCACCAATGCTGTCCTGCGGTGGGGCCTGTCAGGAGTTTCGGCCAGGTCCAGCAATGTGCGAATGTTCCACGAAGCAATGCTTAGCTTATTTTTCACTTTAATTTTTTGACCGCAAGGGGGGATGCTCCGACGGTTGCGGCTTGCCGTCCGGAGTGTGGGGAGCAGACAATTTTTTGACCACCTTTTCCAGGTCCTTCCCCATCACAGGAGTGAGCAGTGTGGGGTTGCTCAGTCGCAGTGGAAGCTGCCGAAAAGACTCGCTGCTCCATCCCGCAGTCCTAACGACCATCACTCCACTGCCGCCTGTGTGCATGGTTTGGCTAGACACTCCCAGCCACAATCCTTGGTCTGTGCCCACCACCATTCCACATCACCACAGGACTTTTAATAATTAAATTAAGGGGACGGGGAGGGGAGAAAAGAAGCTTGCGCATAGATATATAGGGTGGGAGTGGGGTGCGCGACCTCACTCCACCATCTTCAGTTGCTTACCAGATAGACCCACATGTGGAATGAGAGACCATGAACCTAGACTGGCAGAAACGTTGGCAGGGGGAGCGGTAGTGTACGGTCCTAGTGGGACTCCGCCTATGCATGCCCCCAGGTGCAGGTTTGTCTTCAGGGTTTGCTCCCCTAGCCACGGTACCCTCCCGAGTTAACCCACGTGGCTGTGGGGTTGCCTTCTTCCATCTTCCCAGCCGTTGTAATGGTTCACACACCACCATCTTCCGCCTGCGCTGTCGTTGAGGTCTTTACTATTTACCCATAGCTGGGGCTATTTACCCATAGCTGTGACAGTGGTTGACGGGCATCAGGGCACTGCTGCTCCGAGATCCCGTACAACTTAGCCTGGAACCGCAAGGTACCAGTTACCATGTGTGCCACGAGGAGGTGTGTACGATATCTTGGCAGTGGAGAGGCTATGTACCAGCTGAGGAAACTTACACACTCGGCTCCTCTTTTCGCCCCTGAAAAACAAAGGGCTGTCCGGTGGCAGCAGCTGAAAGCAGAAAGTGATCATGCATGCTGCTAGCTACAAGCACTACCACTCCAACACTGCTGCACTGACGCATCACACACCCTTGTGCACAAAACACACACACACTACACACACACACAACACACTTAGACGTTACCTGGCAAACCTGCCACCCGCTGCTAACGCCTCGTTACCTGGCGAAAGAACGACAAATGTGGAGGAAGTGATTTTGGTTTATCTAAATGTTGAAGGCGGAAGCGAGCTTTGATCTGATCCAATGCATGATGAAATACATTACATTTTACAGTTAATGAGTATTTAGAATATAATTTTTATCCAAAGGGACTTACAAATGAGGATACTGATTCAAAAGGAAAAAACACTAATTTTTATTATAGTGCCCTGTACTATAAATCATAACTGAAAGGGGCTTGAGACAGCCATTTGTATCGTCTGCAGTGAATGGGTGCCGTCAGAAAGAGAGTCCAAACAGCTGAACAAAACATCACAATAATCCACAGCACTCGTCCATCAGTTAACATCTGGAGAAGACAAAAGCTGAAACAATCCATCATCAAGACATTTTTAACTAAAATACATAGAGTCCATAACTCTTCCTCCAGTGAAAAAAGTGTTCTGGTGTGAATCAGGAGAGACATCTGCACAGATCAAACACAGCGTGTTAAACAGTTCTAAACAAATATGTGTGTGGATTTTGATGTGAAATGATAACAGGGGATGGACTTTTTCACTGAGGAAGCGTTATTATGGATTTGGACTTCATATGTAATAAAGCTCAAAAACCTAATTGGTTATTAGCGGAAACGGGCTACGATGGGTAAGTGAATGTGGCTGTTATATGATTGGATGAGTGACGGGGGTGGAGTACGCATTTGTGGTCGTCAGATCTGAACGTTTCAAAATCCACACAAATGTACAGACCTATCACAAAGGAAGCCAGGCAAAGTTGTGTTTTGTGACAAAAAAATCTATTCCATATTTTTATCAGCGTTGGACTCCATTCTTGACGGGCACCATCATGCAGGAGCATCCATGCTGAGACACTTGATGTAAAAGTTCTCAAATCTGATGAAGCAACAAATCATTCTCCATAGCGGAGAACTGAGGGTGAACGCTTTTCAGCAGAGATTTTATTTTTGGGTGAACTATTGCTTTAAGAATTAAGAAATCTAAGATTAAAGGTTGACTTACTCTCATTGACTTGCCTTGCAAACCCTTCAGGAAATGAAAATGTAGTTTCATGATGTTGCGTAATACTATGCATTATTTATTCATCTCTGATACTGTGACCAAATCCGGACATTAAAATTTAGTTTCATGCCTTTCAGAAACATGGACTCGGATTCTGCAGGAAAGCTTTATTCCATCTTCAGCTACTCGGATCCCTTCCTAAAATGTTTGGCAGGTCGGATGCTGTTGTCATGGCAACGTGATTCCCTCCTCCGGCGCGATGCTTTGAGACGAGACGTTCAGCTCACGGTTCACGACATCCCAGAAACCAAGCGTTTCTATACAGACACGGCATGTTTTCGGAGGCTAAGTAGAGTTAAACATTGCAGGGACTCATTAAATGCTGTTCACAATGGATATTAAATTAGAAAATCTTAATAAACAAGATTTGATTCGGCTCAGAAGCGAAGAAAAGCAAACCAGATGAGAGCGCTGTTAATTGATTTGTTGATCGGCGAAGCGTCAGATTAATTCAGACCTGTGAAAAGAGGACGAGGAGGGACAGGGTCTTTTTAAATTCAGCTCACTTCAGAAAAATAGCTTTGCCGCATTCCGACGCTTTAAAACACAACCGGACAGTATTGTATATTCATATTGTACGAGTCAGAGGCTTCAAAGCGCTTCAGTGTTGCAGATAAAGACATCAAAGGCTCTTTCATATGCAAATTGCTACAGCAGTGCTTAGTATAAATAAAAAAACCTGTTTCTGCATCAACGTCACAATTATTCATAAGCACAACTCTACTGAGGATAGTGAAGTGTTGGCCGTTTAGGGCTTTGGCAATGAGAGGGAATGAAAGTGTTGTTTTCCCAGTGCGGGTGTGTCGGACTGTGTTTCCATGCATCTGTCGTGTTGAATGACCACGTGGAGGACGCATGGCTCACTGTAACTCGGTCCAGCAGCCAGGGCTTCGTCTCGATTGTCCCTTTCCCCCACCCCGAGGCCCCGGAGGGGTGAAGCCGGGGCCCTGGACAATATTTTAAGTTTTGTATTTTTAGGCCCCCAAGTTCACATTTTAGGTTGGCTATAAAAATCAAACAAAAAGCCGAGTTGCTGTAGGAGGACAGCTGGAGCGAACAAACACAGACACTCATGCAGTCCGTCCATCGCCCTTTAAAATGGCCCCATCCTCTCAGAGGTTATTTTTAGGTCCGGCGCGGCCCTCGTGTCTGTATGTGACAGGACTGACCTGTAATTAAATCAATGCACCATCTGTGTGAGCGATAAAACAAAACAGGCTTCGGCTTATTTTAATAGAAGATGAGAATAGCCGCTGTGACCGTTGCAAAACTAGTTTAAACCATTAAAAATGCTGCTGTCGGTATGCTGTGCTTCTGAGACTCGTAGATGACGTACAGGGAAATGAGACGCGATGCAAATTCCTAGTATTTGTTTTACAGGTGTAGCATTATCAGCAGAGATCATTTACACACCTGTCTTTGTAAATGTTAGCTGAACATGTTTTCTTATCACGTTACGTGCGAACTTTGACTCGTTGATGCATTTTATTGGGTTACAAACAGCATGAAATCATAAACGAAGCAATATAGTTGACGGAACATCCTGTTTATCAGGATTATTACATTTAACTAAAACCATAATATATAAAATAATATGAACATGAACTGAAATCAAATTTTAAAAAGACACTTAATAAAAGTCCACTGAAATGCTTTGAAACACGCAGAGTTATTCTGTGTTAATGTAAAGATATAGATAACCCTAACATATTCATACTAAAAGCCAAAAAACCTTTTTTCTGAGGGCCTTTAAACTCGCTAGCTGCCATTGCAGCATGTTGCCGCATGTCAAGTTTAACTTGATGTACCAAAATCCTTACTCTAATACCAATGCCTGTAAACTGTATAAACCATAAGAGCAAAAAATATAAAAATGACAAAAACACGCAACAAAATTACTTAAATAAAAATAAAATATTAAAGCTATAACAGTATTGCAATGATATTAAAATACTACTGTTTACTCGTACATCAGATTACGTAAAATTAGTTGTAAATGTAATTTCATGTTGACATGAAAAGTGAAGGTTTATGCATTTCTCTGCATTATGTATAAACATCCATATTGATGAATACACAGTTATTTATTTCCAAGCTGGGATTCTAATGCACTTTACCAAAGAAAACTAAATAAAAACCACCAAAACATAATTTATTATGTAGCTATTGTTTTGAATATCTGCTTTACCTGGCGAATGTTACTACCAAAACTTATACTTTTTTCAATGCATGGAAAAAATAATAAATGCATACTTTTAATGCAAAGCAAGTCACTTTGGATAGATGCATCTGCAAAATGCATGAATGTAAATTTAATTACTGATATCTTTTAAATATCTGTGCATGTAAATTTACTGCATAGCATGCTGGATATAAGAAATTAATTTTAAATGACTCAGACAATTTTTGTTTTATGCAACCATTAAATAAGTCTGGGCATGTCAGTGTCAAAAGGCCACAGAACAATGCAGCTGAAATGTGAAGTGGAGCATTGTATTTCAGTAGGGAAGAGGGTTGTGCAACACGAGGACGAGGAGAGAGTGAGAGCGTGATTGCATCATCAGAGGCTCCTCTCCTGCTCGGGGAGGCACTCTGCCCTCGGGCATGTAAGCAGGAAATGTGAACAGGCTCATGATGAATGTGAGGAGAGAGAGGGAGAAAAAGATGCAAGTGCCTTTCATCATTTCAGTATTTCCTGAGGGGAGCTTGGGGGGAAGAAACAAGAACAGAGGGAAGGGAGAGAGAGGGGGGAGACTTGGGTAAATGCAGTTAAACTGGTGATGTTTTCCAAGGCTTTTATTCCAGTGCTGCTCAGAAAGCACAGCCTCCGGCGCGTGCCAAAATATTCATGCACATTTCGTCCCGAACCAAAGACTTCAAAGTTCTGGAGCAGAATGTAAAAACAATCACGTGCTTCAGCGTTATCACACCGATAAATAAAATACAAAGTTTTTTTGGCCAAAAGGTGATAAATTGGCTTATGTCTGTAGAATAAACAATCATTTCGAATGTGTGCGGACCCGAGTAGTATTGCTCAGAAAATCAAAACATTGATGGCTTGATAATTGAGAAGGTTTAAGTTTTTTGTGGATAAAAAAAAGGGAGTGATTGGATTTATATATTGGATTTACTCATTTATATATGCAAACACCATGTAAAAGTGAATTTTGCTTCCAAGTGATTTCAGAAACAACTTTTGGAAAAATGTCTACTAAAATTGCAAATAAAATCTTTTAATATATCTCAATTGTTTCTATTATTCAGCACTGAGATTAAATAGAAAGCAAACTGTCTCATCTTTGAAATCAAGATGAGACCAAAGTCAGATGTCAATTTAAGCTCTCATCAAATAATCTTAGCTGCTTTATTTTCATTTTAAAGCTCGACTAATGACTTGTGTGTCTGTTTTTAATTCTCCTCAGAAGAAACATCGCTGACGCTTTACGGAGATCACATGTAGGCTGTAAGATTATTAAATGACAATAGTCAGTTTTTCTGTCTAAATTTCACATTTCTTTCCTCTCTGTGTGTGTGTGTGGGTGTGTTGTGTGTGTTGTGCGCGAGTGATGCGTGTTGGTTAGTGTGCATCAATTAAAGCTTACTAGACGGTGCTTAAACCGGACTTGTAACTCCGTTCATTAAACTTTTACTGCCTACCTGCCGCCAATCATATCCATAGTTCAGAAGACCATGGAATACAAGGGTTTACAGACAGAATGCATATAATTATTCATAATGTCATTACTACTTGTATCTTGTGTAAATAATTTACCAAACGTTAAAATGCCTAGTGAACAATAAATGTATTAATTTATACTGTAGAACTTGGTTTACAATTACTCATTAGATTATACAAATTCAATTTAATGTGCATTAGCAAGGCATAATTTTAAGATTAGAACTAGTTTATATCATCTATACTAAAGGCTTAGTACGTGTACCATATCACTAATCCTAATATATCACACAAATATATGTAAAAAAATAAATACATCAACAACATTCCAAGAGATCATCAAACACAGCCCTAATTCCTCGCATATGCAAAGACCCATCAAACATGACAAAGTGATTGATTGAGTTTGACGAAATCACACACTGAAATGTTTGGGTGTCCATCAATGCGAGTTTGTTTGTGTAAAGGTAAACACTTACCAAGCACAATGAGCTCTGTATAACACTCGCCATTCCCTGAAAGGTCCTGGGCAGAGGCAACATTACAGACGTACACGCCGCTGTCACCCCACGCGGTCTGAACAATGCTAAGGTCTGCCACTATATAGTTTAGAAAACATAAAATAGGTGACATTTTAAAGGTGATCATCATATCAAACTAGGGCTGCATGAGATTTTTCATGCAGCCCTATATCAAACCATATCATAAATGTACATATTTTAAATCTTTATGGCAGATAAAATGCAGCCAGGCTAAATCTAGCACAGCCTTTACAGGTGTAGTGTTGATGAAAATAAAATTCTAATAAATAAATAAATACTTTCACAATGTAAAGTCAACTTACTGTTTGTTATGCTGATCTGACGGCCCTGGTACTCAGTCCCAAGTGAGACCGCCGTTTGTTTCGAAGCCACTATGCGAACAGTCCTGGCGCTGTCTGCACACTCAATGTTGGGGTTGTAGTTTGGGTTGGACTGAGCGATAGCATTGTCAGCACTGCTGGGGTTTAATGCAGCTTGGATCGGGTCTCTGCAGTAGGACTTGTATTTCCAGGTGATCAGTGGTGGGTTTGTAGCTGTTGTAGTGAAATCACAGCGCAGCGTGACCGGCTGGAATAATATGACCACGTATCGTGGGTAAGGGCAGATCACATTGATGGCTGTGGTGCAGCCTGTGGGAGAGAAAACACATTTGAATATAACGGCATCCATAAATAAATGAACACAGGGAGATTTAAGACACTCCCATGAACTTAGACATAAATTAAGAATACAGTGGAGATCAAATACCATCTAGACTAGACTGAAAGTCCTTTGAGGCAATAACAATATCTCAAACCATGTCAAAAGACATTAAAAGTTTCTTAAGATTTCCTGTAAAAAATATTTCTTAAACACAAGGGAAAAGATTATAATAAAGCAGGTGAACCACATGAAAACTGATTATGCCAGTGAACATGTCAATTTCTTTTAGTCTGTTCAAATAATAAACTGACTTCTCTTTGGCTTAGAGCTATCGAAAGCATTTTGAATGCTCAGGAAGCAGGTGGTCCACTTGAAAAAGATCTTTCGATCACTTAAATCACTAGCTTTTCACCAGCAAGTCAAGATAATAGCTGTGGTATAATCATCATTCTAGCTGTCAAAGTCAGGAGATAGGCTGTATTTATTTGCCCTAAGAGACAAAAATTGCAATAAATGTTTAAAGCAATGTTCAATGTAACATCTTCAGTAATATTAAACGATACGTCATTTTAACTCAATCTGAAAGTACAGTATCATCATTTTGTTTCCCGGGAAAGGACAAAAAAACCAAATGGGTTTTTTTTTTTTTGTTCTATATTCATTT
>JADLZN010011232.1:0-136451 GCA_018155175.1 Sinocyclocheilus anophthalmus
TCTTAGTTCAAACACACCTTTGTAAATAAATGAATACTTAATGTATCAATTAGTAAAACTAAGTTTGATACTTGCACGTTTCGTCTGTCTGAAAGAAATGCTTGATGCAATCTGAAGGCTCATGTTGATCTTTGCTGAATTTGGTTGATGAAAAGAACCAGTTTTGAGTCAGGGAATCTTGATGAATGGAAAGGTCGAGGCCGAAGCCTGGCACGTAACTTAGGATGTTCTGGAGCGTTGGAGCTCACATCTTCTCAGAACCTAACAGAACCACCGAACTCCGGGAGGATCCCTGGTGTGGGCCTTCAAGGTCGGAGAAGAGTCACGCCTCTCAAGGTGGGCTTGTCCAATGAGAAAGGAAGAAATTACAAGCGGGAGGTTGCAATTGCTGGAGTGTTTTACGACCCTTTGTCTCTAAGCATGGCAATTTGCAAATGGAAGCTTGGATCAAAATTACTAAAGACTCTTAGAACGCTAATATGTTGCGTAGGTGTAAACATTCAATATACATTCTCAATTAGATCATCCGAATACTAATGAATAGAGACCAAACACGTTATATGTAAGGTTACATGGATGAGTGGTTCTATCCTAAACGTGCATAAAATAGTCTACAATACAACAGATAATATACAAGACAGCAATAATATACCCAAGGACCTGAAGGCTATGTGTGTTCATTCAAATAAAAGTTTCCTATGAATTAATTAGTAGAAAAGTCCATTCCTACTGTGCCTTGGGGATTTTCCTTATGAAAACACAGTGGTTTTCCCTGCTCACATTCCATGAGGTCATAAAAGTATCTGGTGTCAGGGTTGCCATGGTTGGTGTCATTTGCAGACATCCTGGCATCCAGTTTATTGGGTGAGGGGACTATGACGATTTGTTAATCTAATGAAGAACTGATTTGTTAAATCAAATGAAAAATTGTGTGTTTGATTGGTCCAGACGCTACATTGCTAAAAAGAACATTTGGTGTAATGAAATGTGTTTATGCGGGTTAAGGTTAAAAAACACATTATTTTCCACATACGATACATTATTGTTTCTCCTCTATGCCCCGCCTTTTTTAAACGCGTCGATTTTTACAAAGCTCATAGTTCTGAAAAAGCGAGGTGTGCTGTGATTGGACAGCTATTCCCCCAGTGCGTTGTGATTGGTCCGAATACCTAAGCCGGTTTGACAAAAACTATGTTCTATGTTCAGAGCAGCCGGCATTGTAGTTACTCTCCCAGGATCAGGAAACAGCCCTCCATAAAACGCGCTGGACACATCTGAATATTTGGGTCGAAGTGTTCTGGAACAGTGTTGTAAATACAACTTAACCATTGATTTCTAGTCGTGTCCTCTTTTGGAAGACCAAACAAAGTAGTTTCGCTTTCACAACGAAGCACACAGCGTCTTCACGACATGGCGGCGGCGGCAACACTACTACAGCGAGAATAAAAGTTACGCCTTCTCTCTCTGCGTGTACATTTGGGCGGCGTTATGCAAATCTCCCACATAGTGACGTAGACATGTGGGGGAGTGTTAGAACGAGCCGTTTTAGGGAGGGCGTGGCAGAGTCTTAACTCTGATAAAGAATATCTCTTTGGATTTGAAACTTCAGTCTTTGCAACTTTACAGATCTTCTTTTATGCACCAAGAGCTTGTAACAAAACAAAGAGAAAAGAACCTTGAAATCGCATTATATGACCCCTTTAAATGATGCGATTTAAATTTTTCCTTTCTCTTCACTGGCGACTATAACATTACTGATGGAAAAATGATTCAATGTTCATCTATCGAACACAAACATGTGATGAAATCCAATAGCTAATGTTTTCGTGATAGTGCAGTCTATTAAAACCTGTTATACATCATTTGAAAGCTCTATCGGTTTGGAATCAGAAACGCTTCAGCCGCAGCATTAATATAGTATTTTCAATCATCCTCTGAAACATAACTGTCAGACCTGTGGCTTTGAATCCAAGTTTTTTTTTTTTTCTGAGGTGCTCTGGCATACCTGTAATATATTTTTGTATGCAATACAAAAATAATTTGTGCAACACATTTTTGTTCCTCGAAACTTTGCCATCTATAACTTTTTTTCTTCTTGAATTATTATGATATTCACAAATGGACAATAAAGGTAAGAAAGGGTGCAGCATCTACACTGTGTGCAGAATTATTAGGCAAGTTATATTTTTGAGGATTCATTTTATCATTGAACAACTACAGTGCTCTCAGTCGGTCCAAAATGTTAATAAACCTCAAACCTGAATATTTAAGTAAGTAAAAGTGAGGTTTTGGCTTTCTTAGGAGAATATCTACACGTGTACAATTATTGGGTAACCATTAGTGTGCAGAATTACTAAATGGAAAAACAAAAATTTCCCCATCTCGCTTATTTTCATTTGTTGAAGTGAGAGCAATAAACAAACAACTCCATTTATAAATTAACATTTCTGGCATAAAAAAAAACTAAACCGAATTGAGATCACGATTCTCATTTTTTTCAACCAAAATGTATTGCACTCAAGTACAAAAAAACAAAACCGAACACATATTTCTGATTTATATGAAAATGTTACTGGGTGTTTAATACACAGCTCACCTATAGCCAGATGTAGCCTACATTTGAAGCCTTGTCCAGTTTTCTTTTTTACAATGTTTGCTCCACTGTCTGTGGTGATGCACACCATTTTTTCCTCCTCCAAACTCCAGGAGTTGAGACTCTCCTTTAGTCCCTGTGCCAGTTCCTCACCAGTGTGACAGTGTAGACAGCGGCTTTTCATGTTGAAATCATCTGTTATGAAATGCGCTGTCAAGCTTAAATACGGCTCCATAGTTCAGCTTGACCATAGGTCTGCTGTTGCAGAGAAGTTCTGCATATTTTGCAGTTCTTCCTCGACTGTCAGTTTAAATCTCTTTTTTGGCCCATTTTTCCTGAGGAGAAGAATCTGCCTAATAATTATGCACACCTTGATACAGGGTGCTGATCTCCTTAGGCCACACCCTCCCTCACTACACAAATCCCATTAGCATTCAAGTTTTTACAGCTTGGAGTTGGAAAATATGCATAAAAATGATATGGTCAAAAAACTCACTTGCCTAATAATTCTGCACACAGTGTACATATCATAAATATCAAAACATAATTAATAGAATAGTAGTAATAATGTGTCTAGATAATTTGTGCTCCTTTATTAACGTAGTACTAGTTTTGAGATTTTAAGATTTTTTTTGACTGTTTGTCTACTAACCCTGATTCCCATAACAGTGCGCTGACTACTAAAGCTGATTAAGACGCACCCAGAGATGAGTTATTATTTAATATTTACCTTTATTGTTAATATTTAGTTTTCTTTCTGTTAATTATTCTCATCTTAAACATGACCGGGTCCAAACACAGAACAACTGCTGACGCAACTGAGATTCGCGTGTATAAAGATGTCGCTTATTAATGAGGAGAATGAAGATGTGGTGATTGAAGAAACGTGAAGATACTGAGGAACAAACAGGTTGGTTTCATTCTCAAAGCTGCACTTTTGATGCTCATTCAAATCTCCAGCTCTACAGAAATTAATGATATTTTTGAAGATTGTCATATATAATAAAAATGCTTTTATTTGACATGGAGCAGGTGGCCTCATGTGGACAGACATGTTGAGATCACACGACTGGACAAGCACTAATCTTGCTACCCATTACAGTAGCAGTGATTTTGTACAGTACAGTATTCCGTTTTCCCCTACTGCTCATTCAAAGTTTGTCCAATTCTTATAAACATTAGCCTAGATGATATTTGGACTGAGCAGTAAAGAAATTACTGAACAGATTTTTTTTTTTTTGTAATTAATTTTTGTTCAAGCATTATGATGTCAAACTTAATGATGTTGACCAAAAATTGGTTCAGAGGCTGTATTTTAGCCAGACTTTTCAAAATCAATCAAAATGATAGATGCAAGCAGCAATTACCGGGGTTCAAGTGTTTTAAGACCTTTTGGAAGTTAAGTAAAAAGAGCCATTTTTTAATCTCCAGACCAGTAGGTTTATGACAACCATGAGTTTGGTCTGAATACGATAAAACATTGAGGAGATATAGCCTCATATTCGATGTGTGCATCTGAAGACACTGCATGGGATACTGTTTCCCAGAACGCAACGCGCTCCATGTGACGTTTCATCTTCAAACGCCTGAGTGAACTGGAGGCGGGGAATAGTAATTATAAATGTAACACGGTTAGTACGTATATACATGGGTCTAAAAAATATAAGTCTGTTAGTGTAGGACATAAATTATACTTTAATCTGTACGGCACGTTTTCGAACAAAAGTCAAATGACGTCACCTTTATCTCAATAGCGCTTTATTACAGTACTGCCGTTTCAAAGATCGTTTCAAGATATTAAATAATAATATATATTGCCTTAATATATATATCTATACATAACAATAATATTTCAATAAGGAAAAAAAAGAGTGTATTTAGAGGCTATTTACTTAACTCGACCACAAATGCCTGGCTGTGATAACAGCAGTGCAAAAGACGATGTTTATTTGTAGTGTAAGAGGTGCGTGAGTACAAGATGCGAATATTGTGCCTAAGTCGATTCCGGTGGTTCAAACTCATGCTTCTCCTTTTCCCATTACATACCAGATCAGAAAGGCATTTATTTTCTATAAAAATAAAGTAACTATTTGAAAAGTGGAAATAAAACGGCACATTAATGATACAGTGTTATAGGTATGCTTAGGTGTAGGGAGGTTTTTGTCCCAATAAAATTTATAAGCATTATAATTTAGACTCAATATGTTATTGCATACTGTTTTATAATGTACTACAATATCGAGGTGCACATATCTGCCAACCCAACCTGTTGCTAAGAAAATGCTGCTGTTTTGTGGAAACAGAATGTATCATTATTTGCACTACTAGAAAAACATCACTTTTTCCACTTCCAAAAGATAATTGTTTCAGTGAACCCTCTAAGCGCCAAAGTTGCAAAATTGTGACAAGACGTCATACTTAATCAAATAGGCTGTAGTTCCTATTATGGTGTAATATCTCATTTGTATTCCCTACCACTAGATGGCAGACATGTAGTACTTCGTTTCTAGACCAAAATTACGTCACGTTCCTATTCAAAGTGTTTGAGGAAATAGCAGAGCAAGTGAGCGATCGTGTCATTGATGCGGAAGCAGTTCAGCTCATAGCGTGCGAGTAAATTGTGAGATTTGTGAGAAAATCACCAAATGGCTAATAAAAGTTGTACCGTGAGGATGTGTTGCAAATGTTATTCACCGATTCTGACTCTGAAGGGGAATATTTGCCGATCGGTCGTCTAATGATCGCGCTTCTCCCGGTACATCTTTGCAGCGCAATGGTGCCACCGTACAGGGCGAGAGTGTTCACGAAGCACAAACAACTGATCATTTCGACCCTTTGCCATTCCAGTGATTTAAGCCCTCGAGCTACGGACCAAGGGTTCCCAACTTAAAGCTGTGGTTCTCATGTAGTTGGTCACTGTGCGCCACCATCAGGCCGATCGGGATTAGTCTTGGATGCGACTGGGGGGAATTACTACAATCTGACCAAGTTTCAGCTTTCTAGGCCTTACGGTTTGGGCTGCACAATCAGTTTTAGGGCAGATTAATAATAATAATCCTAACAAAAACAATGGGTTTCGGCGTTACACACTTGAACCCCTAATGAAAGTTGGTAGGCTTCATCAACACCATGTTCTGATGGGGACATGCCAAATTTGGGAACCGCACCACCCATCATGAGATACATAAAATGATTATTTTTGCTCACTTTTTTAACACTTTGTACAGAATAATATGCGCTTGGTTTTAGAAGTTTAGTATGTTTGCAAAAGCAATTTAAAGCTGTCGAATGCAGTAATGCACTGAAAAAGGAGTAAAGACAATTCACTTATCTAGACGTTGATTTTTCAGAGGAACTCTGAAAGCGAGCTGCGACTGCTCTAGTGAATGCTAATTAAAGGAGCAAGCTCATTGGCTGCAGATGCAACATGAACCAATCAGCATGTGGCCAGGAGTTAACGCGGGATTCATTCAGTTTGCGGCATCTAGAGTTTTAATGAAGGACGGGAATATATCTTTGTGAAGCGCTTTCAAAAGTATGCGTTGCATTTGTAATTTTGTGCAATTTTTAAAACTGAGTTTACACTTCGTTTGTATGGTTCAACTCTGATGCACTGAGATGAGGAGAGAGAATAATGAGGACCCTGACATGATGTGTAAACGAAGGCAAACCTGAAGTGATACATGAAGGAAACAATCTTAGCTGCTTGACGGAGGAAAAAGCTTCCTCAAAAAGAAAGAACTCGGAAGGACACGGGGGTTAGAAGTCATGTCACCGTTTCAGTGTGGAAAGAGTTTCAACCAACATATTTTGAACACCTGGAAGAAAATGTACTTATAGGTTGTAATGCAGAGGAGCAAGTTTGTCCAAATAAAGTCGGTATTGTCCCATCTTTTTTTAATGGATACATTTTCCACGAAGTCCACATTGTCCTCGCAGAGAGTTAAGAAGCAGGTATCAAAAGGTAAATCGTCAACTTGGAATTATAAGGTCCTATTATGTTAACATAAACAAACGGTCAGTGAAGACAAAGAAGAGGATGACGTGTTATACGTCGTAGGTGTCGCGGCCAAATAATCATGGTCGTCCGGGGGTCCCGAGTGAAGGGAAAATTTCCCTTGCGGTAATCTGAGTCGGCTCAATTAGCACGGTTATG
Organism: Sinocyclocheilus anophthalmus; assembly: GCA_018155175.1. NCBI lineage: Eukaryota > Metazoa > Chordata > Actinopteri > Cypriniformes > Cyprinidae > Sinocyclocheilus > Sinocyclocheilus anophthalmus. The sequence goes on from JADLZN010011232.1 coordinate 6,750, forward strand.
AGGTATTATCGTATAGATAATACACACACACACCACAATATATATATATATATTATATATATAAATCTGTGTGTGTGTACGATATAACTAACAAGGTCATATTCAGAAACCAATTAAACCAAAACCAAATAGAGCATTGAAACAGGAAGTGAAGTAAACAAAAGAGAATGACAAAATAACAGTCCACATAACAGAACATAAACCTGACAATAAGATCGTTAGGCTATAGTTAGCCTATATGTATAACAGTTAGTTCTGATCTTCTAATCTGACTGGACAAGGGACTTTCTATTGATATTTCCACCTGCACGCACGCGTTCTGGACGGGCTGTCAGTCAGTGCAGTTACAGTGTTGCGCCACAAGGTGGTGGAACGTGACTGTCTTTGAGTGAATCTATAAACCGTTCATTCAACTACACGTTCAAAAAACGCTGATTCATTCATTCAAAGAGAGAGGTAATGAAACACGCTGTTGAAATCATTTTAACTTTGAGCGCCACTTTAGAAGGCTCAGCTGACCAGCTATGCGTCGATTGATGCTAAGACAGAGATATTGCTTTCCTTGGACATGACAACCTATTTTCACAAATATATATGACTCGGTCTGGAGGACAGACGGAAGTAATCGCAAGCGCTCAGTCGATCTCTCTCTCATTCACTGTCCGTTTAGGCTTGTTAAGTGCAAATCTACGGAGCCTCTGTACAAATCAGCATGGTACACATTATGTCATCATTAATAACTTGTTTAATATTCAGTCCACATGCACGAAGTGTAAAACGAGAAGGGCATAACCTTGCGAAAAAAGAAAACACGCAAAAATCGCGGTTGCTGCGGTTCTTGCATTCCTCTGCGGTTTGCTCGTCAATAGCGGTATTGCGATTTTGCGGTTATCGCGACAGCCCTAATTGTCGTGTTTAGATGTATGCTTCAGACCAACGGTCCGAGAGAGGCGTTCCCGATAGCGAACCTACGAGGACGAGTCGAAGTTAACTCGGAATGGAAAATGGAAGGCAGTTAAAGACAGTATATTTTTTTAGAAGTTCGTGTACAGACGATATAACGTGTGGACGCGTATTTGCGTCTAAACACATTATTTCATGTACAGACATTAATGTTTTGGCCAATGGCAAGGCAAGACTGAAAATTGCATAAATGTATTAAACATATAGTCACGAATCCTGTCCATGAACTTCCTTCTGCTAGCCACCAGAGGTCACCCTTCCATTACATTAACTCTCACACTACACAAACTGTTCCATGTCATCCCGGACTACATATCCCAACATCCATTGCACTGATTGCCACTCACACGGATTGAACATAGCTGTTACACGATTGCACCCAGAGGTTTCATATTCACTCCCTCATATTTAACAATCATCTGAGCCCTGCCCTCGACGAGTATTGTTCAGCGCATATATTGGGATAGCTACACTACAGAGCCTCAGTCGTTTCCTGCATTAGCCTAGCCTTAGACTTAGCCTTAGCCGTGTTCTCGGTTTCTGATCTTTTGCCTGTTTTCTTGGATTTCTCCCTCTTGTCTCGCCCCTTTGATTCTGTCTGCTGATCTGTGACCTACGCTAGCCCTAGGACTATCTTGTGTTTTTGCCCGCCATATACCAGTTTGCCATTATCTGACCCATGCCTGTTTCATGACCACATCTGTCTTTTAAATAAAAGCTTGCATATGGATCTGCACGTCTCACGTCTTGTCAGCCACGTAACAATATAATAGTGATGTAAATATCTACCTAAGGACATGTCATTAATGAATAATGCATATAAATGTGACGTGCCATCATACGTACCATAGTACGTGGTCTCTTGTCAGCGCTATCTATGGTCACATGATAATGATGTCGTGTTACGAATGGAGTATAGAAATTGTGAACAATTGCAAGCAAATTTTTCAGGAATGCGCTCACTTGTGTCTATCAGACAATGTGGAAGAGGATACTATTCAGTCCATAATTTCAAGGTAAGTCATAAGGTACGCGCTGATGGGCGGCATAGGGCACCGCCCGCCCACAGATTTAAGTCAAGTCACCCTCATTTATATAGCGCAATACAGGTTGTTTCAAAGCAGCTTCACAGTAATAAACAGAAAAATAACAGAAACCTAGAAAAGTATATATATAGTCATTGTTCAGCTGTCAGTTCAGTGCTGAATCAGTTATTATTAATTATAATAATTAGTTCATAGTAGGTTGGTTCTTCAGATAGTGATGTCAGCTTAGTTCAGTTTCATACAGCAGCGTCAGTACAGTCAGATCAATAATATTGTTGAATGTATAGAGCAGGGGTGCCCAAACTCGGCCTGGAGGGCCGTGTGTCCTGAAGAGTTTAGCTCCAACCATAATTAAACACACATGAACCAGCTAATCAAGCTCTTATTAAGCATACTAGAAACTTCCAGGCAGGTATGTTGAGACAAGTTGGAGCTAAACTCTGCAGGACACCGGCCCTCCAGGACCGCGTTTGGACACCCCTGTATATAGAGCTTTCAGACACGACTTCACTCTTTCTGTTTTTTTAATAGATAAGAAATGGTTTAGAGGTCTGCAGTGGGGCGGAGCGGAAGGAAAAGACTCGTTGAAGTGGACACTGCGGAAGAAATGATGGCTGTTGTGCAAGACTTCCTTCAAGAAATTCATAACATTGGACATACCCAGCCGTCATCTGGTTAGTTCTTGTGATATATGAAAAAACGTTTTACTTCACTTAATTACAGTACATCTAAACGCATTTAACTTGAAATGTATAAATGTTGGGGAGACTGAGGTTGGTCTTCTATTATATTTTAGTTTTGGTTAATAGTCATGGGTATCTTTACATTCCTGCGATAGACTGGCCATCTGTTCACCCAAGCACATGGATACAAACAAACTTAAAATTGTTCATATTAATTCCAAATCATACCGATTAAATAATTAACAAATTAATCATTAAACAATCACATTAATCATAATCTTATTAATATAATATATTAATAATGATATAAGATGTTGAGTTCCGTTGTCCTGGTTTAAAATAAACAATGTCATTTCTTTCTGTGTTTTTAACATGGTCCCAACCAATCACACAATCTGTTAACTGTCAACCAATCTTAATATGATTTGTTTGGTTTGCACAAATAGACAACATACATTTCATCATTAATTAACCAAAGTCATTAAATATTTGCTGACAATATTGTTTTCAACTAAGAATTTAAGGTTTAATTAGCACCTAGTTGGGGTATGTTAATATTTGTTCCACCAAAGATATTCAGCAAAGAATAAAAAGTGTGCTGACTAACCCCAGTCTCATCTAACTTACAGCTACTGACATTAAAGGTGGGGTAAGCGATTTCTGGTAGCCAATGTTGACATTTGAAATCACCAAAACGATTAGTTCTGTGAAACAAAGCAAAACTAATGTTACACCATGTCTACACCGGACGCGAGTGACGCGGCGCGACAAAATACTATAGAACCCATTATAATCAGTGATGCTGTCTACACCATAGATATAGCCTATATATACGTATCTATGGTCTACACTGGATGCGCGGCACGACACGACAAATCCCCGACAGAAAACTGCTGCTGCGTTCTATTCATGACGTATTGACACAAATTTCAAATGATTTTCAAAGCTCGTTTGATCGCGTCCAGTGTACTAGACAGACTTTAGCTGTTGTGGCGCAGACAAGGTGTTACTCCTATCGAGAAGAAACAAAACAACCTCGGGTCACACACGATCGAGGCCTTACGCTCTGAGTTCTCTCCAGCGCTGAAAGCTGATCCCATATTTACACAGGTCTACTTCTTGCCTTATCTTGTGTATGTTTACTGGCACTCTGCGGGTGTTGCAGTTCAACAGTCCACAAGTCGTCAAATAAAGCTCGCGCATTCATAATAAAATGTGCCGCAGGCGGCTCCGGGGGATGAATAAAGGCCCCCTGTGGCGAATCCGTGAGTTTTTGTGAGAAAAATATCCAAATTTCAAACGTAACAAACACTTTCTCTTCACTTCCGTTATCTATCAATTCGGGATCCGTTACGGCGGAAGGCGTATGAGTTTGCGCAGAGCGCGCGCCCGAGTATTGCTAGTCTCGCGAGTTTGTTTAATAAGAAAGCAAAGTTTCCTTACTTTAACAAAGGAAAACCAGTCTCCTCTTGGTTTATATCGAAATCCTCCCACATTTTTCTTTGCAAATCTTCGGTTTGTACGTCTAATTCGTGACCGGCGTTTTGTTTTGTTTTCTCTCCGCATTCGTCACTAATCACGCAACGCCGCGCGTCTTACGTCATCCGGCGGAACTGCTTCAGTGTATGACAGTCAGCGAGAGAGAAGTGTTTATTACGTTTGAAATATGGATATTTTTCTTACAAAAACTCATGGATTCGCTACAAGGGGCCTTTATTCATCCCCCGGAGCCGTGTGAGACACGTTTTATTACGGATCCGGACGGCACTTCTTGAAATCTGTGGACTGTTACAAACTGAACTGCAACACCCCCCGAGTGCCATTAAACCGCTTGAAAGATCAAAGACAATTTTTAATATAACTCTGACTAGATTCGTCTGAAAGAAGAAAGTCATATACACCTAGGATGCTTCGAGGGTGAGTAAAACACAAGATAATTTTCATTTTTGGGTGAACTAACACCTTTAAGCCTTTGTTTTTTATCTGCCATCTCTATCTTTCTGTCGTCGCTCGGCTCGCTAATGTCCATCCTGTGCACTGAACGCTCTCTCCTCCACATCACGAGTAGACACACCCCTTACTGCTGATTGGCTACAAGTTTGTTTTGCTATTCGGCCCGAATCCGTTTTCTAAAGCGTTTTTGAAAAATCGATTACCACACCTTAAAAATGTCTCAGTTGCAGTGTGGATTGATTTGCGATAATTAACAAAAGAGAAAGTATAAATGTTGACATGACCTAATTTCACTATCCCTTTTCTAGAGGATGCACACAGTTATCAGTCTCCCTTTCTGAGGAGTGGTGGTGTAGGGCGACCAAGGCGGGACATATCTGTTGACCAGCTCAACTTTCTACTGTCCCTCAACTTTACTGCTCGCCAAGTTGGAAACATTCTGGGCGTGTCCTATTCAACAATTAAGAATAAAAAAAAAAATTCTAGACAGATGCAGTGTGCACCAACAGTTGTGTGCGTGTCTGAATGAGTGTGTGTGTGGGTGTGTGGGTGTGTGTGTGAGAGAGTGTGCGTATGTTGATACAACACAGTAATTTTAACCTAATGTGAGTAACACTGGTTTTGAGTGTCATTGGTTGTCTAAAGCAGCTGTGCTGTTGGCAACTAACAATGAACTCTTGCTCGTATTCACTCTTTTGTGCTTCCTTGTCATTCGTTCATCACCTTCGTGTTATTTTTCGTGAAGCATTATTTTGTTGCGCTTCTGCTACGATAATTAGACATCCACCCTTGAATTTTGTGTGTAATGTAGGCTAGCTAGTGAGAGAAGTGCACACTGATGACTGCTAGAGAATGCAGTGTTTACTGTTTAGTGTACTTGTTAGTGTGCGTGCCTCGCAATGCCAGTGATTGGGATTTGAGGCCGACTCAGAGCACAGCGGTTAGGATTGGAGGGAGAGCTTTGGAGGCGGAGCAATGAAGAGAGGGGCGCGTTTGTTTTGGTCAGATCATTATATAGTCTCATGTATACTTCCTTACAGTTTATAAATGTGTGAATTTCTGTCATGATGGTTCTTTTCCATAACACTGAATGTTGTAACAAAGGAAATAAAGAGTTGGTTATTATTATTAAGTCTCTTTCCGGCTCAGACTGCATAGGTAAGTGTATGGGGCTGCCACGTGATGAACGAACGACTCAAACCCGAAGACTCAAAACAGGTGAACTACTTGACTAATTCCAGTACAAAACCTATAGGATGTTGCGCATGCGCGACTGAACGAATCACTCCCCGAGACGACTCGTTCTTGCCGAGTCACATTAAAGATTCGTTCAAAATGAACGAATCGTTCAAGAACGACCCATCACTAATAGAGAGCACGATTGCGTACAGAAAAGCCTTAAAAACGTCTAGATCTGATTATTTTTCAACCCTCTTAAAAGAAAACAAACTGATACAGTGGCTAAATTTAATGAGAAATAAAGCTTCAACCCCAGATGTTTCCAAACAGCACAGCAGTAATGACATTATGGAAGAATTGTCTAAACTTGTTAAATCATCAAAATCAAATGATTGGACCCCTATACCGACTAAAGCTACTGAAAGAGAGCTTCCCAGACATCAAAGTGAATTAATGATTATTAAGAAGAGGATCTTGTCATTAGGATATGTACGAAACTTTGAAAGTTGGCTATTATTTAAAACGCCTTGTTTAAAAAAATCAAACTTGATCCTAGAGATTACTCAATCAGGTCGATCAAAAAAGTAACTAGAAAAGGTAGTATCCTCACAACTATGTTCCTTTTTTAGAAAGAAATGTTATCTTTGTGGATTTCCAGTCAGGAAGACTGTATCACAGTACTGAGACGGCTCTCATTAGAGTTACAAATGATTTGCTCTTATCATCAGATCGTGGTTGTATCTCTCTACTAGTTCTATTGGATCTTAGTGCTGCGTTTGACACCATCAACCACAACATTCTTTTGAATAGACTTTGAAAAGATTATGTGCCGTTATGAAATCTGGCATGGGCATTGGTTCAAATCATACTTACTCCACCACATGCACTGAGGTCATCAACGACCGTCCCATAGTGTATATATCTTGCTAGCTAAAGTGTGATTCAAACACACAAGGTGCGATTGGTTGGGAAAACAGCCGTGACTAGTAGTTTCTACAACGATGCATGATTGGTTGATTGTATACGGTGGTAAGCAGTGAGTTACGTCGTTGTAGAGAAACTTCACCCAAGAAAGAGAGCTTACGGATGTTTTTAAATGGATAGTTCACCCAAAAATGGAAATTTTATGTTTATCGGCTTACCCCCAGGGCATCCAAGATGTGGCTGACTTTGTTTCTTCAGTAGAACACAAAGATTTTTAACTCAAACGTTGCAGTCTGTCAGTCATATAACGTAAGCGGATGGGAATCACGGCTTTGAGAGTAAAAAAAAACATACACAAACAAAACAAATTAAACCCTGCGGCTCATGACGATACATTGATGTGTAAAGCCACAAAACGATTGGTCTGTGCAAGAAACAGAACAGTATTTATATCGTTTTTTACCTCTGATGCACTGCAATGTCCAACATTCGGCGCGAGTACGTGCTCTGGCATAGTAGACATATATATATATAGGAAATAGATAGTCACTAATGAGACATCTACTTATATACATCTATGTCTACTATGTCAGAGCACGTACACACGTCACGCGCCGGATGTTGGACATTGCAGTGTATAAGAGGTAAAAAATTATATAAATACTGTTGAGTTTCTTGCACAGACCGATCGTTACGTGTCTTTACACATCAATATATCGTCACGATCCGCAGGGTTTAATTTGGATTTGTCTATGCATGTCTTTTTTTTACTCTCAACAAAAGCCGTGGTCCCCATATCTTCCCAAGACTGACAGGGGACTTGCAACGGTGTGAGTTAAAAACTCTCCCGTTTGTGTTCTATGAAGAAACTACGTCAGCTCGTTCAATGCAACTAGAAGTACTAACACTGTTAACCTTCGTGCTAATTCTTGTCGGTTTAGTAATCTGTGTAAGATTAAAAACATCAGCCATTGATTTTAACTTTTTTGTCAATGAGCAGTTTTTTGAAAGCCAGTCAATATTAAAATCACCAAGTAAGAATATGTCCTTATTTTCTTCTGTTACCCTATCCATATTTTCACATATGCTATCCAAATACTGCACATTAGCACTAGGAGGCCGATAACAACAACCAACTAAAATTGGTTTGCATTGTGGAATAGAAATCTCAAGCCAAATGGCTTCAATATAACTGTTCATTAGGTCTTTCCTTAAAATCACTCCAAATGTTCCTTAATATAAAAAGCTGCTCCACCGCCATATTTATCCCGATCCTTCCTAAACAATGTATAGCCATTAATCATGAGCACAAGATTACTCATAGCTGGGTCTAGATGTGTCTCGTTATCTGAAACACACATATTCATGAGTTTTATTCCTTAGGCTACATATATTTAGATGTGCAATAATTACTCCTTTCTTTGACAACCTTGATCAAAGAGATGGTAATAGTTACAAAATAATTCTACATTTGCACAGTCTATGTTCGAATATTTCCAGTTCTGGGCACGATGACTAACTCATATTTCGAGATGGCTCTTTCACCTCAATCACGTGCAGCTCTTCATTTAGGCAGTAGTTCCTTTCTTCTCAACTAAAGAGCCTCAGAAAAGCCTTCATTAATAAAAATATTTGTACCCTTTAGCTTCTTGGCTGAAGACATTATAGTCTGTATATTTTTCCATTTTTGAGTCATCTAGTCCCAATTTACTTGAGAGAATTTCCCGAACTTTCACCTCCGATTTCATCCAGTTTTCATCAGTGATCCCATCCACTATAATATTTGTCCTCCTCGTCTGATTTTCGACATAATCCAGTTTGACGAGATCCATCCAATTCCTCCTTTGATTTGATGATATCCTTTTCAAACTGCTTTATCTTAACCTCTAAATCCTTATATCCAATCATCAATCCATCCACTTTATTTAGTGTGAATTCCAGACTGGCTTTAACATCTTGAATATCTCTGATCGCTCCATACTTGGCTACCACGCATCAATTTAATATTAATTCTTTAGTGTGTTATGAGTTCACAAGCATATCAGCTAGTGTGTTTTTAAATTTCGAAACCATTATATTGAAAACAAAACTGTACAATGTCCTGATGTAACCATTTGTATTATCTGCACAAACTGAATGAATATGCATGTACATCTTTGAGGTTGCAGTGTTCAAATTAATCTGAAAAAAAACCTTATGGATAAATATGGGCACTTAACAGTTTTTAATATCTGTGTATTAAAAAAAAAAAAAAACATTCCTTCAAAAACCATAGTTGGAAATACAAGAGGCCTTGAAAATGTGTATACATCACCATATTTTTATGCTTTGACACCATTGCTTTGTGTATGGAGGAGATCACAATTTCAAAATTATTTCCATGTAATTGTATTCTTACTGGCACTAGCACTAATTACATTAGTACATCATGATATTTTGTGTGTATGCGTGCGTGCGTGTGTGGGGTTATTATATCAGCGTGATTATGGAATTGACCATTGAATAAAACCTGTTTTTACAAGCTAAAAAAAAACCTAAATAAAAATTAAATACCATTACTTGCATGTATTTTAAAGTTGCTTGAAAAAACCGCTTATTTAAATACCTGGAAAACGGAAATGGAAATCATAGGACTTTTGTCAAATGTCAAAATATATATAAAATAATATATTAATAATTATTATAATAATTAATTATAATTGAGTAATTTTAGATATTCTAAACATATAAAAATTTAAATATACATTAACACTATCTGATTTGATTTTGAATGGTGCACATTCTAGTTTCAAATTGATAAACCTGTCGCACAACTTGAGTAAATACTAGGGCACGGAAACCCTGTTGCTGAGACGCCAAGAGATGCTAAAGATGACAAATGGCCAAAAGTGTCCAAGTTAGAAAAGGTAAAAGCACATGCAATATGAAATGGTAAAGAATATGTTTTCACAGTGAGTTTTTTGAAAATCCAATTGTACCTAATCACAAAGTGAAGCATGCCAAGTGATTGCAACTGAATGTTGTTCATACCTTTTAGATAATACTACAACAGTCAGAGACACACATTTCCCCTAACTGATGCTGGTATGCGGTATGACTGAAGCAACCCAGGTCTTGGTATCAGATATTTTCTGATGGGATCTGGCGTCCGGGGCTGGATCTTAATTATCTGGTGTGGAGGCATGATCTAACCAAGTCAGATTTGTGGCAGATTAATGTAGGTGAAGTTTGAACATTAAAAATGTAAAAGACGTGATGATGACCTGGTTGCTTTCAAACCCCAAGTCGCCAGTACAGATGCAGTCGTGGTGCGCTTCCTCACATGTTCGTGCTCTTCTGAATAAACACTTTCGGAACATTTACATTTACTTTCACATTTACATTCATGGTTTCTGGAACATGCTTTAAGCAAACGACTCAAAGAAAACTTGCTGTGAACAAGAAAAACAAGCGACATTCTAAGAAGTGAACAGCAGTAGATGCAGATGCAAATGGCAAAGATTTACTGCATTGCTATATCAACTCCTAATGTGAATATTCACATTTTAAAGATAGTTTTGCGTCATCTAGAAACCAGATGCAGGACGGTGTTTGTGGAAGCTCTGACAGGCAGCCTCCATGCATAAAACAACAAAATACAAATGTGTGTTGATCTTGAGAAGTCTGTAAGATGGGAAAGAAAAGACCAATTTAAACATGGCTGGTGCAACACACAAGATGGGAACAACGTGCAGTAGGCCTACGCCAGATAAAGGTTAGGAAAACTGTCATATAAACCTCTTCTGTGGCACCCTTATTTAAAAGAAAATTCACTTCAAAAACTCATCCTTGGTGCTTCACTGAAAGAAGGTCATACCAGTGTTGGGCAAGTTACTCTGAAAATGTAATTAAATGACTGATTACTCCTTTTAAAAGTAATCACGTTATTTTATTTCACAAGTAATTAGTTACATTACTAGTTACTTTTTTCTGTGAGTACATCCATGAAATTTACATGAAATCCCAGCATAAACGCTCCCGATAAATATTTGTCATTAAAGCATCAACATTCAAAAAACACTGTTATTTGTAACTAAAGCAAGCCTAGGCTGCCGCGTGCATGGATTGGAATGGCAGAATGCCAGCAAATAGCGCTGCTTTTATAATCTCTAAAAAGATGACATCTCAGTTCATCGACAGTTTATGACACAATGAATATATGCATGATGAATCTCATAATGTCTACAATTCAGTTCATCTGTAACTAAAAAAGTAATCAAATTACAGTGAAGCGTTACTAAGTACTGCGTTACTGCCCAACACTGGGTCATACAGATTAGAACGACACAGAATAACGACAGAGTTTAAGTACAATTTGCTGCCACTGAATTTAAATACAAAAGTGAATACAAATCTTAATGTAGTTCAGGAAGATTGCCACCTCTCCTGAAAGAAAACTGAGGGACAAACCAATCCAGTTCGGTGGATTTTGCTATTGTTGTGAACACCTGATATTCAATGTAAGCATGTCAACATGAATGATTCATTCTTTGACTTGCTTTACATAAAAGTGACCGCCAAAGAGATAATGTACAATTATAATAGCACTGACATTTTGATCTCATAAATCACTAAACTGAAGTTACAAATTATCATTATTTTCAGTGAAAAGGTGTTTAATTGCTTTGGTAACTAGCTTTAAGAAATAATAATAATTATTATTATTATTTATATTTATTTGTGTGTGTGTAAACTTTTTTTTCCCCAGCTCCAGACCGAAAGGAAAGTGGGAGGAGAGCTAGGATCATGTGACTCTGATGTATAACCTGAACTAATATATTTCTCCCAGGAACAACATTCATTCAAACCTCCTCAAACAAAAGCAGAAAGAATCACGAATCGCCTGAAATGAACATGAGAGTTTTCTACAAGAGTCTGTTGTCTTTACTGGGTAAGATATGTCTCGTATCTTAATGAGCTACAGTCTGTTTTCAGCTTCATCTTTCAGACAGAGAAGCACTTAATAAACACAGAAGACCCTAAACTATAATTGAATGTGTTGTTGTTGGTTCATGTTATCTAGACACCCTTAAACAAAATAATTTGACTTGACAAAGCTAAATTATATAAGACACTAATATATGATTTTAGAGATTATACTCAATTTTACCCACATATACATGTATATATATATATAAGTTTATGCTCATAAGAACAATCCATTTAAGTTGCTAAATAATGAGCATCATTCTGTGTTTCTCATTTCAAGGATTTTTCTCAGTTCAGACGAAAGCAGAAAGTGAAGGTGAGATTTTGTGAAGTAAACACTACTACATCTGTTGTTAGGGAGTTTGTGCTGCTGTGAAATATTTTCAGACATGATTAAAACCAATTAACTTAAATAGCCAAGCAGGGCTATACATAAATGTGACCCTGGAGCACAAAACCCTTCAATGATTCCAAATCATTCTGAAAGGCTTGAATTAGATGTAAGCTTTTCATTGATGTATGTTTGTTAGGATCGGACAATATTTGGCAAAATCTGGAATCTGAGGGTGCAAAAAAATCTAAATATTGAGAAAATCATCTTTAAAGTTGTCCAAAGGAAGTTCTTAGCCATGCATATTACTATTCAAAACTTAAGTTTTGGTATATTTACAGTAGGAAATTTACAAAAAAAATCTTCATGGAACATGATCTTTACTTAAAATACTAATGATTTTTGGCCATAAAAGAAAAATTTATAATTTTGACCCATACATTGTATTTTTGGTTATTGCTACAAATATCCCCCAGTGACTCAACACTGCTTTTGTGCTCCAGGCTCACAATTGTAATTGTAAGTAAGGTTTTCTCTTGAACGTATTTCAGTGAACATAGCAAGTTGGGGAACAGCCAATCAATCGACAACATTTTACAGCTTAAATCATGACTGGCGTGCCCAAAACGCTCTGGATGGGTTGAGCTACGTCTGTACTCGTACAGAAGAACAAAGTGACCCGTGGTGGAAGCTGGATCTGAAGAAGACGTACAGTGTGAACAGAGTGACCATCACTAATAGACTCATCTGCTGTGTAAACTGGATAGATGGGGCAGAGATTCGGATTGGAAACAATTCTTTAGATGTTTTCAGCAACCCAGTGTGAGTCTCTCTGATATATTCTTATATGCAGATTTTTGGTATCTTCATGCATACATATGTATGTGTGTGTGTGCTTCATATACGGACTATTTGCAGGTGTTTAGACTATGTTAATAGTGGTATTTGCAGTTCAGTAAGTGAGTGGGATGTTGTTTCAGTGATTCCAACTGGTCACTCTCGTTTTTTTTTTTACAAGTCATTTGTTCCCGAATCAGATTAGGCTTGTGTGTTTTTAACTAAAAAGAAGCAGATCATAAGAGTAATTTGTTTGTTGGTCATGTTGTAGGCTATGTTTATTGCAAAACAAAGACTTTCACGCTAATATTTCACAGTACATGGCTTTTTTACTCCATCACATTCAATAAAGACTGTACAACTCCCATTCAAAGATCAGGTAAATAGTTTTTTGTTTTCTTCTTTTTCTTTTTTCTTTTTGCATGGCAATAATCGGTGGAGGAAACGCTGGTTTACCTACCTAATGATCAGACAATTGATGTTATATCTTTCTAAAATGGTAGCTCGTGTCACACAGGCAATTCGCCTCCAGTGATCACATTACCGCAGATCCGCCAACTCTCACGCAACTGACACTTTTCTCACCGTCTCAAGCCACTCATCCATTTTCCATACATCCATATTGGCCAAGCAGATTTAGTGAAGGCTCCAGTGTGCATTTGTATGGAGCCCATTAAGCCACATTAAGCATTTTAGAAAGTTCAAAGCAAGGTTTTGGGACAAAGCACTGACTGTATTTCTTTATACTTAAGTCCAAGCTCAAAATAAAACTCTATGAACCGCTCCATTGTGAACATACAGAGCTGTATGAACCACTGCAAGCTGCAAAGTAAACAGGAAGAGTTTGTCCGAACTCAACTTCGATTTTTTTTCCCCTGCACGCTTGCGAATCCTCTCACTGTAACACGATGTAAATAAGAGGTTCATTGATTATAAAAGAACTTTGTGAGATCACGAGTAGTGTACACCTTTTTAAAGCAACGACTATCTGCACTTTCTAGGCTAAATAGAATCCTTTCAGAATTGGAATAAAAGTTTTTTTTTTTGTGCTGTTAACGGCCACATACCCTACATTTCGGGAGTGACACGTACATCCCTCATGAATGCGGGATTCATTTTCGAATGGGAGAAAAATACAATTTCTCTAAACAGATGTTCAAGCAATGCAGACTAATAGATAAATAGAAACATATATTAATTTTTGTGTTAAAATATTTTTTAAACGCTGTTGCAATTATATCTAAATGTAGATAATTACTAGTAAATCTTGCAATTCTTTCACTGTACATTGCTATTCTTGTTGTAGTAATAGTTCATAGTTCTGCAGCACTGCAGCACTTATTTTACATGATTTTATGATAAAACACAGTATGACAATGCCCAGATGTCTGACAAAACAAGGTGTTTTATATATTTGTATTAAAAATGAAAACTTCCCTGTCATGACAAATAATTGCACATTTGTTTAGCTGCTTAATAATAATAGTGAAGAGTCGTACTAATAATGAGCAACAAAATCACAGAAACTCACTTTTTTTGTTGTTGTTTTTTCTCCAGATGTGCTGTAGTTTCTTCTATTCCAGCAGGAGCAACCTACAGCTTCTCGTGTCCTGGGATGGAGGGGCGCTATGTGATTGTGAATATTCCTGGAACATCAAAGACTGTTACTTTCTGTGAAATGGCAGTCTATGTGATTTTTCCAGGTAATTCAGAGCTGCTTAACAACCTGGTCTAAACCCTTTCCAGGCGAATTTGACTGGACCGGCCTGAAATAGAATCTTTTAGAAGGCTATTTGAACACAAGACTAGGGACGGATTAACGCACGTTCCAGGGCACTCGACCAGAGGAGGCCCAGCCGAAATATCGGTCCTCCTGGAACACGAGGCTTCGCTGTGCTGTTGTGTGTCACATGACAAGGCCTCCCCCTTCACTCGTGACCCCCTCAAAAATAATAAGTGCATGACACCCCTGGTGGGGAATATCTGCTCAGAGGCGCTACAGATACAGCCGCCAAGTGAAAAGATATTCCTTAAAAAAGACTTTGTCAGGACTCGACCAAGCGGCAACCTCCCGCTCTCTCTAGTGAAGCCAACAAAAAAGTGACAAACTGTAATTCATCGACTGGCCGCTAAAGGCTGGCTCCAAAAGGGAGTCAATCCCATAGACCCCCATGTTAAAATGCCCAACTTTAAAGCAGAAAAAAACATGTTTACAGCCTGGTACAAAAACTGATTTTGGTGTGTATAGCTAATTTTGCCCTTCATGACAACTGTGAGGGGGGTACATTTTTTTATAACTCATCCGTTTAAATTATATTAAGCCTTAAAGTTCTGCATAATTAAGGGTGTGGCCACTTGAGTGACAGGTGGATTGCCGCTGCTGTCACACTCGGTGGGTGTGGTTTCAGCAACCAGCTCCCGCCTCTTTGCCCATTTTCGATTATCTGGGAGTGACGCGCGGTGACTCGCTGCCAAGATGGTGACGGCCGGCTCCGCCCACTTTAGTCTTCAAAAACGCTCTTCGGAAACCTACGAGTGACGTCACGGACATTATGTCCATGTTTTTATACAGTCTATGGACCAGTTCTTGCAGATCTGATAGAAATGCATTCCTAAGAAAACCTCCCCAAAAACATTCAAAGTGAATAAAATAAGCTGACTACAACCATTTCTTACAGGTAATTTGGCAACAGGAAGAACCGTCACACAGTCGTCAACCGATGGCTACTGGTTTGCTCAACGGGCCATTGATTTCAATCCTGGTTTCACAAATTCATGGTCAGCGTGTTCTTCAACCGATATTCAGACTAACCCATGGTGGAGGGTGGATCTGGGTTATATTTACAAAGTAAGCAGAGTTGTCATCACAAACCTACCAGACTGCTGTCCAGAGAGAATAAACGGAGCGGAGATTCGCATCGGAAACTCTTTGGAGAACGACGGCAACAACAATCCCACGTGAGACCCTCTTTCAGTGGCTTAAAATCCATAAATAAACCCTGAAATCGCATTTGAAGAAAGACTAGAAGTCTAAATGAGGTTTTCTCCGTCTCTCTTTAGATGCGCTGTGATTTCTAGCCTTCCAGCTGGTGTTTCCTCCACTTACACATGTAACAATATGGAGGGTCGATACGTGAATCTCTTCATTCCTGGAAATTCAAGGATTCTTGCTCTGTGTGAGGTGGAGGTCTATGAAGAAGGTGTGATCAAACAGGCAGATTTAGTGTTTTGGGAAACCATTAACGCCTTCGCTATTGTTGAAATTTGGATATTTATGGTTTTTGAACATGTGAAACTTCAACAGTTGCATACGCTCAGCTTTCAATAATTTACTGCGTAAAACACATTTGTGCTTGACTATTGCAGGTGAACCTGTATTTAATGTCATCTAGGTATTTTGGTTTTGTTTTACTTTGTGTAGTTTTGTTCATGATTTTTGAGGATCACTACACAACCGCTCACTGCATCTGTTTAATCTTAAAGGTGACATATCATGAAAATCTGACTTTTCCAGGGTGTAAGTGCTATAATCAGGTCCCCGGTGCATCTACCAATCAAGGAAACGTGAAAAAGATGAACCCAGTAACTTTGTTTTGGGAAGCCTTTTTCTGCAAGCGTCTGAGAAAACCAGCGCGTCTGATTTCACTCGCTTGGTGACGTGGCAAAGGGATCTCATTATAATATTACCGCCCCTTAATCTGTAAGTTTCCACCCACGGCGCCGTTATTTTGATTTTGCAAGCGACAACGGTGTAGCAGCTCTAATGCCATGATGAAAGTTTGAGCAAAGCATGCTAACTGTTCTGTGTTTGGCTGCACAGACGAGCACAGAACACTGTTTAGAGTCCCAGCCTCAGAGGAGACAAGAGAGCAGTGGATTTATTTATTGTATATTGCTGCCGCCACAAGATCTAAACTTAATTTTTTTGTTGATTTATTTCCCAGTTTTTTGTAACCCGTGTGTGTTTAACGTAAGCTTGTGTGTGAATGAGAACTTAGTTTAGTGCTCACATGCTGTGACAGCCGCTTTCTGTGCGTGTGCTTCGGATGTGTGCGCTCAGAAAACAGTATATCAAAAGTTTAAACTCATATGGTTTAAAACGCATGATTACAGAGCGATAAACATGATAATCAGCAGGTACGAGCTGTGATGGCATAGCTCTATTCTGGAAAAGGGGGCGGGGAGCAGCAGCTCATTTGCATTTAAAGAGACATGCACAAAAAACAGCGTGTTTCTGCTTCCAATAAGCATTTTCAAAATAAGCATTTTCAAAATGATATAACAAATGATCCGTAGGGTATTTTGAGCTGAAACTTCACAGACACATTCTGGGGACACCTGAGACTCGTATTACATATTGTAGAAAGGGGCATAATATGTCTCTTTTAAGTGACAGATGCGTTTGCAACTAACTGCAGCAGATATTGTAGACTCGATGCATTTTATGTTTTTATTATTTGCATTAAGCATTTGCTTTTCTCTTCTCTGTATGTTCACACTCGTGTGCCCGTTTAGGTCCTTTTTTCCAGGAAGACTTTTGTGAAGATGAACTTTAAGTTTGAGTCTGTCCGAACCTCCAGCTCCTGTCACAGGTGAGAGAGGGGAACGTACAGAAATCTCAAATCAATCAGCAGCTTCAGCCTGCTCTGGCAGAACGAGGGATTTCTGACGTGAAGAAAGAGTTGATGATCGGGGAACCGAAACTCTCTTCAGATCAGCTTTGATGCTCTTTATTTACATGCTGGAATTATCTCCATTCCTCAATGTTGATCACAATAAAGTTGCATGTGAAAATTGAAACTACTGATTCCTGATTGCTGCTTTGAAGCCGTTTGTATTGTATAAAGTACAAGTATTTGACAATGTGGGGGCAATGTTATTTAAGTGAAATTTATATTTTTTTATTAATATTTTATGCAATACTTCAAACAATCAAATCTAAAAATAATAATGTTTTATTTCAGTAAACATCAATCTTTTATTTCAAGTGTTTTTCGTTTTTTTTACCGCAGTTTACCATTTTTGACTATTGTAGTGCTGAAATTTTTAGCTATTAATTAACATATAATGTTGTTTGGAATGATAACATTTCTAACCACTAGATGTCACGAGCAGCATGTTTTATCCATTACTTTAACTCATAATTTACCAATTTCACTCAATTTGAAGTTATATGAGATTCAACTAGACAACATTGGAAAAATAAACAAGTAAGTGTTTTAACAATTATAATGATCTGCATGCATGCATTCTGGTTTGGGTGGTTGAACAGTTTGCAGCTTTGTCTGCTTATAACAGTGATGTCTCAAAAAGTCATTATAAGTCTTACAAGCCCAGATCCTAAATTCCTAGTAAGAGTAAAACAAGCAAATTAAACGGAGCATAAGTGTCTAAAAGAGTTACTATTTGACAGCATTGTATATTGTATCTTAAGGCAAGACACTACAGGCAAAACAGGCTTTTCATGAAGCATGGTTTCAGACTAGTGGAAAGAAAACATCTAAAAATACACACACTGTAAAAAATAATAATGATTTTAACGGTAAAAAGCTCTCAAAATGCTACAGTAAAAACCTATTAAATGATTAACAGCAAGTTTCCTTACTATATACGATGAAAAACTGTAATGGAATTTCAGTAATTTTACAGTTAAATACAGTTTTGGAAGTCAAAAGAACATATAAGTTACAGTGAAAAGAACACGTAACTACCTTGGTACATTTCAACATTTGAGATTGTCATTGAAATCACCTATCAGTTAGGTTCATTAGGGTTGTATGTTGCAGATAATGTTGTTAAATGCACGTTTATTGCATTATTTTAGTTTCATGTGTTTTCATGATGGTGCTTAATATTTGTGTGAATGACATTGTGCACCTTATATACTAATATGTTTTGGTTGTGGGGGGGATTATCAGGAGTACAAAGTACAAAAGATTCAGAACTTCAGAAGGTTGGTATATTAACATTATATCAGTTATGAATAGTTTTTTTAAGGTTATTTAAGTTTAAATCTTTAAACCAAACCAACCACACCTGCTATCCCCGACCCCCCCCACTTACCCCACACCACACTTTTACCCTACCAGAATAGGGGGTAAAAACACCAACATGTAGTGTGAACACTCACAAAAGCCTCCCTGCATTTATGTGTTTATTTTATTGCACTTTATTTGTGTCTGTAGATTTCTATTTCAATACACATCTTGAAAGGCTGTGAGTTTGTTTCTCTACTTCAGCAGCACTTACATACACCAAACTTTACAGCTTTATTTTCATTGGTTTTCTGGAGGGTTTTACAGGAGTTCATTTACACGGATTTTATTCCTAAAAACATGGTGAATTTTTTTTCTTTCCTGTAGACAGTATTTTCTGATATCTGAAGTGTATATAAATAGATATTTAAAATCCCCTCTGTAAAAACCTCTCACTCTAATATGTCTTTTGACCCTGATTTTATCCAGCGTTTAGATTTGTGAAAATTATACAAATTAGTATGGAACGATATTCCGGACAATTTTCAAATAGAATAGCAAATTGTATTTTCAATTGCGTTTTCCACATGTGGACGCATAAATTGTGACAGTCCAAACACAATTGAAAATCTTGCATTACCGTTTGCGTTTTTGCTTTCGCGAACGCTTAGTGAGTGCCAAATTTCAAATGGAAAAGCAAAGTGAATTTGCAACTGTATTTCCCATGTCTTGCCTGTTATGAGCCTGTCATAGCAATAATTAGCAATATTAATTACCACGTCTGCTTTTCACTCTCGCTGCGTCGCGCATGTAAACTGCCAAAACTCAAATGGAATCGCAATTCCTTTTGAATTTGAATTTCCGATGTCTACATGGAAAGCTGCCAATCAATGTGAGGGGGTGGGGCTATACTAGGGGGCGTGTTTGTATTGGGAAGTGACGTCACTCACAGGCGACCTCATTTTGGCGGTCTTGCGGTTAGGGGCAGGAAGGAAGATGAGCTGATCGGGTAATGTACAGTTAAATCTGTAAAAATGGAGAAATCAATTTCGCAGCTGCTGCGAGAGGCGGCTGCAGCTCTTGAACAATCTGCAGGTCCATCATCGAGTGCTCCTTCATCAAGAAGTGATGGTCAGGGTGAGTATTTATTATTTTATTTATGCAATATTAAACTATTACATATAATATTTTATAAATACAGATATATACAGTTTGCCCTACCTCTGGGTGCATAAGTCTCGGACCTGTAAAGGCGTCCGGTCTGGATTTTAGAGTTGGCTAAAAAGATCCTAAATGTGACTTTGTACATATATGCATGGACATAGGTTTTCTGCTTTATATGAACCACAGTTTTATCTATTAATGTGTCCCCTACGTGAATGTGCCGTACTCTAAAGTTAATTTATATTTAAATGGATATATATGTATATAATAAATATACTATATTTGTAGTAGGCCTATGCTTTCTAATCTGGGGCACTGCTCGGTTCTCTTAAAGGGGACAACATATAATAATAATCCTTGGATAATAGTAAATAGAAAAATATGAGATAATAATTAGGATCCCGCCCCAGGACGCCAAATCCCATCAGAAAATAACAGTATGTCCTGTAACAGAACAACTAGTCAGCAGAGCTGTTAATACCCAAACCCTGTTAACAAGTCTTGTCTGGTATCCAAAAATACCCAAAACGAGTGTTTAACAGTCTTCTGTCAGTCAAGAAGTTGACAGAGGAAAGCCAGAGAATAGCAGAAGCGGGAGACGAAGTGATAATGGTAAAAAAAAAAGTAACAGTTTATTGAACAATCTTAGTTGCATATGTCTCAATGTTCAAACTTCGTCTGATGAACACCGTTTCAACAAGTAATGTTACCTTAACAGTTTCCTAAACAGTCTCGATTATCAAACTGTTTTGATTTTCTGCTCAGGCCCTGCTCACGACCGCTGACGGACTGTCCTGTATTATCATATTATAGGGGTGTCTAAACTATGTTTGGTGGATCCGCAGGAGTTTAGAATCCAGCTTGCACAACCCCTCTGCCTGGAAGTTTCTAGTATGCTAGTAAGACCTTGATTAGCTGCTTCAAGTGTGTTTAATTAGGGTTGGAACTAAACTCTGCAGGACACCAGCCCTCCAGGACCGAGTTTGGACACCCCTGTCGTATTTCCTCCCTCAGTCCGCAAGAGACCTGCACCGAAACGGGTCGCTGGAAACAGAACTGAAAACATGTTTAATCAGACTGTTTGACAACTAGGTCATTTTAAATAAATTATTATTTAAATTATTGCAAAATATTTACTGTACAAATATTAAAAAATGTTCTTGCTTTAAATTGTTTTCAAGGTGCACGTAGTGGACATGAGGAGCAGGTTGTTTGCCCCAAACACCTGTTGTTTTGTTTTTTGTTTTGTGTGGGTATACGGAGGAGGTCATGTATTTCAGCTGTGCCAGCAAAGAAGTCCAAGACAGTAACATATACCCACAGGTTCTTCTGCTTAGCTAAAAGAAGAGACTGCGAGGCTCCAAATGCATCTGACAAGCTCAAACTAGAGAGAGCTGGCCTGGGGGGAAAAAAAATTATTTTCCCAGGTACCTTGGTAACATTGTGAAATAAAATGTTTTTATCATATATGTCAATGCAGAATTTATATTCACCAGCTTTTAAATAATTTGTAGTTTTACAAGACAGTGATGCATGTTACTTTTAGTTTATAACTACTTTACATGCTGTACACATTTTGTTTGTCTTCCAGATAAATCTTGTCAGCCAGCAGAGTTTACTGATTACCTGTATAAACAGTTTCCAAAGCTCAAAGATGCTGGAGGCTATGAACTTCTGAAGGCTCGAGGTGCTACCCGCTCAAAATCATTGGAGATAATTCCTTGTCCTGATGAAGGATACTCGGCAGAGTACTTGAGCAACAGTACACTTGGCATAGGAGCTGGCATGATTTACATCAGACCTCTTCAGAAAGATCTTAACTTAGAGGTTGATAAACTGCATAAATAAAGCATGGATAATGTCTGTTAAGGTTTGCCATGTCTAATTGCTTTTTATTATACTTGGAAAAGTTTTCAGAGGGAAAAACAGGCCAAGGGCCACAAATAGCCTGTTTGTACTGCCAAGAAAAAATTCTGTTGCTGAAATGCAGAAACATGTTGACCAATGTGAAATGTAAGCGATTCATGTAAAACTTTCTAACTAAACAATGGAATGTTAAAAAATATTGAAAGTATAAGTAGAGTTTGATGAATTGATGAATTTTACCTTCCTTTTGTCTACAGGTATTGTCATTTGCTTATTTCATGTGTGTGTGTTTTTTATTTATTTTTATGCAGGTTGGACAGGGAACTGCAAAATGGTAGAGAGGGTTCCAGGCAGGAATCAAGTAGTGCTGGCAAAACACATGATATTAATAGAAGCGGCAGAAATGATGAAATTTCTAAAAGCAGTGAGGATTTTCCTAGAGACAGCAGTGAGGAATTCCCTAGAAGCAGCAGACAGCAAATCTTCGGAAGCGGCAGTGAGGATTTTCCTAGTAGAGAAAGCAGTGAGGATTTTCCTAGAAGCAGCAGACAGCAAATCTTCGGAAGCGGCAGTGAGGATTTTCCTAGTAGAGACAGCAGTGAGGATTTTCCTAGAAGCAGCAGCAGCAGACAGCAAATCTTCAGAAGCAGCAGTGAGGATTTTCCTAGAGACAGCAGTGAGGAATTCCCGAGAAGCAGCAGACAGCAAATCTTCAGAAGCAGCAGTGAGGATTTTCCTAGAGACAGCAGTGAGGAATTCCCTAGAAGCAGCAGACAGCAAATCTTCGGAAGCGGCAGTGAGGATTTTCCTAGTAGAGAAAGCAGTGAGGATTTTCCTAGAAGCAGCAGCAGCAGACAGCAAATCTTCAGAAGCAGCAGTGAGGATTTTCCTAGAGACAGCAGTGAGGAATTCCCGAGAAGCAGCAGACAGCAAATCTTCGGAAGCGGCAGTGAGGATTTTCCTAGTAGAGACAGCAGTGAGGAATTCCCGAGAAGCAGCAGACAGCAAATCTTCAGAAGCGGCAGTGAGGATTTTCCTAGCAGAGAAAGCAGTGAGGAATTCCCGAGAAGCAGCAGACAGCAAATCTTCAGAAGCAGCAGTGAGGATTTTCCTAGAGACAGCAGTGAGGAATTCCCGAGAAGCAGCAGACAGCAAATCTTCAGAAGCGGCAGTGAGGATTTTCCTAGTAGAGACAGCAGTGAGGAATTCCCGAGAAGCAGCAGACAGCAAATCTTCAGAAGCGGCAGTGAGGATTTTCCTAGAAGCAGAAGCAGCAGCAGACAGCAAATCTTCAGAAGCAGCAGTGAGGATTTTCCTAGCAGAGAAAGCAGTGAGGAATTCCCGAGAAGCAGCAGACAGCAAATCTTCAGAAGCGGCAGTGAGGATTTTCCTAGTAGAGAAAGCAGTGAGGATTTTCCTAGAAGCAGCAGCAGCAGACAGCAAATCTTCAGAAGCGGCAGTGAGGATTTTCCTAGCAGAGAAAGCAGTGAGGAATTCCCGAGAAGCAGCAGACAGCAAATCTTCAGAAGCGGCAGTGAGGATTTTCCTAGCAGAGAAAGCAGTGAGGAATTCCCGAGAAGCAGCAGACAGCAAATCTTCGGAAGCGGCAGTGAGGATTTTCCTAGCAGAGAAAGCAGTGAGGAATTCCCGAGAAGCAGCAGACAGCAAATCTTCGGAAGCGGCAGTGAGGATTTTCCTAGTAGAGAAAGCAGTGAGGATTTTCCTAGAAGCAGCAGCAGCAGACAGCAAATCTTCAGAAGCAGCAGTGAGGATTTTCCTAGAGACAGCAGTGAGGAATTCCCGAGAAGCAGCAGACAGCAAATCTTCGGAAGTGACCTCAGACAGGAAATTGATCAAAGTAGAGAGGGAAGGGACAGTGACAATGAAGGTTATTTAGTTAATGTTTTCCTGCAATCTGAACAACAATATCTCTATACTGCAGCATAGCTAGAAAAAAACTCAATATGACGGTATCAGAAGTCGTGTGAATGGTGACAATTTGAATTACTTTTTTGTTTTTTTTCTTCCTTTCAGAGTGGAAAGTTGAGCCAAATTTGTTTCGGGCTGCACTTCTATACAGAAGGGAGCTTTTGGAAAGGGCTGAAAGTCTTTCTGGGCTAACAGCAGGCCTGAACCTATGCAGCAGTACACAGGAAAGAGAAAGAGAAATGTTTACATTCTATAAATCACAGCCTGGCAACTGGGCTCGTCCATTCTTCGTTGTACTCAGGGGTAAAATTAAGTTTTATTTTATCATTTTAAACATGCAGTCAGTATGGCACATCACTTTGTTTTACATTGCATGTTTATTGATATCTTTACTTTAGGTGATGCAGCAATTGGAGATGGTGTGAAACGCTACTTCCTATCTCAGGTTATTTCTCGTGTGCAGTTTGGGTTTGCCCTAGATTTTGGTGAGTAATTCTAATATTTTTAAATGTTACATAATAATGCTAGGGATGGTTTAGCCAAAATGCAGGTATTTTAATGCGTGCGGTTTTTCATTTTTATTAAAATTTGTAAAAAAAAATATATATAATAATGATTAAATATGAAAATTGTAATGAGCTTAAAACATTTTCTATTTTCTAACTACAGACAACTGTGGCAAAACCCTATTTTTCACCGGTCAAGAAGATCATCTGGTGCCGTCAACCTCCCGAATTCTGCTGGATAGTGACCTGTTCCGCATCGTTGGACGCATGATTGGCCATTCATTCATTAATGGTGGTCCCTCATTGACTGGACTTAGTCCTGCTATGTTTGGAATAATAACTGGACAAATGAATGAGACCGTTATAATTGAACTCGAAGATTGCCCTGACACGGATGTCATTGAAATTGTCCATCTGGTATGTACAACATTAAACCTACCTCTGACCAATGTTTTGTGTAAGCTAAAATGAGAATAATTTACCTAGATTCTTTTTTTTTTTTTGTCAATGTTAATTTTACTACAGCTTCAAAAACCAAATACACTTGCTGATGATGAGTGTGTTAAAGTGAATGACCTAGCTGTCAGTTGGGATCTGCCTCGGGTCACTGCAGAAAATAGACTGTGGCTAGCCCAAAGCATTCTTCACCAATGCTGTCCGTTTAACTTTTTAAAACATCTTTTTTTTTTTTCTCTTAACTATTTTTTTTTAAAATGATTTATTAAAAAAAATAGGCAAAAAATTACTTTCTTGGTAATTGGCCGTCGCGGGAAACAGATGCAAACCGTTGACAGAAAGGACTGAAGGATACTGAGTATTGCGCATGGTTAAAGGAAGACTTTCTCTTATGAATCCTATTCCACGATATCTTCCCTGACAATTATAAACAGGTACTGTACCACAATGTGCATCACTATTTCACAAATATAGATATACAGCTAAAATTAAAAAATCCTTTCTATGTAATGATATACTAATATATATTGTTGTATTAAATACGGTTGTACATATACTTAGATGATCCTAGAAGAGTAATATGGCCAAACCCTGACAGTGATGATCGAGAACTTCGTCTGGAGAACGTGCTGCAAATCAAATCTTTTACGGCATACATTGAAGAAGGTAAAAACATATATATATTTTATTATTTCTAATTATTTATGCTTTTTGTATGGTTCTTTCATTGTAAGACTTAGATATGTCCTTTCATGTGAAAATTTACTTTAACAGGTACACCACAAGATCTGAAGAACCTTGTTGAATTTTGGGTTGGCTGGACAAGCCTACCACAAGAACTGTATGTGGAAGTATCAGATGTCAGAATGCCAACTGCCTCAACCTGCAGGGAGACACTTAAACTCCCATTACATTACAATCACTATGATGATTTCAGCGCTGATCTAAAAGCAGCTGTGTCTAGCAACAGTTTTGGATTTGGATTAGTTTAAAAGGAAGGTATCACAATAGTCCTTAAACTGTTGTTTTTGCTGATTGTTCAAGTTTAAGAAAATACAGTGAAAACAGTCAGATATAGTCTTAGTATTACAATTTTTTTTTTTTTTTTGTTACATTTTTGTTTTTTTAATTGATCTATAGACAAAGGAAATCTAGCAGCTCCAATTAATTCACAGAACAATGTATGACATTGTGTTTAAATCCATTAAGATATCCATTGTTCAAGCATATTGTTTGGGTGAGCAGTTCATCTATCCCAATAAATGAGTTAACAGTTGCACCGTTTCACAGTAAGCGTCCACTGTTTCTGTGAAAATAACATTTGGATTGGGCAAGGTATCAATCTCTGCAGCAGTCAACTCTCTCTGCAGTTGTGCTTGTGGGACTGCAACTCCCTCCATTTCAACACTGCATGATGGTCCTTCCCAGTCTATTCCAAAATCTTCACTCACCTTACAACATCACAAAAAAAGCTAAATTAAATTTTTTTAAAATACAAATATTATCACATTACAAAATGCCATAAGGCTTCACAATAAGGCTTCACTTCCTACAAATGGTAGATCTACCTGGTCTGGATCATCAGCATTTTGAAATGTTGTCCACAACTGTAGAGGGGATTGGCTACCCGTGGTCCTTAATTTGTGGTTATTCCAAGCATCCTGGAACAGATCAAGATGTCTTTGCAACTGAGGCAGGAAAATCCAGTGTAGTGCGTATAGGTGCACCTCATTATCTGGATCCAGTAAACTCTCAGACTCCATTCCATAGAACAGGCAGTAGAACTTGTCTAAGACCTGTTCGTAGACATCCCTCCATAGTCTTTCAATCCTACAAAGACAACATTACAACAATTTTCAAACTTCTTCATTAAATCGGTTTAACATTTGCTCCCACTCACACAAAGCACCTTTGATTGTGGACACTTCTTCCAGTTATGTGTGAGCTGCGGTTCTCTCCCCTATGTGCCACCATGAAGTGCGCCACTTCAATGTTCTCCAAGCCCTTGTCTGAGCGCACTCGAGAGGGGAGTCCAAATTTCTGAACTGCTCCAATAAAACTGTCAACAACTGTCGATGCCCGGTTGTTTGTTGCAGCACTCAGGTAAACAATTAAGCGGCTAAAGCCGTCGATGCCTCCATGAATAACAAACCTCCACCTAAATAAAAGAGCATATACATAAATAAAAACTTGAATTTTACGATTCCTTCCCTTCCACATTTATGAATTTCACATATTTTTTTCCTGAAATCAGTGGCCATCCATATGAAATTGATCACAACAACAACAAAATACCCTTCCAAGTTAGTTTGTATTCAAATAATTGTGTTAACATATTAAACACAAATATAATTCATATAAATTGTATCATTAATATAAATTAAACACACCAAAAATTTGTGAGTATGGTGGGGATCAAACTAAAAAGAATATAAAAAAAAATATACAAATGCATAACCAACCTTTATGGAAGCAATTATTTTACTTTACCCTGAACAACTAATAGCACTATATTATCATATTTTGACTGTAACAGTTACAAATTTGTGATTAAAAATACTTATTTACTTACGTAGATGAGTCAACTTGTTTACTATTAATGATAGTAGTTATCGTATGGAAAATGTTAAGGTAAAGGAGGCCTGATCATTTTTCCTACAGATAGCATGAAAACAAAATATTTTAAAGAGAAAACTGAAAGGTTTGTATATCATTAATGTTAGTCTTTTAAGCCCCTGGTTCTACTTTATTCACTTTTGATGTATACACAAATTGTATTAAGGTAACTTAAGATTATGCAATTATATATTAAACCCGCTTGGGAGATGTGGATGACCTACCACCCAAAGTCAGGAAAAATCCTGAAAAATGTCTCACTCCCAATACCTTATTAACTTATGGTTTCCGTCTATGTGCCACATTACATTTGGTCCTGAGACAGAGTATTGACGGCGATGACGTGTACATATTGATAATGCTCTCAGTTCAGTCCCCAGTGGATCAACTCTTCGCACAGACTCACGCACCCTAGAAGCTTAAAAGGAAAATCAAGAAAAAAAATTATTTAATGTAGCCTCCATTAATTAAAACTGGATTTTTATTAATTTTAATTGTCTGTTTTTAAATTCTGTAATTAAACAGTAAATTCTACACATTCTGGTATTTAAGCATATTTAATCAATATAACCTAAACCTGTAATATACAACAACCAAATGTCAGCCAATTCAAAACTCAATTTACTCACTTTTGTACTTAAATTATTTTTAAAAGTGGAAACTCTAAATATTATAAACTTGTTCTTACTCTGAATATGAAGACCTTGGGAACGAAGATGACCATGTATAATCCTGTACCCTGCGTTTGGGTAATTTCTTTGTATTTCAGCCACAACGTTGTCCAATGCATCATCATTTACATCGGAGTACATATCTTTAGCCCTTTGGTAGACAAAAAGAAGAAATTCATTAAGGGTCATAAGATATATTAACTAACAGCGTATATTTTTGTACAAGGCAATAAAAAAGCATAAACACGAAGCATAACACGATCACAACAATAATTTTAAAACAAATCTTGGTCTGGAGTGCCAAAAGTAGCAGCCATATATATGTTTTATATTGTATGAACTTGCATTCGTTATATGCACAGTGCATAACATTCCAATTTACACTTGATTGACAGGCGTTCTTGTCATGGTGGCAGGGCTTGTCGGACATAGCAACAGTAACAAAGGGGAGGGCAGGGGTTTTGCAAGGGATTTCAAATTGTTAGATCTTTATGAAAACTATTACCTTAATCCTGCGTGTCCCAGGTCTTCTTCGGATGGTTTCGCTCAGATAACCCAAGCATCGAAAGCAGCTGGACAAATGAGTAACACCAATATCACGAGTACGCATCATTTCAGTGGTTATGGTCCATCACAAGGGACGTCCGGTCTGGTAGTTGTTTGCTGGTCCTTAACAAAAAAGGCCTGTTGGCCACTCACTTAGGGTGGCAAGCCAAACGATTAATGATATGTTTGCAGTTTCGTCAAGGCCACAAACTCATTTAAACCTGTCCAAAAACTAAGCTTTTGGAGTAAGGAGGAAATTCTGGTTAGAGATTTTTGAGAGTAGAATGTCATCACTTGCTTGCGCGAGCGTCCATTTTAATGTTTCCTCCCACAAATTTTCAACCGATAACCTCCATTTCCAAAAAACATTCCGCAAAAAAACTCGTTTATAACTGGGCATTTTCCCTCTCGGGACGTGGAGTGGGCGTCGACCTGTGAGTGACGTCAATTTCCCAATCAAACCCCACGCCCTTAGTATAAGCCCGGCCCCCTCACATTGATGGCAGTTTTCCAGGGCAAGGCATCTGAAATTCAAATGCTAAAGGAATTGCGATTCCATTTGAGTTTGGGCAGGTTACATGCGCGACGCAGCGATGTGGTGTGAAAAAGCAGATGTGGTAATTAATATTACTATTTAAATATGACAGG
The DNA here is from genome assembly GCA_018155175.1 of Sinocyclocheilus anophthalmus. Classification (NCBI taxonomy): domain Eukaryota; kingdom Metazoa; phylum Chordata; class Actinopteri; order Cypriniformes; family Cyprinidae; genus Sinocyclocheilus; species Sinocyclocheilus anophthalmus. Next base: position 36,011 of record JADLZN010011232.1, read on the forward strand.
CTCGTTCCGTAATCCGAAAGGGACATGGGAAATAACAATTGGCAAAGGGCTTTGCCTTTTTTTCATGGAAATTGTGGGCCGTAGCTGGCGGTTCGCGAAAGCGGAAATGCAAAAAAACGCTAAGCAGGATTTGCATTGGCCATTTGGATATGGCCACAATTATGCGTTCCCACATATTGAAAACAACGCAATGAAAATTACAATTGCTATTCTATTGAAATTGTACGGATTGGTTCCATAAATTAGGCAATGTATGACAATGCCTAATGTAACCCTTTTCCTAATTTGGGGGGGTTAATTTGAACGTTTCTTAAGCAAGAAAGCTAGGTTCTGGAGTTGGAAAACTGGTGAAATTTGGTGGCAGTGGTTTTGTTGTCCCTAATTTAAAAAAAAATGGTAGATGAACCTTTGTTCCCTTGTACAAAATAAACTACCGCTAAAATTTAGTGTGAAGCGAACATTGTGGAAACAATTCTCTATTTAATTTTAGAAAAATTGTTGTAACTTTATTGAAAACATTATATTCAAAAAAAAACAAGAAAATACGGATGAGGTTTGAGATTGAGTAATTTTTATACAACTAATAGACATGAATAAAAAATAAAAAAAATTGAAAAATGTATGGAAGGAATCGAGGATTACACCGTATAAAACTTTTAAACCTAAGGTATGCAGATCAGTGGTTTTTCAGAAATTAAAGGGGTGTCTTACCAACCTTCTGAGTTCAAGAATTGTTCGTGTCCTCTGGTATTACTAAGCTTCTAACCTTGTTTTCCTTAACTTTAACCCCAAATCAAACCACATGAGAAGAGGAATTCAAAACCCTTGCTGAAAGTTGAAAAACACTTCAGAAGAAGTAAGAAATACCAAAACCACAACAGAATTCAGCTCACACTCTGCAAGAAAAAAAGAAGACAAAAAAAAAAACAAACGGATTCACACTCTATAATGTAAAATGGGGGAAAATCTCAGTACATATTTTTGATCTTTCATTTTTCTTTCCTGGAACATATTCCAATTCGTGTTAAAACACACTAGATATGCTTATTCTGTGCATTTTTAACATGTTTTGTGTGAAATCATATTTATTTTGTCCATCAAAATTGTGCCGTCACTTCAATTGAGCGTGAGCGGCGCGAATTGGCGCCGAAACCATCGCTGCAGCGCTGCTCATGCGTTATATTACTAGTGATGTTATGTTCAACACCAAAACTTCGAAGATTGTATCAAAAAAACAACACATTTCACATTGAAGCACTGTATCGGAGCTTGATTAGTTTTGAGAAAAGCACGTGATCTATGACATCCGAAGCTTCATTCATCTGAAAACCACGTGACTGTTTCAGTATCTGGTTCAAACAAAGCAAACCTCAGCACTGTTTCCTTTACATTTGCGTACATTGTAAGGTTTTCGCCATTGTTTTTTTGTTTGTTGTTTTAATTACTAAAATTTAAATATGAGCTCAAAAATGGAACTTTGTTCTCAGTCTTAGGGACTGTTATTTCATGGTCAGAGTTAAAATAAACAGATTTAATTTATGAATTTATGTTTTATTTATTTTAGTGCCAGTACACTGACACACAAATGAATGGACTTTGACAATGACCCATTTATTTATATAAAAAATATTATAAAAACAAAAGAAGACTCAGTTGTAGAACCAGGAGTGGAAAAACAGCAGGGCTGTAAATGGAACATAACACTTTGGAAAGTGTTGTTTATGTTTATGGACCAACTAGATGGGGCCAACAGCAATAAAAAAAAACCGTTTTAAAAAGCTTTTGAGTAATGGAACCTTTTTCCGCTCAATTGTGTTGGAAAGCTTCGCTGGTTCAGGAAAAACGCTCACTTTCCCATCCACTATATATTCAAAGAAGATACACCAGTCCCAAACGGGGATTTACAAAAAACACTTTTTCGTGCACAACATAATTCCAGTGTGGGGAGTGCTAAGCTACAAATAGCAAATTGCACTAGAGTCAACTAAATTTTTCAGTAAGCTCAGTAGCAACGGCTACTTGTAAAAACAGTGTAGCTTTTTCCTGTAGCTAATATCTTTTTTTTCCCGCAGGGGGGGTAGCGGTTTTTGATAGCGTGACCAACGCACATTCCGTTTTTGCGTTCTGACGAGTCAACGAGCCGGAATGATTGAAGCACGCACGCCGGCAAATCTTCTTCTGACTAAGATCACAAAACTAAATGTGTTAATTACCGCCATCTGTTGTGATCTCACGCATCGCGCGGCTTTACAGTCTTTCCACCGACAAGAGATTGTCTGATGATATTGCAAAGGATGTACAGGAGTGGATATTTCACATGAATCAACTGTAATTTATGCAAAACAAAGATTAAAATGCGGTCTACGTCGAAGACTTAAAGCACACACAGGAGGTGAATAATAGCCTTTTTAAACTGATTAATTTTTCTTATTTATTGCACTCTAGATCAAATGTCTATTTACAATGATGAACGGTCATAATATAATCAGTCCCCCCACAGTATTGTAATGAACACTAATCGAACAGAAAATAAAAATGCAATATAGTAGTGTGCTTATCATTTGGCAAAAGATGGTTGCGGCGGGATTCACGCAAAGCGCAGCTGATGATTGACGTCTCCATTCACAGTCAGTAAATACCACATGAGCTGTGAGTTGAAAACCTGAGTAATTTAAAACACTCTCTGTATACGTTAAGTTGCATGACATGTTCGTTTTTGGATGGTTTACAAAATCAAATGATTGGGACACTTTTTGTCATGGAAATGGCTTGGAAAAGTGTCCCAATCAACCTGAATTTACCCTACTCTTTGAAATCAAAAGGTCACACACACACACCTGGTTTTGGGATGAAGACCAAAGGCCCAACCTACAACAGTAGAGTCTTTCCCACATTTGAGATCTTTATTCTTGGTCTGTTCTACTGATATGGGACTGAGATCATATTTCCAATCGCACTGAGACCTTTAAAATGATATCAAACATGAAAGGGTTAACATCATGTACTCTTAAAATAAAATCAACGCAGTATGTAGGTACATTGACTTGAGTTCTTGACACTTGTAACTTTCAGTGACAGCGGCAATATGCCCAGGAGGGAAGGAGGGGTGCTTAAGGATGTGTGAAGGGACAGTTGAGCAAATGGTTTTCTCTTGAGATCTTCTCCTCAGATTAGGAAGTTTATTGTTTTAATGCATGGGATCTGGTTGTTGTGAGAGGTTGCCTGGTTTGGTGGTCATGAATTTCAAGATCCAAAGCGGGGTCGTACAACCCCCTGCAGGTTTTGCTTACAAGGAACAGGTAAGTGGAGGTTGACCATCCTTCATCGACCATATATCGTAATTCTTTGGGGGACAAAGGGACAAAAAAGACAAAGGGAGTGGTGCTGCGAGGATCATGTTTTTCGATTTCTCCAGCGCATATAACACTATACAGCCCCTAGTATTGAGTGAAAAGTTGACTGATATGGGGGTGGATCAACATCTGGTGAAGTGGATAAAGGACTTTCTCACTGGGAATCCTCAGTATGTCTGGTTAAGTGACTGTTCTTCTGACATGGTGATCAGCAGCACTGGCGTACCACAGGGGACTGTGTTATCCCCCTTTCTGTTCACACTCTACACCTCAGACTTCAAATATAATTCTGAGTCCTGCCATCTGCAGAAGTTCTCTAACGATACTGCAATTGTGGGGGTCATTAGGGATGGTCAGGAGGAGGAGTATAAGAGTGTAGTGGAGGATTTTGTGACTTGGTGCAGGGCTAACCATCTACATCTGTACACCTCTAAGACTAAAGAGATGGTGGTGGATTTTCGGAGGCTCAGACCACACTTGCAATCAATCTCTATTGTGAGGGGGTTGATGTAGAAGTCGTCAGGACCTATAAATAAATATATATATAAATATCTGGGACTCCTGCTTGATGATAAATTGGGCTGGTCTGAATGCATTGACTCCATCTACAGGAAAGGGCAGAGCAGACTATATTTTCCGAGGAGGCTGGCATCTTTAACATTTTCAGAGGGACTTGTGGTGGATGTTTTAATCAGTCAGTTATTGCCCGCAGGGGCTTGGGTTTAGTGGTAGGATGTTGTCTCGATCCGTTCAACGGGGGGGGGGGGGGGACAGACAGGAGTGTAAGGAAGTCTTTGATTCACCGGGCCAGGACGTGCTATTCAATTATTTACCGTGAGGGAGAGGTGAGTTTAATCCATTTATGATAATTATGAAAGTATGGATCCTGGTATTTATTTATTCATTGGACTTTTTATTGGCGGGATTGTTGTTCTTGGGCTGTGTGGCTTATGCATTAATTTGGGGGGTTTGTCTTAAAACTTGTGTAACCTTTGTGTTTATTATAATGTTTACGATCTTAATTGTGTGTGTTGGTTTTGTGATTTAAGCTACTGGATGAACTGAATTTCCTTCGGGATTAATAAAGTACTAATCAATCAATCTATATAACTAAAAATGTATACAGTCCCTCTTAGAAACATTAGCAGCAACATCAAAATAAAGATGTAAAAACTGAAGAAAAAAAACCCTGCAGATATTTAAAAATGATTTTACTGACTCATTGTCCGTTAATCTTATTTAGGTATTCCCTCATATTTTCAAAGGACATCTGTGAAGCTCTCATCTCGGTCAGCAACTCTTCATGTCTCCTTTGACTTGCAGCTTCGGATTCACACAGGAACTGTAAAAACAGCAGTGTAATCTGTTCTTCTCCCTATTTGCCCGCTTGTTCCACCTTGCAGAGATTGGCTGGATTGGTGCAGGTGGATTGTGTCCCCTCCACATTAAGTATTTCAGACCTACGAATGTGAAGCCCTTCTGAGGTTCCTACAACTAGGAACTCCATATCATGATTTCCACCTAATAGCACATCCATTTCATTTAGATATTTGAAACGCATGATACCTCTTCCTGTGCTCGTTATTGTCTTTGACCTTTTTGTATGCGTCTACAAGTGTGTTCCACTTTCTGCAGATTCTGTCTGGATCGAATACCTGTCCAAACTGTTCAGATAACTTTCTGGTCATGTCTGCCCACATCTGCTTCTTTGATTCTCTGGTTCTCCTAATTCTAGCATTCAGCTCATATAGGTTTTGTGGAGGTCCGGATCAATCTAACACAAGAGATGCTGTCTCAATCCGTCTTCACATTAATGCCATCATTTTCATCATTCAGACGCGCATGAAACAGAGGCAGGATTTATCACACAAACCAATCATATCCAATCAGAACCGATCATATCCAATCATAGCGTGATGGCGGCATGCCTCCTCTCATGTGACTTACCCCCATTCATTCTCAATTACCCCCCACTAAGCCCACTGCACGCTTTAGGGTCTCCGTTAAAAGTCAATGGGCTCAGGGGAGACAAGCCTCTGCCATAGCTTTACCTGCTGGTGTCGCTGTTGGACAAAGTTTCTTTAGAAAAAAATTAGAGTTTTTGTTGAGGAGGCACTGCCTCCCTTGGCTACTCGGAGGAAACGCCCCTGATCACCAGGCAATTCTTGCCTACTCTTTTATGAATACAAGGATTCAAGGGACCATACTTATTTGTTCGCATACTGCTTTTTGAATACTATTTAGTTGGAAGTGTGCGGTTTCACATCAGAAAATCAAAAAAAAAACGGGCTTTTAAGGTATTTAAAAAATATTTGTTTCATTATAGGGTGGTTGCGTACACGTTAGAGGTCTTCACGGGTCCACTTGGATCCGAAAACCTGAGGTCTGACCCGAGACCCGAGCGGGTTCGGGTCCAAAATTTCGACGAGTACCTTGGACACAGGTCGGGTTCGGTATTAGCGGCTTCGTGTCTCGGGTAATTTAAAATAAACATGTTTTTCCAAATGGACCCGATTAGACCCGAGTTCTTTTAAACTATCCCGAATGCATAGTTTATTTTCACTTTCGTGTTAAGAGAGGAACACAAATAGAAAAGGAGCATACGTTCGTAATCCTCGCACACAGACATAATTTTATAGATATGAGATCCATCAGGAAAAGGACAAATCATCGCTTCAGTATGCATTCATGCCAGGGCTTTTTCTTTTTGTTGTGTGCACGGAAGCCTTTCGCCGGAGAATCAGGTTGCAGGGGACCAACAGCGAATTCCATGTAGGCTATCGATGTATTTAATATCAAAAACTAATCACGTTGTATTTTTCAAATCCATGGTCCACAATGAAGCGGAGCTCAGAAACTTACCTTGGGATCCATTCAGGCAGGTCACGTAATATAAAGGAACCTAATAATAAATGAAAAATAAATTGTAAAAGTAATAAAGTAAATGGAGAAAGAGGGCCAAATCAGAAAACAGGGACACCGGGATTTTTCCTGACTGGGGACCTTGCGGGGGGCCTTGCCAGGCGGTACACACACGGCAATGCCGTTTACGTTCAGGTCCAGTCGGGTTCGTAAATAAATGCCGTCGTGTCGGACTTGGGTCTAATTTCATGGGTTTCTGTTCGGTTCGGGGGGTTTTTCTTTAAAAAAAATTCATTTATGCACATCGGGTTCGGGTAAGAAGTGATTCGGGTCGGGTACAGATTTTAGGACCCGAGAAAAAAACCGTTCTACAAACACACTGTGAACACGCATTTATGTCCAAACACCATGTAAAATCGAATTATGGATAACAGATTCTCTTTAGACCTACCCATGCCACTAAACCCTTCTTAAACTTATCTGTATTCCACCACAAAAGCAGCACAAATGTTTTGCAACACAATATATCCCGACCACTAGACAGCACTCTTCTTACCAATGACAATGTGTGTGCTCCGCTACAGCAAGGTTTGTCCAGTCCTGCCTACTCCTGCAAACATTCTAATATTACATATAATTTTCACGTATCAGGGAGCTGCTATCAATGGGGGTATTTAAATCTCATTTGAATGAGCGCTCGTGCTGTTCACTTTCGCGATCACGCGCACTGTGTAAAGGGAGCGCATCTTAAGATATAAGATTAATTTCTAAAACGAGTAGGCACATTTCTCCCACCATGGTCTTGAGGGGTAATTCCCTCTCTCGAGCCAGATCAGGTCAAATCGACTCTGCAAGCACGTAGGTGATCCCTTTACTCGTACTGCACAAAAAGTGGTTCAATTGTGTTGAATGTTACAGGGACAGATTAATGCAAATGCAGATTAACATTGTGTATTGTTTTTTTTATGGTTAATATAGTAGGATAGATAGATAGGCAGTATGCAAATGGATTTATTTATTTTTTTGCTAAGATTTGCATATGGTGTTGTGTTCTAAATGACAGTTTACCTAAAATTATATTTTATTCTCCTATTCCTAAAATAAGAAATATCCCAATATATTGTCTTGCTTACAGTATCGCAACATATCGTATCACAACCCCTGTATCGTGATACGTATCGTATCGCCAGATTCTTGCCGATACACCGCCCTAACCTGTAGATACCAAATTGTCTATTGTAGTATACCTGTGCATACAAATTGTCAATTTGTATATTGTTATTCCCTATTTACTTGTTCTATTTTTATTATTGTATCAATCTGTTTTTGTTCTGGGTCACTGTAATTCGTTGCAATGTGGAGCTTCTGTCAAAAAAAAAAAATCCTTGTTTGCGCACACATTTGGCGAATAAAGCTCATTCTGATTCTGGTTCTACTGTAAAGTGTGGTCCTTCTTTCTAAAAACACCACAAATCTGTTTGCAGCATGTTAGTATCTTTTATCACCAAGTTGGTACCTGCAAAATCAGCAATACACACAGTGCAGAAAATTCAGCTTACTAAACTGTTCACACAGCTACAAAAATCACATTGTATTTCCATAGCGGTGTGAACGGTTTAATAAATTACATTTTCTGCACTGTGCATATTTTCTAACAGCTGATGTGAATTCCCAGAGCAAACCAACTTGCGCAGAAAGTGGAGAAAGAACAAGAAAGAGAAGCGGTGGTGGAGCAGGAAGAAGGTGTGAAATGAGAGGAGGATGCATGGTGCGGCAAGAAGAGAAAGAGTGTAAGATGCAGAAGAGATGGTTTATTGCCTGAAGATGCTGTTGTGTGAAATAAAGCAGGAGGGGGGGGACATGTCTCAGATACAATAGCTAAATATTCTTTTATTTTTGAAGCCATTTTCAGTTTGGGGGGGGGGGGGGGGTGGGGGGGGGGTTTTTGGGAAGGATGGTTGGCAGTGTGTGATGGTCGGGTTTGTGCTGTCTACCGATGAGGCCCTTCCACAGTCAGGATGAGGGACCTGCCATTTTGGATGATTTAATTTCATTGTTTATGTAGGCTGATGGTGCAGGCCATTTCATTATGAGATCAGTAAGGAGTATAATGTTTGATTGCACCAAGAAAATGCTAGGGTGTTATACGAAAAACTGAGTAAAAATGTAGGATTACCATCACTTGGACGGGGGTAATGGGAACTTCTCTTCAGACTTAAAAAGTGATCATTGAAAGGCTTATTGATAAAATTTTATAGTTCGGGAAATGGACTAGATTATATCAGTGGCTTGCTATCACCTCTACGTCTTGTGTTTTTTTAGCTTGAAGTAAATGTAACAGGCAGTGGGCTATTGATGAGTCACGCCGCCAGTGCAAGCAGGAGTTCAATATGTATAATAGTTGAAAGATCACACTCACAAAACTCAGGGGTCCGGTGGGTCTGGAAGGACAAGGGGAACATCGCCTCTATTAACCCCACACATGCACCACTAGCGGTTGGGGGGATTATCCCGCTACCCACCATGTCATCTACCAGCACTGACAGCTTTAAGCTGGTAATGATGTTTACCAGTGCGGAATATGTGACGGTGAAGGTAAAAGTGGTTTTTGTGGTCAGGTTTCAGGCTCACTAGATTGTAGCTTTCTGCCTGCGTTTTAACATTCAGAACTTGAGAGGAAAGTAATACATTTAAAAAAATTACATATTGAATAAAATGAATTCAAGTTCACAGGGCCAGCGTGGATGAAAGTTTCTGTTGCTCCTTAAATGTTTGTGTGTGCGGCGTTGGATCTCTGACAGCTCTCTCGTAGTGTGTGTGGGTTACGTGCTTCGATAAAAAACCGCACTCATATTAAAAACCGGTGGTTTAACAGACTTAATTTTGGGGGACATACAGGGGCTATTGCCTTCTGTTGGCCGGACAGGGCAGGGACGGGATTTTTGCGGGTTGGGGAACAAATGCGGGAACACCGAGGGAAGAGATACACTTATTATATTCCTTCAATGTAAAAATACACGCGGATCTGTATACATGTCTTTTTGCAGGGTGGGAAAAACATTGCTTAAAAATCGCTAATGACTGTATGAAAAGATAATAAGGGGCTCGTAAAAAGAGTCGTGAAGTAAGTTCACTCAGTTGTCCGTTTCTATGGTACAAAAAACTTAATTTTAACAGCCACTTCAAAAAAATATAAAGAGGAAGGAAAAACTAACTATAAAAATCTAATCCTAAAAAAGCACATGTCCAAGAAACACATAAAGTCCCGTTAAAAAAGACAAAATGATTAAAGGCATTCTTACCGAAATTATTCTCATGCATTACATGGTGTCGGTGCATTGGTGGGGGTTTTTTCGGTGTTTGCCCGCTTGGGTAGATCAGGCACGGCAGACGGGCTGCGCTGTGGCAAACCTTTCTGACGAGGCGCCTCGTCAAAGAGGGTGAAAACTACGCCGCAAAAAGAATAAATGAAAAGCTTTCTTAAAAAGGCAAAACAGCCCATGCATGTTTCCTTAAAATGACAATTAAACAGACTGATGAAAATGCGGGAGATTTTCTCAATATGCACGGTACAATGTAAAGCAGGACGTGTGGTCACCCTACTTCCAGCCAATCAGAATCGAGTATTTAGACCACGGTGTAACTGTAAAATATAGAAGGTAGAAGTGTGACAACTGGACAGTTTACATATCTCCTCTTGTTGTGTAACTGATGCTATATTAGTGTAAAGGCAGGTGTCGTGTCTTACTCCAGTCGTAGATCATGGGTCTGGTGAAGCTGGCGTGCTCCACCACGCAGGAGATCTTCTCTGCAGATTTGGGAGTGTATTCTAGCACGGTGTGAATCTGGTAGTACCAGTCTCCGTTGGGCAGCTCCTCAGTGGAGGTCACGTCAGACGTCACCGGCACCCCGTCCTTCAGCCAGTACACTTTGATTGGTTGAGGGTAGAAGTCATACGCGCTGCACTTCACCAGAGCTGGATGTGTGCCGTCTCCAGGCATCACTGAACTGAGCTTCACCGTCGGCCGCTCTGAAACAGCCACATCCCAAATCACTTCCTACTCTATGTATTGTAATCACATGACAGACTATATAAATGTGCATTATCAAAGAAGAGTTTTGACCTTTTTTCCTATGGATAGCTGCTTCATAAGCTTCAGCATTAGGCTTGCAATACGTGTCAACCTTAGCCATGGTTTGCTGTAAGAATGCTGTATCGTTGTTCCACATTTCTGCGGTTTTTATTCCGAGATCCGAAAACCCCTCAAACATCCCCACCGTGCTGTTGAACTTAATGACTGGATATTTATTGAAGTAAAGGCCTTCAATGAACTCCATGTCACTGAGATCAGGAGAGCTGTAGATGCACTCCATCCATGTGTGGAAATAATATCCATTCGCTGAAAAATAACATCTGTGTGAGCTTATTTCAACAATAAAAAACAGAAGCACACAGTCGCGGCTATTACATCACCTCATATGTGTTCCTGCAGCACAAAAGCAGTGTTAAGTCGCTGGGGGATATTTGTAGGAATAGCCAACAATACATTGTATGGGTCACAATTATAGCTCTTTCTTTTAAGCCAAAAATCATTAAGCTATTAAGTAAAGATCATGTTCCGTGAAGATTTTTTTAAATTTTTTTTTTTTGTAAAGCTCCTCCTGTAAAATATTCAAAATTAATTTTGATTGTAAAAAATGCATGGCTAAGAACTTCATTTGAACAACTTTAAAGATGATTTTCTCAATATTTAGATTTGTTTGCACCCTCAGATTCCAGATTTTGCAAAATATTGTCCTATCCTAACAAACCACACATCAATGGAAAGCTTATTTATTCAGCTTTCAGATGGCTGCAACAATAATTCAATTTGGAAAAATTGACCCCTTATGGCTGGTTTTGTTGTCCAGGGTCACATATTCATATTGTTAAAGTATCTAAATGGACAGTACCTACTTTACTATGTTAGATGGTCCACTACCAGAGAACCATCATAACTAACAGTATTTAAGAAAATGTCTCTCACCTGCTCCAGTGAATACAGACAGCGTTAGAATGTGTTGAAAATTCAAGAGCTTTAACGGTGTCATTTTCCCTCTCTCACTCTCTCTCATTCACAACTGAGAGCAGCAGATACACTGTTCATGCTAGTGAGGTCAGAGTCTAAAACGGCCGTCCAATCAGCCGCTCCTTCACGCATGTGTCAAGTGTTGCTACACAATATCCTGCTTACTTTTAAAATCACAGCTCAGATAAAAGCTAGATTCCAGTGACACATTAAACACAAAGACCCTTCAAATTACATTCCTAGAGAACACAAACTATTAACAGCGTTCTCAATTATTTATCGTACATGCAGCAATGTAACATGCCTACAGTTAACCCTAACTCTTACTTGTTCCGTCAATGTAATACACATCCACTGAGGCGAGCTTGAAGAACCCATGTGCAGCTTTATTAAACAAAAACCTGAACACATACAAAACTATAACCAAGACTAGACCTGGGGGGGGGGGAGTTAGTAAGTGTCCATGAAAACCCAGGGTAACTATGGAAACAAACAAGTGTAACAATTACAAAATATAAGATATGATTGTACAAACATGAAACAAGTCCCAAAACCAACTGTGACAATCAGAAAGGACTGTAATGTCTAATCATCCTGATTATTTATCAGAAATGACTGACAAACTTACCACAAGCAGACCACATTTATTTTGCTTTATTTTATATTTACATCCTGTTGAAAAAAACAGCATATGCTGGTTAGGTATGTTTTGACGCTGGGATGCTGGTTTATGCTGGTTTGCTGGCAAAGGACCAGCATAAACCAGCAAAAGGACCAGCATAAACCAGCAAAAGGACCAGCATAAACCAGCAAAGGAACAGCTTAAACCAGCAAAGGACCAGTATAAACCAGCAAAGGACCAGCATAAACCAGCAAAGGACCAGCTCAAACCAGCAAAGGACCAGTATAAACCCAGCAAAGGGGAACCCAGCTTTCAAACCAGGCAAAAAAGGCCGATTAACCAGTAAAGGACCAGCTTAAACCAGCAAAGGACCAGTTTAAACCAGCAAAGGAACAGCTTAAACCAGCAAAAGGACCAGCATCCCAGCATCAAAACATACCTAACCGGCATATGCTGGTGTTTTCAACAGGGTAGCAAGACAATTTTATGAAAACTGTATGGTAAATCGCTATATGGCAAGAATCTTATTTATTTGAAAGAATCCTGATGGTTTCAACAGGCATTATGAAAGTGCATGTTAGTGAAAATGAAGTTAGTCCCATTTTTAGTTTGATGGGAACAGAACTGGAACTGATGTCGACTCTGTGTGGTTTCATTGTGTCTTGGTTTTGTTTGCCCTGATCCCCTTTTGCTCGTTAGTTTCTATAGTTTCTGATGGATCACATCCCAGTTTCTATTCCAGGTGTTTACCTCACGCTGCTTATAAGCCCTTAGTTTCTCTGTTTTGTTGGCCATCGTGTTTCTGTATCAGGACCTTTTTATTAATTTCTTCTCCATATGTCTATTTCAAAAGAACAATTATAAATACAAACACATGCATGGTTATGTACCGTTTAAGAGAAAAACAAACAAAGGGTAATGGGTTATATATTAATATAACTTATAATTAATATAAATTATATATATATATAACAACAGGGAAATATGTTTTCATTAAAAAAAAATTGTTGCCTGCAATGTTAGCTACGTAAGGTTTGTTGCAATTACGTTATTTAAAAGTGGAACGTTGAAGATAATATGGATCATGTTTATCTGTTAATACAAAAGAATAAAAAAGGGTTGTATTTTATGCGGCACAAACAAGCCCGGTCACTGGCCTACAGTCCTTATGAAAATGGAACACTGCTTTTTTTACTAAAGTGACCTTAGTTCAACTGTAGTATTTATAGATTTGAATACTTCAATCATGTTGGGTAAAACAACAAAACATTTGGAACCATGTGTTTGTAAACAAAAAAGATAAACTTAATATAAGTTACAATTAAGGGCGTTTTTTATTGGACATGTTTGTTGTAAAAAAATGGCCCGTTTTTTTTAAAAAAAGGTGTTGCTTACCTACCCATTTTTACTCTAGGTCATTAATAAAGTATATAAAATGGGTCATAAATTTAAAGTCGTTTGAGTTTCAGATAGGATCGAATAATCAGTTCGGACGATAATGCCTTGAAAAAAAAAAAATCGGTTTCTTCGTGATGGGGAAATGGAAGGGAAAAACACAAAAATACCTGGGGTTATCGGCCCTATCCATCACTTCTTAAAAATAAAGGTGATTCCAACATGTGCCACAGAAAGAAGAAACCGGTTTTTGGTCTAAAATTGGTTCATTAAATAAAGAAAAGAACCTGTAGACATATGAAAAGGAATTCCTTTCCTGGTTTCACAAAATAGTTTTCTTTGGCGCGTGAAAAAGTGAATGAATAGAAGGAGAAGAAGGGAAAGAAAAGAAGGGAACAGATAGAAGTAAGAATGAAGGTTCTTCAGGCTTCCAAAAAAACAGGTTTTTAAGAAACAAAGAAAAAAAACCCGATGTTCTTAAAGAAACCTGTGACCTGAATGCTTCTTTGTGGAAACCAAAAAGGTTCTTCTAATGGCATCGCCTTGAAAGAACTTTGAAAGGCACCTTATTTTAGAGTTGTAGCCAGAAAAAACAACATATGCTGTGAACGAGATCGGTCCGCTGCTAGTCACGTTATCCCGTCTCATAGCGCAAAGTCACATGACTTTTTCAATGCGCATGATGGAATTTATTCTGTAAATGTGTTTCCATCGTAGTTTTCTTATCGGATCAAATTGTGCACGCGCACACATTTACCGAATAAATTCAACCCTGCGCATTGAAAAAGTCATGTGTCATGTCATTCACATTTACCGAATAGTTTTTTATGCACATTTTTAGAATTTATGTGCATCTTGGCGTTCCCATCCAGCGTTTTTTTTTAATGCGATATTCCAAAATGCACATCAAAATAAGTGGATGGAAACAGCTATTGGTGTGCCTTGAAAAAACGAGTGCATCTCGACCATGTCGCCTCTATTATGAGCGCACTTGCCACGCGTCTACATTTTTAACAACAAAACTTGAGTAGACTCATGCATTTTCCTTTATTAAGCGGTAAGGCAAAAAAAACTTACATAGTGCGCCTAAAGAAACATTTCAGTCCATGACAAAAGCAACTACATGCAGTACGTAAGTAGCTAAAGTGTCTTATTTGATTTAAGTCACTCAATATCAACACTGATTATGTTACATTGGCAGTTCGTCAAGTAATCTGAGCAAATAGAGCAAGAAAAGATTTCATGATTTAATCAACTTTCAAGGTTCAACCAGATCTTTGCATTTATCGATCCTCAACACCAGCATGACTGAAATGACACACGAAACACTGTATCACTGCATTCAGGATCTTTATTGGTAGGTCCACTGCATGAAATGTTTTTCTTTTTCTGCCGTGTTTGTGTTGCGAGTTGCAGCTCCTTTAATAAAGAAGAAGATTCCCGTAGCTGCTCCCAGCAGCGCCAGAGTGAGCCCTGCTCCACAGAACACCGCCGGACCCAGACGGGGCGAGACAGCAGTCGTCTCTGGGACACCTGTTGATCATTGGATACACTTGTCAGTGCTGTAATGCTGATGCACTTTGTCACAGAATGACGTATATACGAATTTAACAACTGGGAATAGCACGATTTAGTGTCTATTGATTTGAGTGGCACTTACCCCATATTTTGGTCTGTGCTTGGCCCTGGAGGGCTCTGTGGTTCACCGTACAGCTGTAAATGTCCCTCTCTTCAGGAACAATATCCAGAGAGGAGAAGATGTGGAAGGTGCCGTCGTTCCTCGGTCGGTACCGACTCAGACTCTCACCTTCCGTCACAACGACATTGTTCTTGGTCCACGAGATGTTAACAGACGGAGGAAAGAAGCCCGTGACGTGACAGACGAGGGAGTTCTCAACACCCAGCTGAACATCATTCTTCGGATAGATGGACGTCTCGGGGGGGTCTGGGAACACACAAAACTGTGTTGAGCTGAATCTGATCTCATTCAAATACCATATCTAATCTTGTAAGCCAAAGCTCACTCTTTAACCAAGAAATATGTTACAGGAAAACTTGTGCAAATTTCCATCATACCCATTTCCTCTGGCGGGCTCTCGTAGGCTTTAATGCATACAGCTAGGTTTTGCTGGCATGCTTCTTGTGCCGCAATGCTTGATTCATAAAATCCTGGAAAGCGCAAAGCATCTGCAAAATCTGGTAATGTATTTACTCCCATCTGTTGAATAAAGTCAGCATGCCATATCTCTTCTCCATCTGATCCACACACAGATTCTTTTTCTGTGTCAGAACATCCATTAATTTTGAAATCGTTGTGTAGAACTGAAATGGAACAAACATCAAGAGACGAAAGATAGAATAGAAATATCCAGAGGCCGAGAGAAATAAAGGATGAACTGCATATCGTATGCTTTTCTTACTTAGTATCTTTGTCTTGTTTCTAGTCCAAATACCTACAAATTGTTAAATCAAGAAGCATTTACTAAGACAGAAAAATAATCTTGTTTTCTTTTTGAATTAAGTTTATTTTTCTGACCCCATTGGCAGATTTTTTTTCTTGTTTTACTTACTTGATTTTGGCACAAATGCTAAGTAAGAAAAGCATTTTTTTTTGCATTGTGTATAACTATTAAAGGATTTAGGGGGGAAAAGCCAAAAAATTTTGTCACTGGGTTAACATCCACTGACCACTTATAATCACCACTTGTAGTCAACTAGTCATCAACTGTTTGAATGACAAGGTGATCAAAATACATCACCAGAAGTAAACGTATCACAGTGTATAAAAAGCTTACTCAAAGCATTAGTGTGCTTCATGAAATCATACATCCTTGTAGAGGCTTTTCACACAAAAAAAAAAAATCTGTGGATGTATTTTAATATACAAAGCATGAACTTACATTGAGCATCAGCTGAGAGACAGACAGCGAGGGTAAGAATGGCCAGATACAGCTCCATCTTTACAGACAACAGTGGAACGAACAGAGAAACAGACTTTGAAGGAGGTGAATGAGAGCGGGCAGGAATCCCTCCCTGTGAAGTCACTTCCAGTTTCAGAAGCTCGTCCTCCACTCAGAATTTGGCCCTCGCTGTGACACTGCTGTATCCAGAAATAAAATATGTTTTTCCTGTTTCAGCTCTCAGGCTACAGTCATAAAGACTCCTTTACTCAAAACTGTAGTTTAAGATTTGTGCTCTGGCCCTGTCAGGACCACTATCATCAACGATGACTGGCAGTTAGCATACAGTTTGGCTTGGCGGGATGGTTCTGTTTTGGGCAAAAACTCCCTGCCCCTCTATGCAGCCTAGCATGGATAAGAGCAGGGAAAGCAGCAATAACCCCCCCAAGG
This sequence comes from Sinocyclocheilus anophthalmus, assembly GCA_018155175.1. Taxonomy (NCBI): domain Eukaryota; kingdom Metazoa; phylum Chordata; class Actinopteri; order Cypriniformes; family Cyprinidae; genus Sinocyclocheilus; species Sinocyclocheilus anophthalmus. The sequence continues at coordinate 52,662 of JADLZN010011232.1, forward strand.
GTAAACAGAATAGAACCAACATGAATGTATTGCAGATATCATTAATGTTCAATAATTTAATGTACACGTAATTTTAGAATCAGTCCGATTCAAAGGGAAATCAGATGGCTGAATCCTGACTGACAGAGGAGGAGCTGGGGATGGAGGAGGGTAATTAGCACAGCTGTTTTATGATTGGCTGGATTCAGTACGTCACAACGATCGCATGTGATTCGTGTTTATTTTGTCAGCTTCTCTTTTACCACATCTCAGCCTGGTTTGGCAATCTCAGTGTACATCTCAAAGCTCAGATTACAAGGTAAACACAGAGAGCCGTGAAAATGATGGGAGTTAAGCAGCATCCCACACTTCAGGCTGTTTTTGATGAGACAATTATTAAGCGGGCTCAGAAAATTATTTCAGACCCCACTCATGTCCTTTACTCTGAGTACCAACTTCTTCCTTTGGGAAGATGCTTCGAGTTCCTCAGTGTAGGCTTAACCGTTTTAAGAACTCCTTCTTCGTCTATTAAAGCATTAAATGGTAAGTTAGCTAGAGGGTAACAATTATTTTCCTCCCCCCTTCTTTTGTTTGTAATGATATGATTATCGGTTTGTTGCATGATGGGGAGTGTGATTTTTTCCCCCCGTGGTTAATGTATTCACTGTATATTGTGTGTAGGGTCGAGATGGCTTGCTGTATGTATTATATGTATGAGCATATCACTCTCGTACTCGAGCGATACCGGCTCTATATCATCATGGCTGTAATTAGGCTAAAGGCACGAGGCAATCACAGCCGCTGATATAGAGTACGAGAGTGATATTGCGTGTATACAACAGTTTGACGGCACAAGTGTAAATATATATGAAAAACAACAACAGAGTGTCTGTTTTAAAAACTGTTTGTGCGTAATACTTATCCTGCTTCCGCCGACTATTCAAATCGCAGTTGCACAGCTGCGCTGAAGCCTCCGTTACTAATTCATAAACGTCACTTTAGAGCTAGTAACGAAGGAACGTTTTAGTGCTTCTTAAAACTTATTGTATACTTTAATTAAAAACCTCACTGAGAGATAGATGGACGAGGATGTCTTTCCTCATGTGAGGGTGAGTTCCGTGACAGCGCTGCGCAGTGCAGTGGTTGTAACTGTCTTACAAGCTGTTATTTAAAAGTAAAAATCACTTTCCGTGTAGTGCTCTTTTCAATTTATAGTCGTTCAATTCTGACTCGTAAAACAGTCACATGTCGCCATTTAATGCGGAACAATGTCCGAAAATCACCATCACGAACACACACACTGTTTCCTGATACTAAATACTACTATGTATATAAAATAATATTTATTGAATAATAAACAACAACAACAGCCATCATAAAAGCCATGCTCCAATATACAGCATTAAAGCTACATAAAATATAACTGCCTTCAGCTGAAACTATTTGCTCTCGAACAAATAATAGATTAAGGAGACCAAAGACTGCCCATTAGATTTACCCAAAACAAAATATATCTCATGTTTAACCACTATAGATACATCAGAGCCAGCAGCAAATTCCAGAAGATCTGGCAGAGGTGAGGCGCTCTCGGTGGGCTCATGAGCGCTGAGTCTGACGGCCTGGAGCTCACGTCTCTGAAAACGTCTAAGCAAATTTTCAAATAGATGTTATCTTTATTAACAAACCGTATATTTGAAGTCTAAACAAGTACATTCTCGCCTAAAAAACTCTTAAAACTACATTACGTGACACAAAAACAGTATTATTTATCAATTTTAGTTGATTTCCCTTACCAAAAAGGAGTGGACTTCCGTTTATTTAGCGTATACTCAAGAAAGTTCATAATATTTTGGTAAGTATACTTATGTATTACATATACAATACAGTGTACTAGTTATACTTTGACGTACTTATTTCAATCCTACTCCCTTGGACTAAATTGGCCGCATTTTCAAGTATAAACAGTATACTTTTTAGTATAATAACAGTACACAACTAGTTTCATCAAATGTTTAGCGTTGTACGCAACTATACTCAAAGTGACCTTTTATAGTATACTGATGGTTAACTATAAATACTTGCAGTATAAAACTTCTAGTAGTTTACTGAGACTATACTTCTAAGTGTACTAAAAATGCTACTACAAGTATACTCGTAAGTTTTCTTTAAGTGAACTTTGCATAATACTTTAAGTATACTACTATGTCCCTTTTTAGGTATTAATTTGTATGTATTTTGTTATATGAATATCTGAATATACAAAACACCAAAAGAAAGAACAGTGTATCTGCTTGTAAACAAAAACATTTTATTCTAGCTTCAAGCTTTCTTTTTTTAAACACTTGAATGTGGATATGTTTCATAAATAAAAATAAAGAAATAAACAACATTTTGAACAAAAAGCTGAAAAAAGACTATGAATTGGATTCAGAACGATAATCGAAACGTAGATGGAGTCGATCAACACCCCAAAGCTTGACAGTCATTATTACCTCTTGATTGGTTGACATTATATCAATGTTGCACAGTTTTGATGCTGTTTTGTGTCTGATGATCATGTTAGAATACATATGGAAGCATCTGTTGTTTCGGTTTCTACTTCACTTGTGTTTTTTGGAAATTCTGTACAGAAGCTGTGTACTAGCGCCCCCTACAGTATAACAATGAAAACACGGATTCTAGGAGCACAATGATATCTAAAATCTAGTCAGACTTTTTCTAATTATAAGTCAAGTATACTTAAATGAATGCATTTTAATTAATAATTCTGATAAGTACAATAAAGCCCATTTCTGAAGTACACAAAAAGGTTACTTCCCTATTTTTGTTTTCAAAGAAGTATACTAATAGCACACTTGAATAAACTTCTTTTTCGTAAGGGTTGGATGTCCGCCATGACACTCGCTGTGAGAAATACTGGAAGCGGAGTGATAGAAAATTGTGAAAGGGCGTTCCTGTGGCGATACCAGTACAATATCTCACGGTTCTCAACCAATCAGATTTGAGAACCAGAAAGAACAGTTGTATAAACGTAGTTATTCGTACTAAATATCAGATATCGTATTGTATGTGTCCAAGACAAATTTCCTTCAGGACAATAAAGTTGATATTATCTTATGTACAATCTTCAGGTGATTATGATATCTACATGGAATTTGGCGCAGGTCTTCTGTACGTACCATTTCACAAATCTGAAAACTTTTTTTGCAAAATCTAACTTTTGTGCATATGCACACTTTTAGGGTGAATTCTCTAAGTATTATACATGAGGCGCCTGGTGATAAAGTCTTCTTGGTCCTCGACGCAAAACCTGCCTTCCTGCAGAAAGAATCAGCTGAAGTATCATCATTTTGGACATGCTTTAACAAATCCATGAGATTTAGGGGGCTTAGGTTTCCCTTCAGCCTGAAATGGCAACACAATCTCTTGACAGGTCGCAACTATTTTACATTTTGGTGATTTGGTGGCTAATTTGTATAAATATGTCATATATATGCTTTTGTACAATCTGATTATGACCCAGGGATGGTTATGTTTAGGGGTGATTTTTATACGATTCATATTGTACAAATTACAATATTGTACATGAAGTACAAACTATCTCGCTTGCAAGGGATCACATCACTCCAGTGCTGTCCTCTCTCCATTGGTTTCTAGTCAAGTATAGGATTGGTTTTAAGATTTTATTATTGGTTTTTAAAGCTATACACAATTTGTCCCCAAATTATATCTGCAATCTCTTAGGGTCGTACACATCGGGTAGGTCACTAAGATCAACAAATCCAGCTTTGTTGATGGTCCCTCAGTCCAAAAAGAAGTCTAAAGTTGATCATGCTTTTTTTTTGGTAGTATGTCCAAAATTGTGGAATGGTCTCCCCCTTTATATTCGGCAGGCTCCATCTATAGAGGTTTTTAGGTCTCAGTTGAAGACACATCTTTTTAGTCTGGCTCTTGAAGAAGGGAATTTTGATTATGGGAACCTCTTCTAAGCGTTTGTTTTTGTAAGTTGTGTTTGTGTTTTGATGTTAATTCTTGTTTTTGTGAAGCACTTTGGTCAACAAAGTTGCAATTAAATGTGCTATATAAATAACTATTTTATGAGGTGACAAATAAAAGTTGAAGTTGAAATTCATACAAAATTATGTTTTCCAGGAGTGAGATCGGGTTGGAAATGCACACCATTTTCAATCTGTGATGCAATAACCCAAATTATTGGATATCTTCCCATATCATGGAAGATATTCTTATAGCATTGACCATAATCCTCTATAGACATCTTCAGAAAGTCACTGCTCTCGACTCTGATCCACATACAGAGAATGTGTCTCTGTCTTCAGAAACATGATCCAACACTCAAGTACATGCGAGGAACAGACGTGGAGCTGACGCGCATCAAGAGCTCAGCTGCTGAGAATAAGCCAGAGATGGAAGGACTAGAGCGAGTCTCCATGTGTTTCAGTCAGTGAGCAGAAGACCGCACAATGAATGAGCTCTGCTGAGTCCAGCAAGACTGGCCAGACAACAGAGATGATGCATTGAATGCAGTCAAAGCATTCTGGGACTCAAAGCCAGCTTGTTGTGGCTGATGGTGTTGCTTACAGAGGCCTGTGCACAGTTGTAGCACATGCAGCAGGATATTACTGGTCATCCAGCTTTAATATCATCTAGAGAAGGTTCCTAAGGCCTTGTGGAAATATAAAACTGAGTACCATCAGTAAATTCCATGTTTAATTCCAGTACTGAACCTTGTGACTGATGGCACTTCTTCATTTATCGTTACAGTTATAATGGTCAGATAAGTAAGGTTTCACTCATGATATTGAGATTTGAATCGAATTGCTCCAAAATATATTGTGCAGATCCATTCAGTAGGACAAAGTAAAACTCCATGTTATATTTTAGGTGGTTTGTTACATGCATAATACATTTATTTTGATGAGAAATCAGGACATATGCAACCACAGCTGAATCTATCAAGCATTAAAATATCAAGCTTCTGACAATATCTTGAGGGAAAAACACCCACACAACAGAGGAAGAGGTTTCTGATGACAGAACCCAAACCAGTTATGATACTCAGTGGATGTGGAGTAACACTCGGTGGTTAGAGTTAAAAACCTTTATGCCTGAAGCCTTACAGAACACATATGCACACATAAACTTAAAAGTGCCACGTCTTGTCTGTATAAGCCACGTTTGCCCTGCAGGTCTTGATGCCTGATTTCTGTTTGTTGACTATATCTGATGTTTTTGATGACCAGCTTACATCTTATTTTAATTGTGATGCATATCCAAGATCTGCATTAACACTGAACACTTGGCCAAACAATGCAAAGTAGACGTACGGACCAGAAAATCTCCGCTGCATCACAGAAAAGAGTCATGTGATCACGGTTGGTGTCCACCTGAGTTCACGTCATTCACCACCACTGCTTTTTCAGTTACATATGACTCACGTTGATATCTGTCCACATATTCAGGTGTCTGATTCAAATGAGATATATCTCCACATATGTATGAGGCCAGTAGAATATTAGAATCAATTATTTTTCCCTGCTTACACATCATAAGTCATATCCGATCTGTGCCACATGGTAGAGAGGAAAACCCCGTTCACACCAAGAATGATCAATTTAAAGATAACGATAATTAATGTCCACGCCAGCGGACGATATCGTCTGTTTATTCTAAGCCCAAGCTTGTCTGCTGCTTTAAATTCTTGAGCTTGTTATAGCAGGATGGATTCTGACTGGCTGTCAATATTAGCTGTTATCTTTATAGTTATCTTTATTATAGTTATCGTCCTTGGTGTGAACGGAGTGTTTAGCCCTCATGTAATTTGTTGTCATGGTTTCTTCGTTTATCGTAATTTGGCTTTCATAGTTCATAGGATTATGATAACCTGTGTCTTGTTTCCTCCTTATGCCTCTGTTCCCGGTTTGGTTCAGTTTTTCATCAGTCTTCTATTATGTTGGTTTAAGTATATGTGTTATCTTTTACTCCTGATTGTTTGAGTTTTTTTGAAAATGAATTCCAAATGTAGGTTAGGAGGAAACCAGTGCCCGTATGTATAAAGCCGCTCAAGAGTAAAATTGTAGTCCTAAGTGTGTCAAAATTCTAAGAATGATGTAATTTTACTCTTAGGAATTTTTATGAATCACTCTTATTCTTAAGTCTAGGAATAAGTGTTAAGACTAGGTCGCAGCTCCTAAATTATTTAAAGGGGTCATATGATGCGATTTCAATTTTTCCTTTCTCTTTGGAGTGTTACAAGCTCTTGGTGCATAAAGAAGATCTGTAAAAGTTGCAAAGACTAAAGTCTCAAATCAAAGAGATATTCTTTATAAAAGTTTCAGAGTCAGCCACGCCTACCTAAAACAGCGTGTTCTAACACGCCCCCACATGTCTAAATCACTATGTGGGAAGATTTGCATAACGCCGCCAAATGTGCACGCAAAGAAAGAAGGCATAACTTTTATTCTCGCTGTAGTATTGTTGCTGCCGCCGTCATGTCGTGAAGGCGCTGTGTGTTTCGTTGTGAAAGCGAAACTACTTTGTTGGTCTCCAAAAAGAGGACGATATCTGCTTCGTAATGCCTGGAGCTGATCCGTGCTGGTCAACTTCACGCTGTGGATCGCCGGAACGGCTTTCACCATGGACGAAGCAGAGTCCAGCCCGGGGGTCGTCACATGTGGTTGCCGCAAGCCCCCCGGCCGCGCCGTTCTCAAGCCCGCCGTGTGTGACGCATTTTATGGAAGTCTGTTTCCTGAACCTGCAGAGTAGCAAACAATGGGTCTGTGCTCAAAGGCTGTTCTATGAAGTGGGGCAGTTCCAACTTTGCCTCACGTGCGCGAAGAAGGACGTCTGGGCTTCTGATCACAGACTGTAAGTATGTTTTTATATTTAAAGAATTATCCACTGACGACTCAAAAGCGAGGAGCGCTTGTTGTTTGTCGGTTTTTGGTTTCAATTAGCAATATGCGTACAAAACGTTAGCACTTTTATTTGGCAATCAATCTATGGCCAATGCATTGACTTTCCAACCTGACCATAAAACCATGCTGCAGAACAAAAACAAAAGCAAAAACAAGCCATTTATGAGGATTGTAGGTCCTGGAGTAGTTGGAAGCCGTCGATGTCACATCATTGAGCTCATCAGTCATTTATGATAATTTGCACAATGCCAAAGCATTTAAAAAAAAACAATTTGAATTATTACAAATATCTCCAGTGTCTTTACATTTAAAATGAATGGTGTGGTGCTGCTGTAATTAACGTGAACGAAGGCTCACTATGGGCTGATTCAAAGGAGCGCCGAGGTTGGACATCATTGAAGTCCTAGTTCAAACATTAAGGGTCACCTCGATCAACACTTAGCAGTGTGTGTGTGTCTTAGACTTTACTGAAGAAAGCGCTTTTAGCATTACTTGATAAAAGTTCCTAATCTTTCGAAAAGTCTTAAGAGAATTTATGTGAACTTAAAGGGGCTGTATGTGGGGATAGCAGTCCAAAATTGAAAACTATCAGGTTTTTTTTGCACCCACGGCCCCTCCCCGCAGATTTGATGAGAGCGTGCCAGATGCTGACTCGACCCCTTTAGTTGGCTAGCTTCTAGGACTGAAGAAGAATACACGTGTTGTTCCGCCATAACTGGCAACCGCAGTCCCAAATACATTGGGCGCAAACCGGCAGTGGGCGGAGTCACACAGACCAAAACAAAGACAGACATTCCGACACGGAACGCACATTTTCAAAGCAGAGCAAACGGACTGTCGATTGTTTTTCAGATAAAATGGAGTATGTAATTAGCCGGTCATTACATATCTGCAAAACTTAGCATGTTTTTTTATGCTTTAGTAGAGTCAAAAACTTGCATACAGCACCTCTAAGTCAAAGCTGAAGGCTGTTCTTATGAGCATTTCTGAGAAGTTTTATACAAGTGGGCCCTGATGTTCAGTGCAAGTAGTCCACTGAATTTTCACCAATTTTAATTATCATTTGGAATATACATTTTGTAATGATTTGTAAGTCTTTAATAAACAGAAATCTCAATTTCTGATGAAGTTATTCCTGCACATCTTCACATTTATCACAATTTGAAGAGCCAGTAGTGAGAATGAGGTGCACTTCAGCAGAACATCATTGAAGAGCAGGACTGCTTGATTAATCAGAGTCTGACGAAACCAAAGCTGGAGCTGAAGCGGATTCAAAGACTGATGTGGTGCTTCGTGGTACAAATATCACTGTCTGCAATGAGACACCTTTGTTAATTTTTTTAGATTTCATGTAATGGTTTTGCATCACAAATGTAATGGTTTTGCATTTTAAAGTTGTGGTTGCATGTACATTAAGCATTCATTATGTTTAATGCATCTTTGTTCATTTGCTCTTTCTTTCAGCTCATTATCTGAAAGAATCACTCTCTATTCACTGCTATTTCCGGAGTGAATTCAGACTATAAAAGAACGACCATCAGCTCAGAAACACCATCATCTGATGAACATCTTCAAGCCACAGTCTGATCCGGGTAAGATCATGTGTTGTCTCATATATATATTGTTTAATGTAGCTTTGGGGGTTTTCTTTCAGGTCCTTGTCAGAGCCACTTCTCATTTTAGGGGTTGTGTTCAATAATGAGGTGATCAGCTCAGCTCTTGTAATCGTCATTATGATTGCAGATCATGTTTTCTCATGTATGAGTTCATATGGTGTTAACTATATTTGTATTTCAGCCTCTGGTATCACTGACTGTTTGTAGTTAAAGTGTGCACAGTGTCAGTTTTACTATCAGCACTGAATGGAATAGCTACACAGATTTCTGTTTGCTAAAGAAAACATCTGAGTTCACAAAGCAGCAAGAGAATTAGCAAAGTCAGAGCATTTGTGCGTTCTCGTAGTATTTGCAAGTTTCTTATTTGACCGAGGAAGTGAAAACACTGTGAAAATAACCTAGAAAGTAGTTTTAGTGTAACTTGAGCCAAAACATTTTTGTTTTTGTTTTTCACTAGCATTTTTCAGCTTTAATTAGTTTAACAATCATTATAAGTCATTTCTATGACACTGACTGAGTGAACCTTCGAGTGTGTTTAATCACATCACGTGCTCTCTTCATCTGTTTCTGTGGATTCCTGCAAGAAAAGTCTGTTTATTTGATTTCTCATCGATGTTACTGTGTTCTGTTCACCCCTCTCGTCTTATTTCAGCATATGTTATAACTGTTGCTCAATAAACAGCATTCACTGCAGCTTCCCCAGTCGTCTTGCTCCTTACACGACAGTAAGATCTCACTATTTCAACTAGAAATGTTAGTTAAACTTGCTTACTAAATGGACTAAGAGTTTATTCACATCTGTTTGTATCTCAACTATGTTCTCCATCAGACCACCGCCTAAAGTTCTCCTTTGACTTCTCTGTGGAAAAAGAAACAAACCAACTGGCCAAGTTCTGTCATAAATGTAAGTTGTTCAGTATTTATTGCTTGTTTATTGAGATATTTTATTAAAGCACTAGCAGCTGTGATACTGAATATTCAGAACAACATTCTTACAATATTGTTGAAATAAACTTCAAAGATTTAATGGACAGACGTATTTTAATTTAAAGTTAAACTTGATCCTTTTTTAATGTATAATGTACTTTAAGCATTTCTACAGGGACCTTTCACCTAAAAATGTCAATTCTGTCATCATTCACTCACCCTCACGTCGTTCCAAACCCGTAAGACTTTTGTTGAAATTCAGAACACAAATGAAGATATTTTTAATGAATTCTGAGAGATTTCTGTCCCTCCACTGACTTCAAAAAAATCATAAAGGAACCCAGATGAATTGGGCATCTTCTGAAGAGACTCGATTGCTTTATATGATTAACAGATTTAATTTAGGCTTTTATTAATGTATAAACACGAATCGATGCACACATCAGTCATGGCAAACTGAAGCTCAAGCACGCTTGTCGTGTAAGAATCAATGAGGATCATTCTCGTGTTTCACAGCACGCTTGAGATCCGTAAGAAGCAACGAGGTTCTGTTCATGTTTGCTGATCAGTGTAAATATGTGAATAAAAGCCTAAATGAAATCTGTTCACCATGTAAAGTGATCAAGTCTCTTCGGAAAATTTGACTAAACCACTGAATGTCCGTTGAGGGACAGAAATCTCTCAGAATTCATTAAAAATATCTTAATTTGTGTTCTGAAGATGAATGATTTTTTCAGGTTTGGAACGACATGAGAGTGAGGAAATGATGACACGATGTTCATTTTTGGGGGAACTATCCCTTTAACATCACACGTCACCCTTTGAATGGAAACATTTAGACAGAAGAAACATGTTAGGCCATCTGTTTTTACAAATAAGAACTTTTTACATTGAGAAATTGAAGCATATCTTACATAAAACTAATGACTGGTTTGTTATTTAGTGCTTCCTGGAATTCGTGAAACAATGGAACAATATAACAGCAGCATCAATGTCTCAGGTGCACCAGATTATGATTTATTTTTAAAGTGGCACAAATTATTTTTTAAACTAAATTATGCAGAATCTGTATTTGTCTGTATCCTTTCAGTCATTGAGATCCCAGTCATGATCGTAACTCTGATCGCCTTGTGTTTTCTCATCAAATCCCGGCCTGCTGCTTCAGTTTTTGTTAGTCATTTGATACTATCAGATCTCATACAGGTCATTTATATGTTAATAAAAACAGCAAACCCATGGTCATATCAGCTGTTCAGTGTATATTTATATTCTCTGATTGTGAGTCTGTATTTTATGGCATGTGTTGCTATTGAACGATATCTTCTGGTTTCTCATCCTATCTGGTACAAATCTCACCATTCACTCAAACTCTCCTGTTTTATTTCTGTGATCGTCTGGTTTGTGCCTCTGATCTTTGCAGAAATAGAGCCCCCTCTTATTTATTTTTTTATTCTACCCACGTGTATAGCGTGTTTAATTCCTTACATCATAATCATTCTCTGTTTTGCTGGCACGTGGCGAGGTCTTTCTCACTCAATATCACTGACTGCTCTCAAGCGCAAATTAATTTTGGGCAGTTTGTCCCTGGTGCTGTTGACTTACACATTTCTCATTCTCCCATATATGATTATGGTATTTATTCAGATTTTTTTTCCCCGTTACACTTTTTTTAGAGTGAAATTTTTCAACTTTGCACATTGCTCGTATATATGAATCCACTTGCTGACTGTATGCTGTACCTGTTGATGAGGCCTGATGTTGGTGATTTAATGAAGTCTGTTCGCTGCTGTTGTAGACGTCAGAGGTCGAAACACAATCAAGACGAACACTCTGTGGTGAATCCACAAAACCGCTGCACTGCTTTAGTGTGCTGTATTTCAGCTCAAACGCCTGCATCTCATTCACTGAACACCTGCAGCTCAGTTTAACCCGCTGCTAAATGAGCTGAAGAGCACTGCACTACGTATATTAAAATGAAGTCAAGGTCAACATTTTCATTGCAAACACACTTAATTTCTAGGAAATTTATGGAAGGAGGGTTATGACTGGTTATAATCTAGAGGAGCTAATCTTTGCATTTTTAAAAAGCTGTTCAGATTGCAGTCATGGATCAGTGCTGTACCCTTGCTCATTAAATCAGTGCACACGTGCAAATAACCCTATAAAAAGACCTGATTTTAAGTGCATGATTAAAGTCAAGTATATAAGAGGTGCACTAAGTGAGCTTTATAAAAGTATATGTAAAATATCAAGCAGCACAAAATTGCATGGCAATCTAAAGAGTTTGATAAGCTGGTAAATCATAGCTGGGATATTGTTGTGTGTTTTTGAAGAAGAAACAATACAACACACTTCTACACTGTTAAGAGTCAGGGACTGTCCTTCGTTCTTCTTTGTATATTAAAGAGCTCACTGTTCTCCAGTATCTGTTTCTGCCTCTACTTTTTTGACAAATAACTGTTGATGGTGAACTGTATGTGAAGTCGGATTTTTAAATTATAACGCACATGATAAAACAACAGTTTATATAATCAAACAGTTAGAAATATGACAAACACAAATAACCACAGTAAGAGATAACATCTCTTCAGGACACTAAAGGGATAGTTCACCCAAAAATGGAAATTACTCACCATTATTACGATCCAAACCCATAAGACCATCATACCTTCATTCGTCTTCAGAACACAAATTAAGATATTTTTGATGAATTCCGAGAGCTCTCTGACCCTCCATAGACAGCAAGGATACTACCACGATCAAGGCACAGAAACGTAGTAAGGACGTCATTGAAATAGTCCGTGTGACATCAGTGGTTCAACCGTAATGTTACGAAGCTACGCGAGTACTTTTTGTGTGCGAAGAAAACTAAAATAACGACTTTATTCATGGAGAGTAGTAGGGCTGTCAAAAAAAATTCAAATTTCGAATTTTCGTAGAATTTAAAATAAAAATCCACATTCGAATGCAAAAACGTTGCATTTTTGAATTTTAGGTGTGCCACTAGATGCGGCGCTGCTGCGTTGTTCATTACAAATACTGCGGGAAAAGAGAACATCACTGCGGAGATCTTGTTTACGTCAAAACTGAAACCAAGCAGTTCACACAGAACGCATATTTATCTCATTTTCTAGAGGGACATCTATCACCGTTGCACTCGCATCTTGCACAAAAGAGCCGCATGTTTAAAATTAAGGCAAGTTCAACTTTGACAACACATACCTCGAGACTTTATGGCAGGTTTTTCCCGATCAACGAGTCATCTAATGTATGTGGTTTTTATGAACAAACTGGTAAACCGAGAATGTGACTTAGTCACGGTCCTTGTATTAAACTATGCATACATTCATGATGCTGTTTTGTTTATAGCTGTTTAAGCAACTTAATTATAATTGGTGTCTTAAAAATTATTTAAAAACATTATGCACTTTGATAAAGTGCATTAGTAATATTTTGCTCGATGCGTCCTCTTGTGGCCTCAAGAGAAAAGAAGCCAAAAGCTTTTCTTCACCCTAACTGAAATTATGCATTTTAAATTAGAATATAATTCGAATTTTGATCATATTTAAGTAAAAAATTTTAATTTAGTTTTTCAGCTATTTTGACAGCCCTAGAGAGTAGGTGTCGCAGCACTCACAACACACCAGAGGAAGAAGTAAAACGGGACAAAGACAGATAATGTGATGTAATGAGTGATGATCATGAGTAAACTAGATGAGGTAAAAGTTTGTGAGCAAACGTTATGTTGGCCTAGTCTAGAAAGCGTAGTCTAAAAGTTTAAAACAGGGTCATAACAATGTCTGGAGTTCCAGAGATCTGAGTTTTTCGTGTCACATGATAACACGTTTTAATAATATTTTTGCGTTATAGTTGTGTAATATTTGGGTATTTATGGTATTTTTTATGGCTAATTTAGTAATGTTTGTATATAACTGGGCTTATTAAAATAGCAATTAAAATAGCAACATTTTATGTCAAATTCACTTTAAAGATGTAGCCTACGTTTCTCAGTTTAATTCGTGGAGATAACGTTAGAAAGCGCTATAGTTTAGTAGAACATTGCTGCCATCTACTGGAAATTGAACACTTCAAATGTATTTCTTTCAGATTAAACAGTAACGTTACTGTATGCTACAGAAGTGTTCAAACAAAACTGTATTAGTTTTGTGCAGGAATACCAGATGTAATTATTCTTGCTGTTTGTGTTTAATTTATGTGTCTTAGGAAGCACCTATATTTTTATAGTTTCAATGGAAACAATTTAAAATAAGGTTCGTTTTCCATTACTAACATTAACGAAAATAATAAATACTGTTACAAATGTATTGTTCAAGTTAGTTAACACATTCAATAATGTTAACAAATGTGTTACCGTTTCACTATCGTCAGCTTTTTTAATAAGAAAATGTAACACCCAATAGTCACATATACTCCTCCATTTCTCTCTTCAGATGCACTTTTGAAATATCTAGCTGTATAGTTCCCGTGTGAATGTTTGAACACAATGATTATTGGTGGAATGGGCTGTGAGGCAAGGGGCACCAGGTAAAACCTTGCCTAGGGCAGCAAATTGGCCAGGGCCGGCCCTGTTAACGCAAACAGGCATCAGACTGAAACATGTTGTGTCCATGATGGGAAAAGAAAGGAGCGGTTACTCGGATGAAAGAGGATAATCCAGACCTCTGCTCATATCACTCGAAAGTGAAAACATAAAAAAAGAGAAGAAGTTAAATGGATTAAGACAGACAGACAGGGAAAGATTTGAGATCAGCTAGCAGAGAAACAGGACAGTAGCCAGTGTTGGGCAGTAGCGCTACTAGTTTAAATACAGAGTTCTGGCATGAAACTCTAGATGGCGCAGTCCGATAGGTCTAACTCAATCTGACCTAATGACATCATTATCACATGGCACAGCTGATTGGTTCTCTCCTGTATCGGTAGCCAATGAGCTCGCTGCTCAACATTCAAATATATGACTAGTGCATGCCATAGCAGTTGCACATCCACACAAGCTACATTTTCTCAAGCATTTCTGAAGCTCAAATCGGAAATACAACTGCTAAGGATCACTGACACTGGTTCAGTAAGTGACGCCACTGCCATGCACGGACCTGTGTTGCCGTCAGAAGTACTTCCGTATGACAGTGGCTTCTTCTTCTTTGTGTTTTACAGTGTTGGCCTTAATCAGTGGTTGCCAACCCATGGATCGGGTCGACTGGAAGATCTTCATCACTGTCCCAGTAGTATGGAACGATATTCCGGACAATTTTCTAATAGAATAGCAAATTGTATTTTCAATTGCGTTTTCAATATGTGGACGCATAAATTGTGACATAATCCAAATGCAATTGCAAATCCTGCATTAGCATTTGCATTTTCGCTTTCGCGAACGCACAGCGACGGCCACATTTCAAATGAAAAAGCAAAGTCCATTTGCAGCTGTATTTCCATGTCTTAGGAGTTACGAGCCAGTCATATTTAAATCGCAATATTAATTGCCACGTCTGCTTTTTCACTCACGCTGCGTCGCGCATGTAACCTGCCAAAACTCAAATGGAATCGCAATTCCTTTTGCATTTGAATTTCCGATGTCTACATGGAAAGCTGCCAATCAGTGTGAGGGGGCGGGGCTATACTAGGGGGCGTGTTTGTGTTGGGAGGTGACGTCACTCACAGACGACCGTGCCGAATGCTCTGATCAATGGAGGTAATCAGTAAAGGCTCCGCTAAAGGCAGCTACCAATCAGTTTTGTACTTTTGTGAACGAACAAACAGTGCAACCTTCTTGGCACAATACACAATTCTGTCTTTTTTTACCCCAAATGTAGCGATTATCCCCTGCTAACAGGGGGAGCCACATGTACGCACAATAGGTCAATATTCACTATTAACCAAACGCTTTTCACCTGTCTCTGCATCTCTCCCTGTTTACTCTCACTTACACTTTTAATCCGTAATAGAGAGCGTGTCACCACGTGTGTAAGAAAGCACCATGTGTCTAAATAGCAATATCAATACTTTAATATAAAAAGGCAAGGGACATACCGTAAGTATCGCTTTTTATTTCTCCTCTTTCCTACTACTTGTTTCACTTCTGTTTCAGTTTTTTACTTACTATGTGTCAGTAAGTTGTTGTTATTTTATTGTTTTATTTTGCATGTGTTTGGCTCGTGGTATTTTTTAGCGATTAGGAGGAACTAAGGTACTTGGATGTGTATAGTTATCTATTTAGTTTTAGTTACAGTTGTAGTAATGTTGTCATTTTATAATTTTTTTTATTATGTATATATAGTATTTATTAGGTTTTAGTTTATTTAATTTTAGTTATTTTAGTACATCAAGATAAAATAAATGAAATAAAATTATATATTATATTATTCAATGTATTTATGTATATGTACATGTATATGTGTGTGGCTGCACATACACAAATGTAGTTGTTTTTTGGTGTTTGGCTTAGAATCATTATTATACTTATACCTTTTTGTTCTTTTAATATTTTTTAATTGTTTTTAGCTTTATTTTTTTTTCCTTTAAATGTTTCAGTGTTGAAATGTTGTTGTATGCATTTGTCATTATTTAATTTCTTTATTTTTAAAATGTGTGTGTATATAATATATTTATAGAGTTTAGCTTTTCGATTTTAATGATTGTTTATTATTTGTAAGTCGCTTTGGATAAAAGCATCTGCTAAATGACTTAAAGTAAAGTAAAAGGTAAAGTAGCACATGTATGGGGGTAGAATTGTTGCTTTATTCCAAATAAATAGATTATGATCCACATATAAATGTAAAGAGATTAACAAAAATTAAACATATTGATGAATAAATAGAATTAGATCCACAAATAAATAAAATGAGATCTGCAAATAAAAAACATGTTCACAAATATCTTTTTAAGTCACAAACGCAACTTTGTCTGGCATTCATTTGTGAATCGCGTCCCGTGCATTTGTAGAACGCTGCACCCATTTGTGGATCGCTCGCTGTGCATTTGTGGATTTTGAAACATTTCTAGCATCGAGACACGCACCAATCCACAAATGCGTGGACTCCACCCACCGTCTACTCAAGCCAATCAGATAACAGCCTCACTTCGCTGACCAATCGTAGCACGTTCTCGCTATAACAATCACGTTTTGCTTTACAATCAGGACGGTCTCGTCCTGAGATAACTTCATTAATCTGCATTGGCTCAAATAGGTCATAAAAGGGCCATACAATGGGTACAGTAAAAATGTTTAAAATTGGATTTTGTTAGACCATTAGACTGTGTATCATGCCAAGGCACAGGATTATAATTAACGTGCCTCTGAAAATGCCAGAGAAACAGCGCTTTAAATCACGGCTATGGGAACAATGCTGGATACAAACACGTTATGGAAGCGTCATGTTATTCAAGATGGAAAGAAAGGCGTCAATAAGTAACTGACTATTAAATAGCTGGATTCAACCTCATGATAAACATATGAGTTTGTGTAAGAGGTTAAAGCTGAAAAATGGTAGTGAAAAGGGTAGTTTGAGTGAAAAACTTTTCTTTTTTTTAATGTTTTGGCTTAACTGAGTACACTAAAAATGCTTTCAAGTTTATTTTCACAGTGTTTTCACTTCCTCGGTCAAATAAGAAACCTGCAAATACTAAGACAGCACAAATGCTCTGACTTTCCTAATTCTCTTGATGCTTTGTGAATGAGTTTGGTGACACGCCAATAAGAGCAATGTCTAGTTCCTTCATCTCAGGGAACCGAGGTTACGTGAGTAACCGAGAGTGTTCCCTTTCGATTCGTTCACTTAGACATTGCATTAATATGCTTATTGGGAACGTATAAAATCCCGCCGTGTCACAGTGATGGATTCTGGCTCAACTAAGTATGTCAAGTTTCACATACGGCACTGGTAAAACAGAGAATATGAAATGGCGGCGGCGCCATCACATATAGACCAGTTGAAGTATGTTCATTTCAACGAAATTATGTGTTGTGATGCAACGGCTGAACCGGTGCTCAAATAAGTAGAGTATGATGAAGATCCAGTCCTAAAAGACGTGATAAACTATATCATAACAATGTGATGAGCTGATAGGGACAGCATTGGATTGGTGGCACGTCAGTACAGGGGTGTATACGACCTGGTCGAAACTATTTAGGAATGCTGCTCAGATCATAACTTAGGCTGAGAAGGTGGGTGTGCCGCTCGCACTGACAGCACATGTGAGGCAAACGACGACACATCTAGGTTATAAAATCTTGCGAAAGTGTTGGGTGACGACCAGCCTGCCGCCATGCAAATGTCCTGAATAGATATGCCTTCAGCTTTGACTTAAAGGTGCTGTATGTAAGTTTTTGACTCTACTAAAGCATAAAAATACCATAATGTTTGCAGATATGTAAGAAACATGCTAATTTAACATACTAGTTTATCTGAAAAACAATGCTACAGTCAGTTAATCTGCTTTGAAAATGTGCGTTCCGTGTCGGAATCTCTGTCTTTGTTTTGGTCTGTGTGACTCCGCCCACTGCCGGTTTACCCAATTGTATTTTGGCACAGCAGGTTGCCAGTTGGCGGAAAACACAGTGTATTTCATTTCAGTCATCAGCCGCCTGATTTTGAAATATTTGCGGGAATTTCCCGCATTACAAGCGCGGAAACTGCGGGAATCAGTAGACTTATGCGAAATTCCCTCAATCCCGCGCCGAAATTCAAGCCCTGAATCATGGAAGCTGCCAAACAAAAGGGGGGATAATCAGCAATCTGGCAACCTGCATCTGCATCAAAGCGAGGCAGAGGGGGGCCGGATGAAAACCCCTCTGTATTTTCACAGAAATAACAACTTTATTCAACAATTTGTCTCTCCGCATCACCGTAGCGCCATTTTGGAGAATATGGCAGGCAGCGTACGCTCTTCTGTGTCAGCAGCGCCACAAGGATGCGCTGTTTTCGTTCAAATCAAAGCATAAATACATGTAGAAAACGTATCCGCGTGGCGCGGCTGACACAGAATAGCGTACGCTGTTTATCGTTCAGTGGATATTCTCCAAAATGGTGCTACGGTGATGTGGAGAGACACAGAGGAGACACGTTGAATAAAGTTGTTATTTTTGTTTTCTTCGCGTACAAAAAGTATTCTCGTCGCTTCATAACGTTAGTGTTGAACCACTGATGGCAGATGGACTAATCTGACGATGTCTTTCATGCTTTTCTGGAGCTTGACAGTGTAAGTTACTTGGCAGTCAATGGGACAATCACAAGCCTCCCGGTTTTAATCCAAAATATCTTAAATTGTGTTCCGAAGACGAACAAAGTTTCTGTGGGTTTGGAACGACATGGGGGTCAGTGATTAATGACAACATTTTCATTTTGGGGTGGAGTATCCCTTTAACTGATTATGTTGTAGTCAATGTGACAGTGTTGCCAATTTAGTGACTTCCTCACCCCTTTTGAGACTTTTTTCAAAAGCCTAGCAACAAAATAAATGTATTGGACAAACCTTATCTAGATTCCAACTTTCCCGCTGATCTATATTTATATTTATATAGATCAGTGAACTCGCCGTTATGAAGTCATCTAGCAACATTTAGCTACCTTCAATGGACCGCAGTTTCCCTTCTTATTTTGATGATTTAAGTGAACGCAGTGACTATTTGCACTATTAAGTGAAAATAGCATATTTTCTTAGTGTTAATAGAATCTATTGCTATTTGCACTTAGTGTAAAAAAATCTATCGTATTGTAAAAACAGCAGGATTATCTGCTATATGTAATTGTTACGCTCTTTTCCCAAGATCGCAGTAAAATCAGGGAGACGCCGCACACAACCACTGCTTCTCGAAACATGTATTGTTTAGTAATCATTGTAAATAATAGTCAGTATGTCGGCAATACACATCACAATAGTCCAAACAAACACCACTTACAGTCACCAAAAAACACAGTCATTATGACTTTCATTTCTGCAGTTAAAGCACTGTTTGGTAGCGTGGGAGAAGTGATTGAATTTCTGACTAGGTCAGTCACAAAAACAATACCTTGATGATCAAGCCTGTATCGTTTTATCAAATCTCTGTCATCATATAATTCCAACACATTCTTTTGTCGTTGGAAAGTGCGCAGTCTCCTTCTCTCCAGCTCTCTTAAATCATTTAGGAGCTGAGACCTAGTCTTAACACTTAAGAATAAGAGTAATTCATAAAGGTTCCTAAGTCTAGGAATAAGA
Source organism: Sinocyclocheilus anophthalmus (assembly GCA_018155175.1). Classification (NCBI taxonomy): domain Eukaryota; kingdom Metazoa; phylum Chordata; class Actinopteri; order Cypriniformes; family Cyprinidae; genus Sinocyclocheilus; species Sinocyclocheilus anophthalmus. Next base: position 72,331 of record JADLZN010011232.1, read on the forward strand.
GTAACATTACGTCATTCTTAGAATTTTGACACACTTAAGACTAAAATTTTACTCTTGAGCGGCTTCATACATACGGGCACTGGTTTCTCCCAAACCTACATTTGAAATTCATTTTCAAAAAAACTCAAGCATGCAGGAGTAAAAGATAACACATATACTTAAACCAACATAATAATAGACTGATGAAAAACTGAACCAAACTAGGAACAGAGGCATAAGGAGGAAACAAGACACAGGTTATCATAATCCGTAACTATGAAAGCCAAATTACGATAAACGAAGAAACCATGACAACAAATTACATGAGGGCTAAACACTCCGTTCACACCAAGGACGATAACTATAATAAGATATAATAAAGATAACTATAAAGATACAGTTTTCGTGAGACATGAGATACGTGAGTCATATGTAACTGAAAAAGCAGTGGTGGTGAATGACGTGAACTCAGCTGGACACCAAACAGTGATATGCCTGTTCTGTGATGCAGCGGAGATTTTCTGGTCCGTACGTCTACTTTGCATTGTTTGGCCAAGTGTTCAGTGTTAATGCAGATCTTGGATATGCATCACAATTAAAATAAGATGTAAGCTGGTCATCAAAAACATCAGATATAGTCAACAAACAGAAATCAGGCATCAAGACCTGCAGGGCAAACGTGGCTTATACAGACAAGACGTGGCACTTTTAAGTTTATGTGTGCATATGTGTTCTGTAAGGCTTCAGGCATAAAGGTTTTTAACTCTAACCACCGAGTGTTACTCCACATCCACTGAGTATCATAACTGGTTTGGGTTCTGTCATCAGAAACCTCTTCCTCTGTTGTGTGGTTGTTTTTCCCTCGAGATATTGTCAGAAGCTTGATATTTTAACGCTTGATAGATTCAGCTGTGGTTGCATATGTCCTGATTTCTCATCAAAATAAATGTATTATGCATGTAACAAACCACCTCGTATATAACATGGAGTTTTACTTTGTTACTGAACGGATCTGCATGATATATTTTGGAGCAATTCGATTAAAATCTCAATATCATGAGTGAAACCTTACTTATCTGACCATTATAACTGTAACGATAAATGAAGAAGTGCCATCAGTCACAAGGTTCAGTACTGGAATTAAACATGGAATTTACTGATGGTACTCAGTTTTATATTTCCTCAAGGCCTTAGGAACCTTCTCTAGATGATATTAAAGCTGGATGACCAGTAATGTCCTGCTGCATGTGCTACAACTGTGCACAGGCCTCTGTAAGCAACACCATCAGCCACAACAAGCTGGCTTTGAGTCCCAGAATGCTTTGACTGCATTCAATGCGTCATCTCTGTTGTCTGGCCAGTCTTGCTGGACTCAGCAGAGCTCATTCATTGTGCGGTCTTCTGCTCACTGACTGAAACACATGGAGACTCGCTCTAGTCCTTCCATCTCTGGCTTATTCCCAGCAGCTGAGCTCTTGATGCACATCAGCTCCACGTCCGTTCCTCACATGTACTTGAGTGTTGGATCATGTTTCTGAAGACAGAGACACATTCTCTGTATGTGGATCAGAGTCGAGAGCAGTGACTTTCTGAAGATGTCTATAGAGGATTTTGGTCAATACTATAAGAATATCTTCCATGATATTGGAAGATATCCAATAATTTGGGTTATTGCATCACAAATTGAAAATGGTGTGCATTTCCAACCCGATCTCACTCCTGGAAAACATAATTTTGTATGAATTTCAACTTCAACTTTTATTTGTCACCTCATAAAATAGTTATTTATATAGCACATTTAACGGCAACTTTGTTGACCAAAGTGCTTCACAAAAACAAGAATTAACATCAAAACACAAACACAACTTACAAAAACAAACGCTTAGAAGAGGTTCCCATAATCAAAATTCCCTTCTTCAAGAGACAGACTAAAAAAAATGTCTTCAACTGAGACCTAAAAACCTCTATAGATGGAGCCTGCCGAATATAAAGGGGGAGACCATTCCACAATTTTGGACATACTACCAAAAAAAAAAAAAAAAAAAGCATGATCAACTTTAGACTTCTTTTTGGACTGAGGGACCGTCAAAGTCCAAGCTGGATTTGATTGATCTTAGTGACCTACCGATGTGTACGACCCTAAGAGATTGCAGATATAATTTGGGGACAAATTGTGTATAGCTTTAAAAACCAATAATAAAATCTTAAAACCAATCCTATACTTGACTAGAAACCAATGGAGAGAGGACAGCACTGGAGTGATGTGATCCCTTTTTTGTGCTGGTCAAAAGCCTAGCTGCGGCATTCTGCGAAAGCTGCAAGCGAGATAGTTTGTACTTTATGTACAATATGAATCGTATGAAATCACCCCTAAACATAACCATCTCTGGGTCATAATCAGATTGTACAAAAGCATATACAGTATATTCAATTAAATTTAAGTTTATTTGTACAGCGCTTTTCACAGTACAAATCATTGCAACCGAAACACTGTACAGCAAATTAAACTGTTCTCGGTGTCTAATATTTAGTGGTAGCTTATCAGTGGTGCCTGTCAGTCAATGTACATATGGCAGAAATGAATGGAAAAATCGATTAAAGACGTAATAAAACAGACGATGAACACCATTAACAGCAATTATTATATGATGCGATCAAACTTATAGAAAAATGTGGTAGTTGTGTATGTTGTTTCAGGGTTGGCATCATCTGAGGTGTTGCATCATCTCTTCTCAGGTGTTCGGGATCCAGACTGAAGCTTGTGTAAATACTAGTTACCACGGGATGTCAATCCCAGCATGAAAACAGAGAAACAAATAGAGACTTAATTAGCGCAGCTGCTGTTCCAACCAAGCAAAAATAATTTGTTCAACCCAAGCTAAAGAGTAATAATGTGCATTTGATCAGATATAACTGCAGTATAAGATTATGAGATACATTTTTTGAATGCTTGTCCAAAGAGATGTGTCTTTAATCTAGAATTAAACAGAGAGAGAGTGTCTGAACGCCAAGCGTTATCAGGAAGGCTATTGCAGAGTTTGGGAGCCAAATGTGAAAAAGCTCAGACCTCCTTAGGACGCCTATCCTACGGAAAGGTCTACGAAAGTCCAGAGTTTTGCGACCTTAGGTAGCGTGATGGATTGTAGCGTGGTAGACTAGACTAGACTAGATTAAGACTAGTTAGGTACGCAGGAGCTAACCATTAAGGGCCTTATAGGCAAGTAATAATATTTTTTAACTGATACGGAACTTAATAGGTAGCAGTGCAGAGACTGTAAAATTGGGGTAAAATTATCATATTTTCTTGACCTGGTAAGGACTCTAGCAGCTGCATTTTGGAATACCTGTAGCTTGTTTATTGAAGATGAAGGACAACCACCTAGCAGTACATTACAATACTCCAGTCTAGAGGTCATGAATGCATGAACAAGCTTTTCTGCATCAGAAACAGGTAACATGTTTCGTGACTTGGCAATGTTTCTAAGATGGAAGAAAGCCGTTTTTGTAACATGGCAAATATGATTTTCAAAAGACAAGTTGCTATCTAATATATCACCCAGATTTTTGACTGTAGAGGAAGTCGTCACCGTGCATCCGACTCTAGTGCCAAAAAATTGTACTCATCGTAGACCATTCGGTGTACTGTCTTCTACTGAATTTAATAGGAGACAATATTGTATCCCATCTTTTACAGTTTACCACACTCCGTTAGCTTAGCTAATTAGAACCGTGTTCATCAGTGGATCCGCTAGGTGAGGGAGATATATAGCTTGAACATAGGGAGAAAGATTGCCATTGTGTGCAACTCAATAACTAGATCCGTAGAGTGGTGAATACACGAGAATGACGCTACCAGTCATGTACAAAAGAAGAACAATAGAATGGGCACCGGCTCAGCGAATCCCAGGACTCAGGGTACGGAGTTCTAAACCACAAATCTCAATTAAAGAATGCCCTTGAATACCCATATAGTTTTGTAATTGATCTTTGAGTATGTCATGATCTATAGTATCGCATGCAGCACTAAGATCAAGTAAAACTAGCAATGAGATACAGCCTTGGTCTGACGAAAGAAGCAAGTAATTTGTAATTTTAACAAGCGCAGTTTCTGTGCTATGGTGGGGCCTGAAACATGACTGAAATTATTCATAGAGATAATTTTTTTTGCAGGAAGGATCAAAACTGAGCAGACACAACATTTTCTAAAATTTTAGACATAAAAGGAAGATTTGAGATGGGTCTGTAATTTGCCAGTTCACTAGGATCTAGTGGTTTCTTAATAAGAGGCTTAATAACCGCCAGCTTGAATGGTTTTGGGAACGTGACCTAAAGACAACGACGAGTTAAAAATATTGAGAAGCGGTTCTTCTGCTAAAGGTAACAACTCTTTCAATAATTTAGAGGGTACAGGATCTAACAGGCATGTTGATGGTTTAGATGCAGTGATAAGTTTATATAGCTCTTCCTGTCCTATAGCTGTAAAGCACTGCAGTTTATCTTTTGGGGAGATGAATGAAGCTAAAGTATTATACGCTTTAGAATCTACATTTGTTATTGTATTTCTGATGTTATCTATTTTATCAGTGAAAAAAATCATAAAGTCATTATTATTAAACTGTGAGAGAATATTTAGATCGGGTGGCATCTGGATATTTGTTAATCTAGCCACTGTGATAAATAAAAACCTAGGATTGTTTTGGATATTCTCTATGAGTTTGTGGATATGCTCGGCACCTGGCAGCTTTTAGAGCCTGTCTATAACTGGACATACTGTTTTTCCACGCAATTCTAAAAAACTTCCAAGTTAGTTTTTCTCCATTGGCGCTCAAGACTACGAGTTTTTTTCTAGAGAGAATGGGTATTAATGTTGTACCATGGCACAGTATGTTTTTCTCTAACCTTTTTCAATTTGATGGGGGCAACAGCTTCTAATGTATTAGAGAAGATATTGCCCATGTTGCTAGTCATTTCATCTAATTCATGTGTATTTATGGGTACACAGAGAAGTTGAGATAAATCAGGCAGATTATTTGTGAATCTGTCTTTGGTGGCTGGAACAATAGTTCGGACCGGACGATAACGCGGAGCCATATAGCTAATATTAGTAATACGCAGCATGCACGATACAAAGAAATGGTGCAGGGAACATCATCATTGATAGGTACGATTATATCTATATCAGTAAGATCAATTCCAATGCGATATAATTAAATCTAGCGTATGATAAAAACGATGAGTGGGCCCGGTGATGTTTTGCTTGACTCTAAAAGAGTTTATTAGGTCAGTAAACGTAAGTCCTAATGCATCATTTGTATCATCAACCTGAATGTTAAAATCTCCGACAATTAGCGCTTTATCAACAGTAACCAATAGGTCTTAGAGGAAATCTGCAAATTCTTTTAGGAAATCTGTATACGGTCTTGGTGGTCTATACACAGTAGCCAGAGAAAGAGATAAGATAGATTTCTTTTGCATATATGACAGTGTAACATTAAGCAAAAGTATTTAGAATGAGTTAAACCTGCATCCTGTCTTCTGAGAAATATTGAGAATATCACTATATATTGTTGCAAAACCGCCACCACGACCAGTCTGACGGAGCTCATGCTTATAATAGTAGCTTGGTGGAGTAGACTCATTTAGACCAATATAATCATTAGGTTTTAGCCAGGTTTCAGTCAAGCAGAGTACATCAAAACTATTATCTGTGATCATTTCATTTACAATAACTGCTGTGGGTGAGAGTGATCTAATGTTTAGGAGCAAACTTTAAAATTAGTTTTTGTTCATTTATTTAGCATTTTTCTGATTTAATCACGATCAGATTTTTTCTAGATCATGCATTCAATTTATATTTTGACCTCACTATTCGGGGGAACAGACAGTCTTTATAGATTGTACAGCGCAAGTACTTCTGTCATTTAAGCGGGTAGAACAAAAGCCATCATAGCAGTTATTTGAGAATTGGCTTACTAGTCACATAGAGCGTAGCATCCTGGAGATGTTGTCCGACATGAGCTCCGCACCGACTCTGCTGGGGTGCAGGCCATCAGCGCGAAAAAGCCTAGGACGCTCCCAGAAAAGATTCCAATTATTAACAAAGTTTCAGTTCTTTACACCATGACTGACAATAACCATTCATTTAAAGCAAAAAGGCTACTGAACCTTTCGTGTCCTCATAGATATGTGGGAAGCGGTACTGACACGAGATCGCTCGTCATTAGCGGGGGCGAAATGTTGCGGCCGACGTCTAAACTCGATCAGGCTGAACTGAAGCATCCTCTTCGTGAGTGTCTCGCCTGCCGCAGCTTGAAGTGTCGGAATAAAGAGACTACCGGCTGGTTGAAGCACGACCGCTAAGGGGATCTCACATAGCCCTGTGGATCGCGGGTATCGAGCAGAAACATCGAGAACCTGAGAACAGGGAACGGTGAGTGTGCACGTTTCCCCTTAAGCTACTAGCAAAGAGGCAGGATGCTGGAGTTCAAGGCGAGAAGGGTTCGGAAGGGATGGGGAGGGGAGGAGTGGCCATGAAGCAAAGAGAAGGATAAAGAGCGATTAGGAATGTATGCAGAGTGAGGGGAGGTGGAAAGGTTTGCGGAGGACATGCTCCGTGGGAGGCTAATGGACGAGGGGGGGGAATGGTGGGGTCGGGGCCTGCGCCATTAGAGGGGGAGACATGCTTGTGTCAGGACGAGCTCGGGAGCGGAGAAGAGGGGAAAGTTTGGTTGTGTGCACAGGGTATGCTTTAGGTTCTTTTATTATTCAACGGACCATGGGTTAGAGGTCGACACTGTGGTGGTTTGCACTGGCCAATGCCGAAGTTAGAAATTCAGGCGGCAGCCGATGGCAGCTATGTTGATGCCGATAAAAAAAATTTGGCAGATATGTTGGCCAATTGAATCTCACTCATAAAAATTGAGTTTGAGGACAAATGTTTATTGCAGGGTGCAAGATAGTAATAGTAGTAGTAGCTTAATTCAGAGTAATAATACATGGCTCAGAACTTAAGCACCTTGTCAAAACTTCTGAAGCATGCTTTTTGTTTATGTTTGTTGACGGACACCAGTGTTTCCCACAGATTTGCAAATGCAAATTAATTCTCTGCCAGCGGGAGGCGCTTTGGGAGCTGGAGATATAGCGGTTTATTTTTTGAGCGCTGCGCTCACAAACGCTACTTTATCACAGGCAGTACAGGGAAAGACAGAAGTAAGTGATTTTTGAAAAGAAACCCGAATGCGTCATGTCAGAAAAGCTCCTCAGATGTCAAAGATACATTAATAGTAAAAAAACCCGGCACTGCCCTTAATTTTTGGAAGAAGTGCTTGAAGCGCTTTTTATTAACAAGCAAAGCCTTTTGGAACAGCCCCTCTTCAGTGCTGGCAGTCAGTTGGGATTGTACGAGGCCGCCGCAAATACTCTATGCATAGGAAACACTGGACACTGCTATAAGTCAAATGGCCATAGTGATAACAAAAATAAAAGATTGCACACATATCACACAGTCTGCTGCTCATAACTGCTTAAGAGTGCGCTGGCCACGAGCGTTGACATCGTGGAGGCTATTGTCAGACCCACACACACACTTCATGAGGAAAGTGAAGGTGCACGTTATAATCAGCCAGATAACCTTATCACAGAGCGAGGACGAGCAATTACTCGTTGCACTTATGAATATGATAACTTTCCGGCATCTCGTATTCTAGTAGGGTAATAAAGTAATTAATAAAAGAATTGTATGTATTGAACATGTTTTTCTCTAGTGCATTTCAGCAAAAGTATTAGGATGTTACGTTACTTTTTTCACTAATTTATTTTATTATTCGCTCCAGTTAGCTAGCTCTCTTAATTAAGACAAAACACCATGCATTTTCATGTACAGATAAGCACAATTGATTTGGCTTACTACTATTTATACCAGCTCTATGAAAGTGAACTGCAGCATCATTTTAAGATAACCTTCAGAGTAAGTTGTTAGCAGTTTGTTAACCACATGCAAATTAAGTATGATGAACACCGCAAAAGAATCAGTATTGATCAGAATCCATTATGACCACATTAGATTAAAAGTTTGTATAATTGACATTAGAGTTATTCTTTAAAAACATGATCATTTGAATAGGTAATGCAGCTGAATACTGTAAAGGGTCTGTATGAAAAAAAAGTCCACAACAAATCAATACACAAAACCTGTATAAACAATATTAAAGTTACTTCAATAAGAGCATCCACAATATCATCTATAGATCTACTGCATTTAAGATATACAAGTAAAACTGTTGTTGCTGATGTTTGTTTTGAACACCTTACTAGAGGTAGGTTTTAGAGAGAGATTTCTATTTGTGATTGCGTTCACATTTTGCATAATGTGTTCTAGTTCTTGATAGAGTAATGTTGCCAGTATGATGTTTTAATTGAAATAATTGGTGAAAATATACCTTTGTCTGTCTATAGTCATTGTAAATGTTCAGGGAACAAAGAGTACAATATTTTGAAGTTGGATGTTGGTGATTTAAGTCTCTTTTGTAGTGAAGAAAAATGTGCGATTTAACAGGGTAGCCCACTGCCCAAAATAACACACACAAAAAAAAAAAATACAATAACTTTCCTTGAGAAATCAAAGGAAATCATTTTAATTAACCCAACTACACTGAACAATATCATCCAAAAAAAAAAAAAAAAAAAAGGGAAAGGTAACAACTAAAACAGGAGGAAGCCAGAGGAAGCGGGACCGGCTCTTTGAGAAGTGAAGAGGTGGTTTTAAACCCTGCTGCGATCAGAACCATCCAATCCCATGAAGACCGGTGGAGCCAACAGTCCTTTAAATCGCCCCACTCGCAACTGACATCAAAGAAACATTACACCCCATATCTTAGAAAGTTAAAGGGGCCATATGATGCGATTTCAAGTTTTCCTTTCTCATTGGAGTGTTACAATCTGTTCGTGAATAGATAAGATCCCTGAAGTTGCAAAGACTAAAGTTCAAAACCAAAGAGACATTCTTTATCAAAATTAAGACTCTGCCACACCCCCCTAAAACGGCTCGTCTAACACGCCCCAACATATCTACCTCACTATGTGGAAAGATTTGCATAACACAGCCCAAATGTATACGCAAAGAAAGAAAGCGTGGGTTACGTAACCCGCAGTTAGTGTTGAAGCAGCCCATGTCAGGGAGACGCTGTGTGTGTTTCTAGGCGAAAGCAAAAGTACTTTTTTTTGGCCTTCCGAAAGTAGATGCATTTGGGAATTTTTAAGATTACTTACAACAGAACAGCAAGGCATTTTATGGACTACTGGTTTTGTTATTAGTTTAAGTATTTGCTATTGACTGTTAAAATGCGGAGTTTTGCGGAACACACACACACATCACAGTGGAGTCAGATGTCGTAACCTCGGCTGGGTACTGCAAAACCTATATTCATCACTGTGTCTGTCACGCGACTCTGTTCCCCTTTCAGGCTCTGTCTATACATTTATTTTGAAAGCTGAAGCTGGTGATTATGGTAAGGGGTGTTACATTTCCGACGAGTGCTTGTGGTGTTCTGCCAATCACAATGCACTGGGGTCAGCTGGCCAATAAGAGCAGGACTGCGCTTGTAGGAAGAGGGGCTTGTTGAAAACGAAGCGTTTGAGAGAGGCGGGGCATAGAGGACCTACAATAATGTACAGTATTTGAAAAATAATGTGTTTTTTGAACATTAAGGAAATAAAGTATTTGAAATTACATTTATATGTAAAGAAAATGTAGGGCACAAGGTGCATCCTAAAAAAAAACTCAATATTGTGGCGTTTCTTGATTTTTTCCCCTGTTTTTCTTGATCTATTATGTGATGCATTTCTTTAATTTGGGAAAAATCTCAACCTTGATGGATCTTGGAAGCTGGATGGAACCAGCAGTGAAGGAAAGATTGGGAGGAAGAGGTTTGAGGCTGCAGGTGAGTGTGGGAATTGGCTCCTCAGCATTCAAGTAAATGAGCCACTCTTGAACGGCGGGCTCTGGGAGGCACTGGGCAGTAGGCACAGGCTCCAAGACTGACCTAACAGTAAGCTCCGGGTCTGGATCTGTGGCGGGTGTAATGGTGAGAAGGGACAGACTACGGAGGATTTCCGAACTGAGGTGAGACTCGAGGATGAGGATCGATGGCACTTCGGTTTGGAACGAACCTTCAATGTGGCAGCCATGATTGTTTTCATGACATTAGGAAAACAAGAGTGGTCTGTGACTGAATGACATTATTGTCTTCATCCAACAGTATAGGAAGGTCCACTCAGCCACAGTGCATAATCCACAGTGTGCCAGGGTACAGGTATCTTGTGTGTTTTCTTATTCTTTACCCTTTGAGGACCGACTGAAACGCTCCCAGGTGTATGCTCTGCCTGCCCCCTGCCACCAAACGCGACAAGTAACGGTTGCAAATAATTTGAGCTTTGTGTCAGTAACGTTACGTCATAAATGGAACGAGGCATCAGTTGACTGTCGGGGATTTGTCGTGTCGCATCGCGCCGCATCCAGACAGCATCACAGATTATAATGGGTTCTACTGTAGTGTTTAATGTCGTTGGTGAGGAGGAAAGGCCTGTGTGCCTTAAAACGATGCCAGCAGACTGCATGAAACCCCCCAAAAAATAACTGTTATTCTCTCTATGCTAATATTACTCTTTCAATGTTTCACTGCAGGTTTTTTCAAATAAAAAAAAAGCATACATTTTCTTATAATGTTTAGTGAAATTATTGGGAGGGGGAGGAGTTTTAGGTTTAAAGGGAGGCGTGACCAAAAAAGTTTGATAACCGCTGATCTAACTAAAAGTTTTCCTAAACATGACAATCAAAACTCTGAAAAATTCCATAGACTTAACGTAGACTAACCATGTTCCGTACACTTTACGTCCTTCACCGCACGCCAGCAACCACTCCTCCGTTGTTGAGAGCAAGACAAGCAAGCTCCTGTGATCATTCCCTGGGGGAAGAATACCCATTGCACAGTCCACACATTGATTGATGTCTGTTGGACCAATAGTATGTGAAAAGTGGGGAAAAGTACCTTTTCCACTTGTTTACAGATGATAAGGGTTAACGGTGTTCCTCATAACTTGAATTTTAATGGCAAAAATGGACATTTAACTGATCAATTTTGAGCCGTTTATTTATTTTTTAACTGAAGAAAACAATTTAAATGAATAAGGCGAGTACCTTTTTATTTGGCTAAAATGTAAGTTAATTGTAGCTTTAATAAGCTACAGGACCATGCAAGTTAAGCATGATTGTGTTATGGCATGCAAGTTAAGCATTAACTACATGAAATGTTAGTGAATAACATTTCATTTCATAAGTAACTTCACAATCAATTGAGGTACAGTTCATGTTTAATTTGTTAAAGAATGACAATTTAAATTGTGAAATGCGTCTAATTCCTGTCTGAAGTGTGACAAAACAATTTATGGCAATTTCAGGCATTTATAACCCTGTTGTTATAATACTAATATTAATATAATGTTATAATGTGTTGTTCGACAATTCCCAGTCGTACCGGAAATACAGTAGTTCTTTACTAGGATTCTCTTGATAACAGTACATGCACTTTTTTGGTAATATATATGATAGAGATATATACTATTAAATTAAATTATATTGATTAAATCCGTAACGATTGAATTGCACACAATACATGATTCCATAAATTGAAAAAAAATAATGTACATTTAAATAAAACGAATGACACTCATCAGTGTCCTCTTCTGCGGGGGACCATTGTGGTGGGTTTTGACACCCTAAAGACAGGCTCAAAGGAAAAGTGCATGCACAGTTTCAAATACAGCTATTAGCTTGCCGGCGTAAACATTCGATAAATACACGTGACCAGGGATTTAAATGTACCACCAGGGAAAACGTTTTACTGTCAAAAGAGGTTAACCAAAAGAACAGGAAAAGAGAAGTAGCCAACCAAAATTTATTGCACAGAGCTGGTGATACCAATTTAAACCGCATCACGCTCTACATTATCAGAATTGCAATTTTCAAAATGCAAAAAAAAAAAAACTAATACAATAATCTCAGTGCAAAAAGATGGAAAATCCAAAATACAAGTAATGTAACACGATATCACAATGTTGCGGTCACAGTCTGTAAGAAGCGAAGACTCAAGTGCAGGCAGATGGGGTGTCTTTATTTAATCACACACACACACACACACGGGGGGGGGAAATGGGAAAAAAAAAGAGTATAATAAATGACTCACAAGAAGACAGTACGTAACCTACTGAGACAAACGAGCCAGACAGAAACCATGGGTCAGCGTATTGAGGTAGAGGAGGCAATCAGGTAAACAGCTGGGACAAATGAATCAGGTAACGAGTGGAGTGCAGGTAAAGGAGTCCGGGAGGATGGGAAATGGCGACCTGTGGTGGTGAGAGGGAGAAACGCCAGACCCAGACCCCTGACAGATACAATACGGCGGTGGGAATACTGTACAAAGAGAACAAAGCAACATAAGTACATTTTTATATTACCCACTTGCACATCATTTGAGGGAAATGAGAACAAATAACACTCACATCAGAATGAGCTCCTATATAACACCTCACGTTCACTCAACAAGGGCTGAAATCCTCAACATTGTTGTACACTGTCTAGATGTTCACATTAAGAACAAATCACATGAAAAACATCTACAGAAAAAAGTGTATAATAGTTTGTGAAACACTAAATGAACAGGCATACACCACATGGTGTGACGTCATATCATTATACATGACATAACTTTTAAAATATGACAGCTCGCCGAATTAATACAACAAAATATACATCCACAATTGGTATTTATCCAAAATATAATAATAAAACATTGTATTTACCCATGGATGATCACAAAAAGTGCGTATCTCGCTGCACGTCTCCCCCAAATGTCCAGTGCCACTTGCTGACGACTCCAGGAAAATACAGCCAACCACTGTTTTTCATGTCTTTGTAATTCACTGAACATAGTAAAGGACAATAAAATAACAGTTGTTAACATGCAAGGAGAGAAACAAATTATAAGGTTATTTACCACCCGGTTACACACACTTAACCCTAATCCTCTCCTCAGGTCATTTTGATCTGGAAATGATTTTCGTTTTTTTAATTTTAAGAGTTTAACTCTCTGAATATCATCAGTTACGTTAACACCCCGTCAGCCGGCGCCATCTAGAGTTTCATGACTGAACTATATATTTAAGCTAGCGGAGTCAATTTAGCATTCTGTTTTTGGCTTTATTAAGCCTCACGTCACAACTCGCAGCAACTTAATTTCAATTCTGTAGTTTTTGACTGTAACAATCCATCACAAAGTGCTTAACATCACATTTGTATATGGTTGTGAAATTTAGTTTTGCATGTATGTTCACTCTACCTTAAAACAAATGTGTTTGTTTAAATATTTTTTGGGTTATGCAGGTAAAGATGCCCCCCATGCGGCTGACCTGCCCATCATCGGAGACTGTAGGCCCTGAAGATGCACCTGATATTCACAGTAATTCAACAACCGGTACAATCCATTTATAATATTCTACAATACATCAGTAAGCCGGAACGGGTACCGCCCTGGAGGCCGTCCGTCCCTGGAAGCCTGTCCTGAGAGGCCCCTAGAGCGTCCACCCCCCCTCCCCATTGGTTGTTATGAGGCGCGTGGTCGCGCCTTCTGGGAGGGGGGAGTAATGTCAGACTCTGTTTCTGTCTTGTGTTGTGCTCTCCTCCCACACGTGCTCCATGACCCAGTTTTCCTTCACGTTTGATTATGTTTATTGATTTCAGGTGTTCCTCATCGTGTCCCTCCTGTTGTCCTGTGTATTTAAAGTGTTTCCTGTTTTGAGTTCTCTGTGCTGTCTTGAACGTCGATCCCGTTGAACGTCGATCCCGTGTCCTACGTGTGTTCCCCTAGATGGCAATAAAGACTGTTGATTCTGATTCTCCTGCATTCTCCTCGTTTCTCGCCGTAGGCTCACCGTGACAGGTACTACTGGCCTGGCATATCAGCAGACGTAGAGAAATGGGTAAGCTCATGCACTATCAATTTTATTCATTTTACAATAAATTCATATGATATATGTTTGAGGTATCACGGTGCACAGTGTGCCAGAAAACAAGAAAAGACATAAAACTTGAACCAGATTACATACCAATCAAGGTACCACGTCCATATTTCTAACATACTATTAATCTTTAATTAAATGTGCATTTGCATTAACATTTTGCATACCTATAACAATAAATATTTTATAGTACAAATATTAATATGCTAATAATTCTGACTTTCTTACATTTTTGTCTGGTTTGACTGACCAAGGTTCCATTAGAACTTGTGGGAATGAACTTAATTGGAAAGCTGGTAAAATCAGACCAGCAATATCAGTACTTCCTTGTTATTATAGATTACTGCACGAAATGGGCACCGGCGTATCCCGTAAAATCCAAGTCCGCTGCAGAAGTGACGCCGTGCATCTTAAAATTTGTTTATCAGTTTGAAGTGTCCAAATGGATATTAACAGCTCAAGGCAGAGATTTTGTCAACACTAAGCATCTGCATTCCTATTACACAAATACATTAAATGTAATGCATGTTTTTTAACTGTGTAAATTACAATAATAAAAACAACTTCGTTAGATCCTATGTACCTTTATATTCTGAATGTTGGTAAGAGTCCTTGCAAAACTGGTGGAGGACAAGCCAAGTACCTGGGACCAATATTTGGATGCGGCTATGTTTGGGCTGCGCACAAAGAAGCAGCTCACAACAAAGTTCTCACCATTTTTCCTTATGTTTGGGAGAGAAGCCAGATACCCGTCTGAGGTCCCAGAACATTATCAGGTGAAAAAAAGACATATTTTGTGTTCAAATTTTTTGTTAAGGGTCAGGTATATAATTTTAAAGGAATGGAGTAGATGGCAATGTAGATAACATGTTTCCATAGGTTGATGGCTCCTTTGAAAATGAGTACAGTGAAGAAGGGGTGGCCATTGACATTAAACGCCATGAACAAATTATGAAGCTGGTAGAGAAAAATGTTGAAAAACCACATGACAGAACAAGGCGGCGGCTATCAAAAAGGCAACTTGAAAGCCTTCAGGTGGGAGACAGTGAACAGCGGAAAGGGGGGAAACTTGACCCAGATTATTTTGGTCCCTTTGGTGATCACCAAAATAGAAGGTAAAGGTGTTGATCTTGTAGACTCTGTGGGACAGTCCACACACAAGGTCAACATCGACCACCTCAAACACCTCCATGAGGACAAGTATTCCTCACAAACTGCTTGGCTTGTATCTACTTGAATCGGTTATGAGTACTATATATATATATATATAGTATATATATAATATTTACCATATTCATATTTACCTGTCTTCAGATGATCAGCAGACATTGCCTTCATATAAAAAAAAAAAATAAAATAATAATACAAGACAAAAAGCACTTCACATTAGGTGCGTTTCCATTAAAGATTTGCGCAAAACTTTGGCCATATTTTATAAATGTCGATAAAAAAGTATTGCGAAATGACGGCGTTTCCATTAACCAATGTTATGCGACTAAAACGTAACCTTTTGCCTCTCGCGATAAGTCATGGCAACAGATTTTGGTGGGATTTTGCCTATTTTTATTAAAAGGAGGCGTATGTGACTTTTTACATACGCCATGTGACCTGTAAATGCGAAAAAGCCGTTTCCATTGCAGTTTTTTGCGAATTATTCCTTTTTCGCATTGCCTGAAAAACCACCTTGTGCGAGCGTAAAAACTTTTTTGCGATAAATGGTAGTTTTTGCGAAATTGACGCGTTTCCATTAGGCGTATTTTCAATTAGCAATTTCAAATTGCGCAATTTGAAGGGTAATGGAAACGCGCCTATAGACACGTACGAAATGATACGGATATGGGAGGGAAAGGGCTCAAGACTGAAGGTAGGCATAGTAGAAGAGGTTTTTCTTTCTCTCCATCTACTCCGTTTGTCTTGACTATTTTATTTTTAATTTTCATGTACTTTAACTTGTCAGGCTTTTATAAGTTGCTAGTCATTTAATGTATAGTATTACATGATTTCGTAAATGATTATTGCCCTTTTTTAGCGTGATCCAACAAAATACAGTATTATTTTGGGAGCTGTCAATGAGCCCAGGCACGGGATATTGGCAGTAAGACCAAGTACCTTGATCTGTGTATAGCTAATATTATTAATGGCAGTGAAAGTGAATCTAAGGTTACAATTCCCCAGGTAATCTTTCCTTCTGAGGGTGGGTTGCACCAACAAGGATTAAGCTTTAATCTAGATTAAATCAAGGTTTATCTAATAATTCCGTTGCACCAAACTTTAAACCTTGTTTAAAAATAAGCAGGCTTCCATTTAAACCATCATTTTGATCCTGGATTTAATTTCACAATAAACCTGGATTAACTATAATCTTGTTGCGCCATCACTTTAAACTCATATTTAAATTTCAGTTACGGATTAACTTTAAACTTGCTGTTGAGGAGGTTTAAATTCTCAAAATGGTAGCACTTATTTGGTAGATTGGAGAAAATGAGAAAAGAGTCTTTTTTTTTTTTTGTGTTTTTTTGTTTTTTTTTTGTTCCGCAGAAAAATAAGGGACCGTCTCAACCCTGTTGAGTTTTATGATGGTGATGATTTTCAAAGCGGTACCGATTCAGCAAGGAATCTGTGATGAGATTAAATCAAAAAATTGAACCTGCAATTAGACCGCAATGCAGCCATACCTCCCATGCTCCAGCTTTTAACAGCCTTGTGCTTTGGTTTCCAAATGGTGGATGGGGACATTTTTGGAGTACACAAGTCAACAGTGAGCAGAATTGTTGGAAGAGTATCACAGGCAATTGCAGCCTTGAAAAATCAGTATATAAGATTTGCCCCAACAGGAGAAACATCTGCTGGATTTTACAGAAGAGCTGGTTTTCCAGGAGTTATAGGAGCAATTGACTGCACTCACATTCCCATTCAAAACCCAGGTGGAGAAAATGGAGAGCTGTTTCGCAACAGGAAGGGCTACCGTTCCATCAATGTTCAAGTTGTGTGTGATGAGAAGGCCAGGATCTACACATGATAGCACGATCTTTGATAACAGCCACCTCTGCGCTCTGCTTGAAAGCCATGCATTTCAGGGCCACCGAGTAGGTGACAATGGATACCCCTGTCGCGCCTACCTACTGAAACCCATCCTGAACCCTTCAACGCCAGCTGAGAAACGACACAACACCTGCCACATTGCAGCAAGAGGTCTTGTTGAGAGGGTGTTTGGAAAAAGCGGTTTCCCTGCCTGCAGAATGGGCTTCGAACAAAGCTTGATACAACACTGGCAGTCATTGTTGCTCTGGCAGTGCTGTATAACTTTGGGAAAAGACTCGGAGATGAGGTACTACCAGAGTTTGAAGTGGATTACCGAATTGAGCACACAGAGGATGAAGGAGAGGAGCACAACGCTGCCACTGCAAATGGCAATGCTGTCCGGAGGACCTTGATTGAAAACCATTTCACTGCATAATAGCAGTGTGTATGTGTACTTGTATTTATATAGCATGTAGTAGTGTATAGTATGTAGTTGATATATTTATGCTTGTATAATACTTTAAAAGTGGTCACTTTTATGCAGCGCACACTCCTTACCTTACATGAATTATTGATTAAAAACCCATTTTTTGTATTTACTCAATACTACCCTTTTTCTAAAAAAAATAAATCACCTTTTCTTTTATTACAGTAATACGACAGTAACATGCATTTATGATATTACAGAACTAACTATTAACAAGTTATATATTTAATCAAACAAACAAATATACAAATAAATAAACAGATAGTTGATATCTTTACATCAAACAAACAAATATACAAATAAATAAACAGATAGTTGATATCTTTACAGAAACAATAGCCTATTGGTTACTAGTCATACATTCAACAAATAAATAGTTTTTCGTAATGTTTCCTTCATTTTCAATCTATTCCCTACATTGCTACAACTCACTAAAAACTATTCGTACTTGTAGTGAAAGAAGCACCTCTCTCTGTGACTTGTCATTTTCAATTTGAATTACAGTCTTTTCTTTCTCTAATTGTAGTAATTCAAGATGATTTTCGCTGAAATCACTTTTTTGTCTTTTGTAGTCACTCAAGTAACATTGTTGCAGTTTAGTGAGGCTACACTGAATCAGAATTAATCGCAAGTGAAAGTTTTAATCACAGGTTAATGTTTTAATCGCAGATTTGTTAAAATTAAGTGGTGCAACACAACTCGATTTAAAATAAAACCCAGATCAACAAATCCTTGATTAGCTCTAATCTTGGCTTAATTTAATCCATGTTGGTGCAACCCAACCTGAGAAAAAGAGCCTCGTTCTGGACCCCCGGGAAATGATTCTGTCAAACTCAAACAGTATTTGGAGTTGAATAGACACCAATTGTAAAAAAAAAAAAAAAAAAAATATATATATATATATTATATGTGTGGTGGAGATATGTATTGTCCTACTTACTTTTTCTGTATTGTGTCAGGGCTGGATAGGGGATAGATTAGTAGCCTGTTTTTGTGACATCGGCTTCATGAGCATTGTTTATGTTGTATCCAAAATACAATCCAGTTGTTTGCAGAGTAGCCAATTTTTAATTGGTTTAATAAGCCTGTTGAATAACCAGCATTTCTAAACAAACATTCCAACACAGCTACTTTCTTTTTTATGTATTTAAGAAGCAGTTAAGAAATAGTACAAACATATTCGGGAGAACATTCAATGGGATCTATAGTAGCCTACATAACACTCCACTATTTTTGAAAATAGGCTCATTTTCCGACTCCCCTAGAGTTAAACAGTTGAGTTTTACCATTTTCGAATCCTCAGCCGGTCTCTGGGTCTGGCGGTAGCACTTTTAGCTTAGCATAGATCATTGAATCTGTTTAGACCGTTAGCATCTCGCTCAAAATGGACCAAAGAGTTTCTATATTTTTCCTATTTAAAACTTGACTCTTCTGTAGTTACATCGTGTACTAAGACCGACGGAAAATGAAAAGTTGTGATTTTCTAGGCCGATATGGCTAGGAACTATACTCTCATTCCGGCGTAATAATCAAAGAACTGCTGCAGTCATGGGTGCAGCAGGCGCAATAATATTACGCAGCGCCTGAAAATAGGCTAACTTCCATCAACATAACCAACGTGACCACCTGCTTGCGCAGGGAGCGTGCTGGGGACTATTTTCAGGCACTGCGTAATATCATTCATGAACCTTATGAAGATGACATGAAAAAAATGTGCTAAAAACCCCGGGAGAAAACAAATACTTATAAGATAAAAATGACATGAAATTTCCATTATAACCAGTAGATGGGAGTAAAGGATCACTCATTAGCTCAGTTGCCATTTTCACTCCCTAGTTTTTTTTCCCCAAGTGTTGCTTTTGGATTTATTATAAAATGACTATTGTAACAAATGTTTGTACTATTCCTCTACTAAAGTATGCCGTATAGCAAGTACAAATGGCTGGTCTGGCGGGCTTGACTACGGAGCGGCTGGCGGGCTTGTGGGAGCCACGACCGGCGGGCTCGTCTACGGAGCGGCTAGCCGGCGGGCTTGTCTTCGGAGCAGCCGGTGGGCTTGACTACGGAGCGGCTAGCCGGCGGGCTTGTGGGAGCCGCGGACGGCGGGCTTGTCTACAGAGCGGCTTGCCGGCGGGCTTGTCTACGGAGCGGCTAGCTGGCGGGCTTGTCTTCGGAGCGGCTAGCCGGCGGGCTTGTCTTCGGAGCGGCTAGCTGGCGGGCTTGTCTTCGGAGCGGCTAGCCGGCGGGCTTGTCTTCGGAGCAGCTAGCCGGCGGGCTTGTCTACGGAGCGGCTAGCCGGCGGGCTTGTCTTCGGAGCGGCGGGCTTGTCTTCGGAGCGGCCATACGCCGCGGAAGCTTGTTTTGGAGAGGGCTAGGTAGCCGCTTCATTGGTGCTTGAAAGTCAGAGGTTCCGGCTGCCAACGCCGTCGACCCGAGTCCTCATAAAAAATAGCGGGGAGAAAAAAAGAAAATTGCGGGAAAAATAAACCAAAAAAGAATGTGCTACAGAAACTGCGGTAAACAAAACAATGGGGAGAAGGGGGCAGCAGGAATTACTGTTTTCGGCCATTCGTTCTGTGCTCGATCACACTTGGGAGCGCACCACGGGAACGAAGGAACGACGGAGACGTGGAGTAAAGTAAATTCCAAAATCTTTAATGAAAACAAAGCTGGGAACAGAGGAACCACAGAACACGAAATGACATTTAACAGTGGACGGGAAACGAGGGGCAGAACACTTTAAATACACAGAAACTAATGGGACACACCTGGGAACAAATGAACTAAATGGACAGGAACATGAAAAACCAAGTAAGGGCATGATAAACAAACTGGAGCACATGGGGGAGGAAAGTACAACACGAGACATGGAACAGAGTCTAACAGTAATAAAAACATAACGGTTCATTATGTAAGGTCTTAATACACCTCTGAAAACATAGTCATGTATATTATATTGCATTTCTGTCAACAGATCCTCCTAAATATTACACACTACACCTTTAAACTTGGAATCAGATTGTTTAGTGAAGCATGCCTTGAAATAAAAAAAATAAAACGGGGCTCTCTGTGCGCCCAGTTTTATTCCCCTAGGCAGAGACATCTTCTAGCTTGCTCACCCCATTCGAGTGCGAATGGAACAACGCCTAGAAACTTGGTAGTACAGCACTTCCCTGTGTCTGCTTGCCCTCTTAAGAGAATCGCTTTGTGTTATTCCCCAATTGTAAGCGCGTTGGAATAAATGCAGTCTTGCAAAATGATCGAGACTGTAAATGTTATCAAAATTTAGAGGAGTGGTTTATTGCAACTGAGGGTATGCAAAGGGGGTGGAAAATGTCCTGGTAAATTTCCAGAAATCTTTCCAAAAATCCTGGAAGATTACCCAAAAAAAATCATGGAAGTTTCCACAAAATTTCTGGAAATGTTGTCACCGAAAACTTTACTGGAAAGTTTCATCCACCTTTTTTGCATACCCTTAATTTGCAACATCTCTTATACTTGGAAGGATGTACAAAATGAACACCTGGGCCACTTCCGACCCGTGACCAAAAGAAAGAAAAAAGCCTCAAGGCAAAATAGAGAAATAGAAAATAGGCCCACACAAAAATTAAATAAAGAAACGAATAAAAAATAGACTAATAAAAATAATAAAACTAAAAAAAACACAAAATTTTAAAATAAATAAAACCCCGAAATCATTTTTTAAAGCGAAGCAGGCAAATAAACCACATGTGCGTGTTCGGTTTGGTGCCTCATCTGATACGGGCCAATTTAAATGGTTTATTGACACACAGAACAAAAAATAGGCATCTTCTGCAAATCTCGTCACTTGAGGAACACTGGGTTTGCAATATGGCGTTTAAGGCTCTCTATTACAGGCACCTCATATCACACTTAGAGACGCGGAGTACGGGCTTCTATCAGTGGAATCCGTATGTGAATCGAAGGTTTCATTTAAAAGTGAACCCCTTTCCACAGGTGAGGACAGATGAAAGGTTCTCTCCCGTAGTTGAACTTTTATGTGTGACTTCAGATGTAATTGCTGTGGGAGCCCTTCCGCCACAGCGGGCAGTGTGAACGGCATCTCTCCAGTGTGACGACACTGGTGTATTCAAAGGCATTCCTGGTGGGTAAAGCTCTCTTCAACAAATGTTGGGCATGTGTAGGGCTTCTCGTCCAGTGTGGAATCCTCATTACGCACGGGAGCCCTTTGAGGCTGAATTTGTGACCAAAATTTTTTTTTTTTTTTTTTTTTTTTTTTTTTTTTTTGCAGTGAGGGCAGGGGTAAGGTTTCTCTCCGGTGTGAACTCTAATGTGAATATTTAGATTTCCGCTGTGCGGGGAAAAAAAAAAAGAAAAAAAAGCTCTCCACACGGTCGCAGGGTTGTAAGGGCTTTTTCTCTCCGGTGGGAGGGTCATGTATTTTGAGTCTTGAGGCAGACGTTATGCAGAAAAACACTTCCACACACTGAGTGGAACCAGAGACGGCTTCGTCCCGATGGAAGAAGAATCGTCATGTGATTCTTCAGGTATTTTGCATGATTTTAAAACACTCTCACACTGCCCTTTAAAATTTAAAAGGGCTTTTCTTTGGAATGAAGTTATTTGCGGGCCTGTCGATGGGGTTAACGTTCCAGAAAGTCATTCCACACTGACCACATTTAAAAAGGGTCTCGCTCGAGTGAACCATTGTGCGGCGATATTAAATGGCGTTCAGCTGTTTGAACTCTTGGGATGTCTGCTCTCCCAGTCACAAAAATCATGATGTTTTCTTCCATTGCATTCAGTGCTGATTCTCTCTATTCAGCGCCGTTCAGCTTCGGTACGAAAAAAAAAAAAACAGAGACAAAAAACAAGTTTCAACCCTGTTCACTGGCACAAAGCAGCAAAAATTCAAATATGTATGCTAGATCCTACCCAATGAAAGACGAAAAACCTGTTAATCCCCAGAACAGAAAATTGAGATATCACAATTTTTGTCTGCCGTCTGCATATTGAAGAAAGATGTTGAGTACAGCATGCATTTATTATTGCAGTTTCTGGCCACACTCCATTCCTAATATACTATTGCAACGCCGCATGCATTTCACATTAGGCCTGAACGATCCATGGCGATGCGCCTGTGCGATTGTCATGCGCATTTCGTCTTTGGTTGTTGTGGTTAAAGCCGGTCTGATTGATTAGTAGGTAAATATCCATCACGTGCTTCAGAGGAGCCAATTAATACACAGGCAGACAAGCACAGGACAATTCACAGACAAGCTACGCCAATAGTGCTGTTATAATCGCTCGATTGAAGACGCATTCTGTGATGAGCACGTATGCGTAGCTTGTCAGCGAACTACGGCTCTTCAATGTTTAAAGTGGGGTTTGAGCAAAAACATTAATAATTACATACAAATTGGAAATGTAGCTTGACCCCAATTGTAGCTCTAATTATATTTTCAGTTGTGTTTTTGTATGCATTATGGATAGTTTGTGTTTCTGATGAACCAAAAGTTATTTATCTTAATTTAATGCTGTATATTGAGCAGTGGACGATGTAAAAGCCATATACGAGATACATAGGCTACGTTAGGAAAAAATGCATTGCTGATCAGTGCCACCTAACGTGCAGGCGTGAATTAGCAGAGGGCGATCAATCGTTTCACGTCGGTGCGAAAGCAACGTTGTTCTATGTTGATTGTAGCTCACTTCTTCGCATCGCGCTTAGTGGAAACGGCCTTTAGTAAGATGCATTGCAGGTTCCCCCCCCCCACTCCCTCTGTTAAATACGTGACAGCAGACTAATTATTTTTAAACATGAGGCCTATTCATTGTCAAAGTTTCAAGGTGATCATTACCCACACATTACAAATTCTGTCCTATCTTACTCACTCTCATGTTAGGCCTATTTTGGTGTTCCAAAACCTGTTATTAATTTTCTTTAATACAGGTCAAACTGTGTGCGTACCCACATTACTCTAAATAACATTTATGGTCAACGAAGAAGAAAAAAAAAAAACGAATTTAGGCTTAAAACGTAAGAGTGAGTGAAGTTCTGCAATTTTCATTTTTGGAGTGAAATATGACTTTAATGCTAATAAAACAACCAAAAACGAAAACTAACTGGCTGCTCTTGAATGAAGAATATAATTTCAGTTGGCTTTAATAAGAAGCTGATTTATACAGTGAAAGTATACTATCTTTTAGATTTTAGTGTTTTATTTTTATATTTGTTGATTCAATATCTTAAATGCTAGTTAAATACACCTACTGTATCTGAAAAATAAAGCACGGTTTTATTTGTATATTATGTGTATTATAATGTGTATCTTTGTTGTTATTTTTTAATAACAAAGATAAAATAATGAAATAAAATAAAGTGAAAAGGTTTTAATCTTCGTCCACTTTGCCCTGAAAGCAGCTGCCATTATTGTATATTTTGTTACCTTTTTAAAATAGGGAAATTAGTTTGTGCTGCTTAGACAACTTGAAAAATAGTAAAATCAACATGAAAAAGTCATGATTTTATCGGAAAAAAATTTCATTAAATTTGTGATATGACATTTTTGCCATGTCACACACCCCTATCTTATAATGTCATATATTCTTAATATTGTTAACTCTTTTCTTTCTGTAGGACACGTCCCAATAACCTTCAAGCTGGCTGATGTCAAACCTCTCATCAAAACAAACACTTGATCTAGTTAATAATAAACCAATTTTAAATGTGCGATTTATGTCTGAAATATTATCTTCACTCTCCTCTTTAATGAACGCATTCATCTTTGCAGTAGCGTGTGGATCTCAGCAGGACGGGTTGCAGAAGATTAAATGCACTTGATATGCTCGGAGCCACAAAGCTGCCTTCAGCCGAATCACAAAAGGCGCAGCCTTGTGACGTCACACCGCCAGAACAAAATAAAAGTCCTGTTCAGCGCAGACAAACATTGGTCAGAGACATTCAGGGTTTTATTCGTGGCGAAATATATATATATATATATTGTCCAATGACCTGCTGAAAATAACTATGATTCTGTCTAAAAAGGTGCAAGAGTCATGTTTGAGTGCAGAAACCATTTTTGTCAGTGGTCAAGAACTTCAATAAGTTTTAACGATAAGCTTTTAAAAAGTGTTTAATGCATTTTTTTTTTGACAAATCCAAAGCCGAAGCTTTCATTGTGCTATATATTATATAAAAAACACGGTTTGTCAAAATAAATTTAAACCTATATTAGGGGCCTCGTACTAAAAGAATAAAAAATAAATATGCAACAATCAATGGGTGACAATGATGCAATAGGTTGATTGTATGTGTATATAAATGAGTATATATATTGTAATATACAATTACAACTCAGGGTTAAACACCCTTACACCTGGTGAAAATCTTGCACTCAATTATTTTACATTGACTTCATATTAGTTAATAACCTGTCAACAATTCATTCAATATTTACAAATCAATACAAATGAATTTGCCCTGTGCAGCAATTACAGCATTAAGCAAATTATGCATTTTAACAGTGTAACCGCATTACACTTCCAGCACACTTCAAATAAACAAAGTTTTGTAAAACTAAATGACAGACTAATGAATAGCTAGAGAGAGGTGTTTAAAGTGCATGTAATAACATGTAACTGCATAACCATTCCGGAAAAAGACTCCAGAAATGTGTGTGTAAAGCTGTGGGGAATAGAGCGGAGAAAACAACCAATAAAACACAAACCTACAACACACTCATTATAATATTCATTTGTGTGGATAATATCTTAAAAACAGAAAGAATAAAGGCAGTTACTTTCTGTTTACTCTTCTTTGATTTTTCGGTCTGTATATGATGGTTTGCTGTGTATCACAATAAAAGCGCCGTTATCTGTCGTCCTCTCTTTTAATGTTTAAGAAGACATGATATGTGCGCATTCACGGTGCTGATTCATGTTTGGAGCACGAGAGAATATGAAATATGCTCACAAACTTGAAACGCGGTTTAACTTTGGTTTTTGAACCGGAAAAACCAAATTGCTCCAAAAATGAAAAACCAACCACTTTTCCTTTACTGATAGACATAATGAGTGCTATTGTGGTTTTCACTGATGTGCAACCTGGTTATATATGTTAGCATCTCAAAAAATGTGTTTTAGGGTTTCACGACACTTTAAAGGAAAGCCACTGTTTAGTGCAACACCCCCAAAAAGTGTATAGATGTCTAATTTGTATCTTTGTTCTACTTATTTGTTTGTTCTATTGCTTGTAATTGGTTTATTTGTTCTTATTTACCGACTGTTCACTTGTCTTTAATAATGTTTGAACTTTGTTAGGCTAATGTGTTTTTTTGCCATAGTATTGATAATAAAACTAAAATAAATTTTCGTTACTTGAAATAACATATTTCAATGTTGCCTGTAATAATATAAATGTTAACTAATAAATTATTTCAATTTCTTATTCTAATTAGGTTTCTTTCAATTTCTTATTAAAGGTGCAGTAGGAGAAAACTAGGACTCGGATACAACACTGATTCTAGGTATTATCAATTGCAGAGGTTTTGCGACATCAGGACTAATATCGTCGCGATAGACTCAATCACACGAGCTAAACCAAACCATTCAGGACTGTATAGGTAATTAGCAAGATTTTGAAATGTTTACGATGTTTAATAAGGAGCCAGTGCAGTGTTGACAGAACCGGGCTAATATGGTCATATTTCCTGGTTCTAGTAAGAACTCTAGCTGCTGCATTTTGTATTCTCTGTAATGACTACACGACCCTAGCACTAAATCTGCTTTTTTAAAATTACTTCCAGGTTTTCTTTTGAGCTTATCTTTGTTTTTTGGAGTTGTTTGTTTGTTTTTTACTGGCATACAATACACTTAATGTTGAGTTTACCAGTCTGGAGGAGTTTTTCCACAAATCTGCTAGAATATTGAATTGATATTGTGACCATAAGATGAAAGGGTGGATTAAATGGGCAGCATTGTATGCAATATATCAAATTTACATTGGGTTTTGATTGAATAAAATGAATCATTTCCATATGTGGTAGGAGACCAGGACATTGTTAATGTTATCCTTATTTTGTACTTGTATATTATGAAATAAACATTTGACAGTGCTTATCTGCCACTTATTTGTTATTGAAATATCACAGACAATATTGCCTTTGACAGATTTTATCATACCATCTGGTGTTCATATACAGTGCAGTTTATTTTATTTTTTGACTATCTTTATTGAAATATTAAAGCTCAAGTAAACCACAGTGCAGTTTATGTTTATGTGCATCCCAATCTTGCAGTGAAAATGTCACTCCTGCAACTGTTTTATTGTGCACATATGTAACCATGGACCACAAAACCGGTCACGAGTGTCAATTTTTCAAATTGAGATTTATACATTTTCTCACTCCGGGTAAATTTCGTTCAACTCAACCAGAGGCCCCTGGCTCAAATGTTTGATTTTGCTAATTTTTTTGGTCCCCAAAGAAAGATAAACATGCATAGTGATAAAAGCCAAAATATGAACGTTACTGAGTAATCCACTGTTTTGTAGAGGGGGTCAAAATGGCAATTTTCACCCGAGATTCAAAGCCAAATTACAGGAGGTTAAAAATGACTTCAGGAAGATGGCAGCATCATAATGTTACTTTAACCCAAAGATTGGTAGGTCCGTTAGTAAAATCTGTTGAATTTAGCAATCTTTGTTGCATTATGTGCCAATAAAACCATGCAAAAATGGGAAGATCCTTTTCAAGTTGTTTTTTTTTTCTTTTTTTTTCTTTCTTCACAGTTTTGCAGGTCTTGTAACTCAAAAAGTACCTAAGATATCTTGCCGCCCTTAAACGATTTGGGTCTTAACAAAGATTCCTTTTGATATCTTCTTTTAAAGCCCATATTGTTTTCGGTTCCCAGAGAGATGGAATTTAAATACGGCTCCAGGATAAATCTTAATGTACACGATTTTTCCATTGCGTGCGTTCAAACACAAATGTGGGCCACTTTGCATAAATATACTACTTTTCTTTTAAAGAGGAATGTCTAAAAGCAAACACTATGTTGAAGTTAGAAATGTAGGGCTGTGCCCCATCTTATAGTCGATCTATCGTTAGTGCATGAGAAAGGCTTAGGTCGACTCACATTTCTTTTAGTTGTGTGTGTCGATTATCCCGAGTCCCAGATTAAGTGTCGCCTAAACGCCGCGCCCCACTGATCACCGACGCACCACACCTGTGCGCGATGAGTGGCGCACCTGGAGCTCGTTCCCGCTGGTCTTAAAAGCCAGGGGAAGAGACACCAGCGGGGGAGCACCCCAGGGCTCCAGGCGGCATTAATGATTGTTCTCCTTATTTCACAGACTCTGAAGGTACCCAGGGAGAGGGATCTGCACCACGGTACTTCACCCCACGAGCACCAGTGTGAGATGGGCACCGAGCACCAGTCATCAAGGGGCACGTGTGATCAGTGTGTGTGTGGGCAAATAAATCACCCTCCATGGCTCTTTCGACCAGTACTGAGTCTGTGCTCTCATTCACCCCGCGCGACATATGGTGGAGAATGCGGGCGGAACAGGTGAATTGAGGCACAGACGGGTACCGCCAGGTGGCCTTATCGATATCTGTGCTTCTTCTAGGAGAATCCGCTCTCTTCCCCCGGACACATGGAGGAGGTCATCCGCCGCCTAACGGAGCTCTCGGCCCGCCAGCAGCAGTTTACAGAGCGACTGGCCGCCCGGCAGGAATATACTGACCGGGTCGTGGAACAGCTGCAGGCCAGCGTGGCGCCTGCCCCTCCCGGAAGCGCCGTTCAGAGCGCACCAATACCTCGTCCGGTTGATCAAGAACGACGACATTGAGGCTTACCTCCACACGTTTGAGGTCATCGCGGCCGGGAGGGGTGGGTCCAGGAAGAGTGGGGTCGCATCATCGCCCCCTTTCTCACCGGAGAAGCGCAGTGGGCCTACTATGCCCTGAGGGCACCCTGGAATGAACAGTATGACGAGCTCAAAGCCGAAATCCTAGCCCGGGTGGGCCTATCGCCCATGGGGGCGGCGCAACAGTTCTATCAATGGACCTATGATGAACGGCAGCCAGTGAGAGCGCAAGCCGCGCAACTGGCCCGGTTGACCCACCTGTGGCTTCTCGCGGGGTCTCCAACCCCGGACCAGGTGGCTGAGAAAGTACTCCCCCCCCCCCATGCGCGCGGCTGCTACGGGCCCTTGCCCGCCCCTGAGGCGCCCGGTCGTATGCTAAACCCCATTACGTCCACATCTCTCTGGTAGAGGCTGTCGAGCTGGCGGTGGCAACGACGCACCTCTAGGCAAGGTAGAGAGCGGGCCTGCGCACGTCCGCAGGGTGATGGAGCGCCGTCCGCGAGTCGAAGGTGCACCGCGACCCGGCAGCACTGGTGGTACCCGACGGGGCGGATGAACCAATGCTTCACGTGACCCTAGCTCCGACGTCCCATGCAGTATGGTACAACTGATTTGTAACCCTTCCAGCCTTCTTGTACGTACATCAGTTCCAGTCAACCCTCGTGCAGGTCCGTCCCTGGTACTACCCAGTCCCGAGCAGAAAATCCCAGTTGCCCGCGCCGGTGTGCACGAGACACCCTCTGGTTAGCGGCCCCTGACGTGCGGATCTCCGGGGAGCCCCCCGGCCCTGGGCCATCGAGGTTGGCATTGTGGCCGGGTCCCCCCCCCCTCCCTGTACCTCTCTGCTTCCTGGGACGGGATTGGCCTTGGTTTCAGAAGCTCCCTCCTCGTATCCAGGATGCCAACGCCGTACCGCCGTACGGTCCACGGCGACCCCGTCAGGACCCGCCCAGCCAGCCGGTCTACCTACGTGACGGACACGAGAGTGAGGGTGATTGTCACCTCCTATCTGGATCTTCCATCTTTCTACCATGATGGTGTGTTTTCACAGGTCACGACTGGGGGCTCGTTCGGACGAGAACAACGCGAGGATGACTGCCTGCGGAACTGCTGGGATCAAGTGTGCCACATTGATGAGGTAGACAGGCTCCCGGAGCCTCACCCCCTCCCTCATTTAGAAATACGCAATGGTCTGCTGTACTGTATCGCCCACTAGGCGGGGGGAGGACAAATTCCGCCTGGTAGTGCCTACCACCAAGACGGAGACGGTCATGGAGCTGGCACACAGCCACCCAATGGCGGGACACCTGGGAGCCGACAATACCGTCCAGCTCATCCGGGACCGTTTTCACTGGCCCGGCCTAGAGGAGGAGGTGAAACGGTTCTGCCGTATCTGTCCCACCTGCCAGCAGACGTCTCTGTGCCGTCCTCCCCCCAGCCCGCTCATTTCACTACCCGTCATTGATGTGCCCTTCGAGCGGATTGGGATGGATCTGGTGGGACCGTTGCCGAAGTCTGCCCGGGGACATGAGTACATCCTGGTCATCCTGGACTATGCCATCCGGTACCCGGAAGCCATTCCACTTCTAGCGGCCAATGCCAAGAACATTGCCCGTGAACTGTTTCTGCTGGCCAGCCGCGTCGGGATCCAGAAGGAAATCCTGACTGACCAGGGTACTCCCTTCATGTCCCGGGTCATGGCGGACCTCTGTCAACTCCTCAAGGTCCGACAGTTGAGGACGTCGGTCTACCACCTGCAGATGGATGGCCTGGTGGAGCGGTTCAACCAGACGCTCAAGTGGATGCTGAAGCGGGTGGTGGCCGAGGTTGGGCGTGACTGGGACCTCATGATCCTGTACATTGTCTTTGGAGTCCGGGAAGTACCACAGGACTCCACAGGCTTCACCCCCTTCGAACAGCTTTTTGGGAGACAGCCCAGGGGCCTTCTAGACGTGGCTCTGGAAGCCTGGGAGAACCAGCCCGCCCTCCTTCATGGCCTCGTCGAGCACGTGCGGGAGATGAGAGAACGGATTGACTGGGTCATGCCGCTGGTTAAGGAACATCTGGTGACCGCCCAGCGTGCCCAGCAACGGCTGTACGACCGGCCCGCCCAGGCCCGGGAGTTCCGGCCGGGCGATCGAGTGGTGGTACTGGTCCCGACAGCTGCTTGCAAGTTTCTGGCGACCTGGTAGGGGCCCTACACCGTAGTGGAACGGATGGGACCAGTGACGTACCGGGTGCGGCAACCTGGCCGCCGACAGACGGAGCAAATCTACCACGTCAACTTGCTCAAAAAGTGGGTTCCCCGGCCCGAGCAACTCGCCGCGCTAGCCCATACCGGGCCCCCAGTAGTGGACCTGGAACCGCGCTGTCGGCGACCAGAAACGAGCTTGAGGCCCTGGTCTGTCCCCCCCCATTTTTTTTTTTTTCCGTGTATGGTGTTAGTGAGACCCGACAGAACTACCGTCATAGAGCACAGTCCGCACACCACCCTATTCGTAGTCCGGCAAGCGGCCCTACAACCGGATCCCGGGAGTCCGCCGGCGTCTATAGAGAGTAAGTCAGAAGATGCCCAACAGGAATCATGACCCAGACTTCGGCTGCCCCTTCACCCTATATACGGACGCCTCCGGCACCGGTTTAGGGGCAGTCCTCTCCCAGCTCCAGGATGGAGAGGAACACGATTATCTATCTATCTATCTATCTTCAGTATGATTCTATCTATCTATCTATCTATCATAGCAACACTCTAGCTCACTATCTGCAAACACCTAGCAACCACTCAGAACACCCTAGAAACTGCATAGCAACACTCTAGCAACCACCCCGAGTACCTTAGCAACCGCATAACAACACCTTAGCAACCGCCCCGGGTACCCATGCAACCGCATAGCAACACCCTAGCAAACACCCAGAGTACCTTAGCAACCACCCCAAGTACCCTAGCAACCGCAACGCAACACTAAGCAACCCCCCGGTACTTGAATTATGTCAAAGATCTTCATAACAACTAGTGGTCCACTGTATGGATTTTCCATTATCTATCTATCTATCTCTCTATCATTCTATTCATTCTTTCTCGTATTTTTTGGGAAGCCAGTGCGGTACTATCAGTCAATCTGTAGAATTATCGACCTTTAATTTAAGATAGTACAGACGCCATTCATATTATTTACGAAATTATATAATTTCAACAATTAATAACGGAAAGAATGATATAAAATATAAGAGATTTGCTTAATGCGACTTCTTTATTCTGTAATTATATTATAGTATTTTTTCACAAATTAATTGTTAAAAATAACATATGGAAGGACTGAGACAATGTGCAACCAGACAGTGCACCCATATTTCGGTAAAGTTTGTGCACACTGGGAATCCAGAAACACTGACGGCATGATAACACAGAGTATGTGTTTGCAGTCTACAAATGCACACGTCGAGGAACCTCCAGCTGTATTCGAAAAATGATCGCAGCTGAGTGAAATTAAATGCTTATTACATATGTCTAAATAATATTCCACAAAAAAATTATATATTTAAAAGCCAAATATCGTCCGATATTGGTCGACCACTAATAATGACATGGCCATCTGAAATGAAGAGAAAGAGCTGCTTCGTTTATGGTTTATATATCCATAGTTCTAGTTTCAGTTTCTCTTGAAGAATATGTAAAGTTATTTCCTCTCATGCAGGTGCAGAACATGCTAGATTGCCATTGACTGTAGTACTTCTGTTACTGACTCATAAATACAGTCTCTTGTCGCCATCTAACGGCACAACAATGTAACCAAAATCACTATCAATAACACACAGACCAGTTCTCAGTACCATATTTCAAGTTTTAACAGGAACTACTATAGAGACATCAGAGTCAGCGGCAAATTCCAGAAAAACTGGCTGAGGCAAGGCTGTTCTTGGTGGGTTCATGAGCACTGAACGTCCACGGACACCCCCTGTTGAAAAAACCAGTATATGCTGGTTAGGTATGTTTTGATGCTGGGATGCTGGTTTAAGCTGGACCTTTTGCTGGTTTATGCTGGTCCTTTTGCTGGTTTAAGCTGGTCCTTTGCTAGTTTATGCTGGTCCTTTTGTTGGTTTAAGCTGGTCCTTTGCTGGTTTATGCTGGTCCTTTTGCTGGTTTATGCTGGTCCTTTTGCTGGTTTATGCTGGTCCTTTTGCTGTTTTAAGCTGGTCCTTTTGCTGTGTTTTGCTGGTCCTTTTGCTGTTTTTTGCTGGTCCTTTGCTGGTTTAAACTGTTTTTTTGCTGGTTTAAGCTGGTCCTTTGCTGGTTTAAGCTGGTCCTTTGCTGGTTTAAACTGGTCCTTGCTGGTTTAAGCTGTCCTTTGCTGGTTTAAGCTGGTCCTTTGCCTGGTTTGTAAACTGGTCCTATTGCTGGTTTAAGCTGGTCCTTTGCTAGTTTATGCTGGTCATTTTGCTGGTTTAAACTGGTCCTTTGCTGTTTATGCTGGTCCTTTGCTGGTTTTTGCTGGTCCTTTGCTGGTTTTTGCTGGTCCTTTGCTGGTTTGTGCTGGTCCTTTGCTGGTTTATACTGGTCCTTTGCTGGTTTGTGCTGGTCTTTTGCTGGTTTATGCTGGTCATTTTTGCTGGTTTATGCTGGTCCTTGCTGGTTTATGCTGGTCCTTTGCTGTTTTAAGCTGGTCTTTTGCTGGTTTATTCTGGTCTTTTGCTGGTTTATTCTGGTCCTTTTTTGGTTTATGCTGGTCCTTTTGCTGGGTTTATGCTGGTCCTTTGCTGGTTTTTGCTTGTCCTTTTGCTGGTTTATGCTGGTCCTTTTGCTGGTTTATGCTGGTCCTTTTGCTGGTTTTTGCTGGTCCTTTGCTGGTTTATGCTGGTCCTTTGCTGGTTTAAACTGAATAGTTTATTTCGCTTATAAATGTTCCACATTCTGTCATGTTGTCAAAGAAGGCTTATGTTGTCTGGAGTAAAGTAAACTTTTGATATGAATTATATGACGCATTGCTATTCTTCTTTTTTATGTCATTTTTAGTGATATAGACTATATATCTGTGAGGTCACTGAGGTCCGGTCGAACATGACATGTATAAACATGTATAATTCAGTTTAGACTGTTTGCAAGAATGTTTAGCGTCTGTGGTATGAAATGATCGCTGCAAGATGCTGGCGGACTGAACGAGGCTTGAGAGAGTTGCTAGTTAGGGCGCGGGCGCAGATCCAGCTATTATAAGCATTTTTGGACTTATCTTTTCCACTTAATTTAACACTTTAATAAAGTTGCCGTTTAGCGCCAGTGAGGTCTTTGATATATCTATCATCTCTTCGCAAATAGATAACGTTATTTTTATATTATTTTTTTTGGTTTTTGTTTGTTTTAATACCATATCTGCATCCACTGCAGTCGTCGTGCACTTTAAGTGACGTAATCAAAAAAGCCAGGATGCTCATTCGGTCAGAAACATTATCAAATGCTGTCAAAACAGTCACATTGTCATGTCATTCAGTTGTTACATTATTTACTTTAAATTCGATGTTACCAATTCGATATTAATTAAAATAAATTAGTCATACAGTCATGCTAAACACATTGATAAGAGCACTAGACAAAGTTATCCTCAATATTTTAGCAATGGTTATTAATGAAAACTTTAACAGTAATATGTATTGTTGCATGAATAATAAACAGCTGATAAAATACCTGTAACTGTAGTAAATTTGTAACAAATTTTGATGCAATAGGGAATGATTTAAAAATGAGCATTCCTCCAAAACAGAGAAAACATATTTCACACTTCTTTTAAAGTGTTTATAGTGTATATATTTAGTTGTATTTGGTTATTATTGCACCCCTTAGTTAGTTAAGGAGTTTTTTGATTCAGCTTTGACTATTACGATTTTATGTATATATATATCTAAATAAATAAACAAATAATGACCGTTTTATGTTTGCACATGCAGACTCAAGGTATACTATGTTAGAAAAGGTTAGCCAGCTGCATGTCAGATGAAAGAGGAAATCTTTTTTATTCTTCTTAGATACAGCAATGTCATTGTGTGTGTCAAACTCTGAGTGGATGATGCAAAAACTTTAAAATAACACCTGTTTTTTCACCTCGATTAAATGTTTCTCTAATGACTGTTCGACTCTAATGTATCAAGATGAAGCTGTACATAACCATTCTCACCCTAACTGCTGTTCTCTCAACTAGTGCTGAATGTAAGTCAAGTTTTTAATTTGCTTAGATACTATTTTCATAAATGATAATGATAAATTTGTAACACCTAGTCATTTCAAAAGCTACTTTTGTGCATTCATTAGGGTTGAATGTTTCATTAAATGTTTCCGTTATAAGATTATTGTGTAAGGTTATCAGAAGATTTGGTTTATTATTTAAAAAAAATGCTTTGTTATTACCGACAAGTAGTGATTTTCAAAACTCAGTGCAAAACATCTAGCAACGTAATTGAAATATTTGTTCAATATAACAAAAATCAGTAAAAATAAATAAATAAAATAAAAATAGGTTATTTAGAGTTTTTAATTATATACATAATATTATTTGAATTGTAAGACATATTTATTGAGCCATTACAAGTAATTTATGCAATATGCGAGGTACTCAAACCCCTTCTGTAATGGCCACATAACATTTCTTCGAAATGTAATACAAGATCATCCAAAAGATATTGAATCACAGATCGGCTTGGGTTTTAAGAATTGTAACTCAAATACAGTTTAGAAGACTAGTCTTATCTGATTTTGGCTAATGTCTTTAATCATTGGCCTACCAGTGAAATTTCACAATTTTACATACCAGTTTCAATATTTAAAAAAAATAAATAAAGTAAATTGATAAATGTTCTCTAACTTGTCAATAAGATAATGTTATTGTAGTAGTTCAGCCCTAAAAGCTGTGAGGATATTTACATTGCAATTTTGATGATATGGAAAATCTCTATTGATTGACATCAGCAAGAAATATATTGTATCATATTTTCTCAGCTATCCAAAGTAACTGAATTGTCAACCTCAAAAATTAAGCTTATTGTATTTGTTTTATGATGGTGAATTTGTTTCAGTTGAACATGAAGCTTTTCTATATGCTGCATGCTCTGATGTGGAAGAAGAGTTTTACATTGGATATGACGAAGAGGAATTCGGGCATGTCGACTTTAAACAGAAGAGAGCAGTAGAGACACTACCTGATTTTGTGGGACAAAAAAACATAACATTTCCCAGATTTTATGAAATCGGTTTTGATGCAATAGTAGGATGCAAACGTGACTTACCAATATTTATTGAAATATTCAAGAGCCTACCACTAGAAATAGGTAAGACATGAGAATGTGCTATGAGCCTTTACACGTTTAGTTTTAAACATGACACTTTAATGTTCACTTTCTTAAGGGTTTATAATGGTTTCATTAAATAAGCAATATTACATAAACAACACTGTGTTATTGCTACATATCAGCAGTGTCCAAAACACAAAATGATGTAAAACTGCATTCTTACACCACAGGTTCAGTATCTTTTCATGCCATTAAAAAAGTGCCCAAACCTCTGTCACTAATTTGAAAACATCATGTTACAACTAGAAATTATGGATTAGGTTATTTATGAGAAGTAAAAGAAAGCAGAATGTGTGTATGTTGCATCACATCTACGAAAATTCAATACAACAGAACCATTCATTCATTCAAGCATGAAACACTGATACATTTGTTTCCCAAAATCAAAACACTTAAGAACATGAAACTGATATTGGTGATCTATGTGATCAAAGGCTTTCTCCTGATCTAGAGTAAGCCTGATCTTTTCTGACTGTGAAACAATGGCCCAGTTCAGTGTTGACACCTTGTGGACAAACTAAGTAGTGCAAAAACCATTCAAAGTGCATGTGGGAGCTGCGCATACATTGTACGCATACACCTCATTCTACACAGAATAGCAGGAACACATTTACCACACAAAGTAAAGATGAGAACCAACAAGGAGCAACTAAAACACAGCTATATACACAAGAAGCAAACAAAGGCAACTAAACTAGACACAGATGAAACTAAGTAACTAAGGCAATTGACAAAGAGGCCCGGAAGAAGGGCAAAACCAGAGGTAGAGAGGACACAGGAGGAGCCAGAGGGAAGAAGGAGCCCAATCGAGCTGACGAGGTGGAAGGCTAAGGCACAGCCAGAGGCCCAGAAGTCTGCGGCAGAACCAGGACAACAAGGAACAAGGGAGTGTATAGCCATGGTGGAGGCAGCAGGCTGACAGGCCAAGGTGGTGTCATGGGCCCAGAGACTCGCAGGAATCCACCTCACAAGGCTGAGCTACTGGAGGAGAAGACTGAGGTGGAGCCGAAGAGCTGGAGGGAGCCAGCACAGAGGGTGAAGCCAAGGAGATGAGCAGCACCAGCAGAGCACGTGGATCCATGGAAGTGGTAGGAAGGACAAAGGGGTGCGTTTCCAAAAAGCTCTGTTAGCTAACTATGGTCACATGTTCTGCCATTATCAAAAAAATTTTGTTACCCAAAACCACAGTTCCAACAAACATTTGTGAACTGCATCGCAAACTTACATATTGGAACCCACAATAAATCAAACATCAAATAAAGCAAAATGATGGAACAAAAAAAGTGAATTGTGATCGCGAATCAAGTAGTTAGCAGAAGCTATAGCAAAACCACTTGCATGTCACATAATTAACGACAGTCCTATATTGTTGTAGGTGTAACCGGCTTTGGAACACAGTCGTGACTAGCTAGTTAGTTTCTACCATGATGCAGAGTATCCAAGTACACTCTTAAAAATAAAGGTTCCAAAAGGGTGTGTTGCAGTGAAGAACAATTTTTGGTTCCCCAAAGACCTTTCAGTGAACAGTTCCTAAAATAACCATTTTGAAGAACATTTAAAAAATCTAAAGAACCTTTTTTGACTATAAAAAACCTGGTCTGCATTTGCAAGGTTCCATGGATGTTCCAGGTTCTTCATAGAACCATTGATGCCAATAAAGGACCTTGATTTTTAAGAGTGTAATTTCAAACTGAAGAACACGGAGTTCGGGGATGGGGGCATTTGTGGTTGTGCTGCTGACCACAAATCAATTAGCCAGTGCTCTTCTTTTGGCCCTCGGAGAGACCTGAAACAAGATCTGGCCTTGGGATGGATGTAACAACTGGCTCAGGTTTTATGATGGACATAACGACTGGCTCTGGCTCTGTGACTGGAGGGGGCTCTAGAGCTGGGTCCATGGTGGGCGTGAACTCCTGCTTTGGTTCTGGGGCACAGACATCATCTCTGGTTAGGATGAGTTTTCTTGTGTGTATCGGGCAGAGAGATGGCTGCTAAAGTTGGTACTGGTTGCACGGAGTTGGAGCTGATGCTATAATTGACGGAGACGTCACGTCAGAATTGGGATTTCACTTAGAGAGACCAATCAACTCCGAGTGTAACTAAACGAGCCAATGCACATTGGCATGCAATGATTGCATCCAGCTGCCCCATCCTTTCCGAAGGAGGTTCAGAAGCACTTACACATATGAATAACTGTTTAGGTGCATATGGAAGATTAGAGGTGATTGTAACTCTCTTGGAAAATGGCAGAAGTCTGCCGGGGAAACACAGGCTCTGAGGCTATACCATGGATTGACACATATGGGATCCACTTGGGTCACTACATATAGAACCCAGCCCTCCACCGGTTCTCACGGATTCATCGAGTGAGGGCCTGGCGCCCGAAGTTGGGTGCCGACGGGACGGAAGAGTCGACATGGTCTACCGTATGGACTCTCTGGAGCGTATAGCAAGCACCCGTTGCCAGGTGAGAAAACACAGGAGGTACCAGCTCCACAGGAAGGCTATAGAATCTAGAGAAGTGTTGTGGGTCGCCAAGTCGCAGCTCTACAAATATCTGCCCACGAAAGGCACCACGAGCAGAGCCCAGGAGGATGGCGACACTTCTAGTGAGTGGGCTCTCAACCTGATACATGGCAGGCGAACACCCTGGCTGATAAGCCAGGGTGATGGCGTTCACTATCCAGTGGGCCATCCTCTGCTATAGACGGCATTCCCTTCTGCCGGCCTCCAACAGACAAAGAGCTGGTCTGAGATCCCGAAGCTTTGCGTCCTGTCTACGTAGCACCTTAAGGCTCGGAAAGGACAGAGCAAAACTAGGGCTGGGTCTACCTTCTCCGAGGGCAGCGCTTGGCAGGCTCACCACTTGATCCCTGAAGGGAGTAGCGGGAACCTTGGGCACGTAGCCGGGTCGGGGCCTCAGGGTTACCTGGGAATCTGCCGGCCCGAACTCTAGGCACGAATCTTTGACCGAAAATGCGTGCAGGTCCCCCACCCTCTTGATGGAGGCCAGTGCAAACAGGAGCAGAGATTTCATTGACAGAAACTTCAGCTCAACCGCCTGCAAAAAAGCTCAAATGGGCCCTGCTGTAGTGCTCTGAGCACTAGAGTCAGGTCCCAAGAGGCTATAGAGGGAGGTAGAGGAGGATTCAACCTTCTTGCCCCCCTAAGGAACATGATGACCAGGTCATGCTTCCCTACCGACTTCCATTCCAGCAACTCGAAGCCAAATAGGCCTTTAAGGGTGGTGGAGGAGACAGCCTTCGCTCCAAACTTGGACTGCAAAAAGGACAGCACGATCTGAGCGGGGCATTTCGGGGTCTTGTTCGGTGCGCTTCACCATTCGACGAACAGGTTCCACTTCAAAGCGTGGGCTTGTCTCGTAGACGGTGCTCTCGCTGAGGTGATGGTGTCAACTACCTCTTGGGTTAGGTCACTTAGAACCTCCGCGTCCCGTCCAGGACCCAGACATGAAGTTTCAGAGGTCTGGACGCGGGTGCCAAAAGGTGCCCCGTTTCTGAGTCAGTAGATCCTTCCTCAGAAGAATCTGACAAGGAGGGGCTGTCACGAGGAGCATCAGCTCGGGGAACCACATCCGACTGGGCCAATAAGCACCACGAGAGGACTGCTCCACGTCATCTGATCTGACAGTGTCTGTCGCGAGCTGGCTCACTGGGGAACGCATACTGCGAAAGGCCCCGCGGAAAGGCTAGTGTGCCAGTGCACCCAGCTCCATTGACGTCGCTTGCTGAGGCCTGCTGAGTTATGCGGGCAGGGAGGTGGACGCAGTGGGCAACCCTTGGGCGATGAGCAGGCTGGGGGGCTGCGGGCGGCAGATGGGTGGAGGTATGCCTCAGTATGCTCCTGTGCAGCCCAGAACTGCTGGGCCATGTTGTCGACTGCGTCGCGGAAGAGGCCAGTCTGGGACATAGGGACCTTGAGGAATCGACTTATCGGCGTCCCTCATGTCGACCAGACAAAGCAAGAGGTGACGCTCCTGGACCACAAGTGTGGACATCGCTCAACCCAGAGAACTCGCGGTGGGGGGAACCTTCACGCTCAAAACGCGAGGGTCAGTTGTGGTTCGGAGTCTTTTAGAATACGGATCGTTGACCACCCTCGGGCAGGTCCCTCGGTTGCCTTTAGCATGAAGCAGAACCAGGGCTTTACACTATTTCGATAGTCAAATTTCGACATTCTACTAACTATAATAACTTTTGTAACTACATTGTCAGTACATGTCAACTACTTCTGATTAATTTGCAACTACACCCCTGTCTACTAATCTAGAGTAGACTGTTAGGTAGTTTAGGGCTAGTGAAAAGCTGACAAAGAAAAGTGTTAGAAGATTATTAAGCAGACAGATCACCAATACTCTATAATTGCTAGTGCATGTAGTTGCAATGTTATTTTATGGTTAAGTAGAAATGTCTAAGTGGACTACGAAATAAAGTTGTTAACCCCAAACCAAGCAGGACATATAGGTCGAACCGAACAGGAACAGACGAGTGCCTACAGACACGGGAAGAATGGCACCAGAGCGGGGCGCTGAGAACCAGCACGGACCACCCCGAAGAGCCAATTGTCCAACCTTGAGGGCTCGGGACACGGTTGAGGTTTCCACTCAAGCCCTACCCTCACGGCGGCCTGGGAAAGCATAGCCGTCATTTCCGGCTCCGATACAGGCATTGCTACAGTCTCGGAGGGCAGCAGTGCAGCCAAATCATCCTCTCCAAAAAGCTCTGGCTCACCCTCCAATGCAGCGATTGACATCCGGTCGTCGGGAGGAGCGCCAAAGGATACTGCTGGTACACTCCCTGTAGAGGGCCCAGCACATTCCATTGGCAGCTCAACTGGTTGCAGATTGCAAGAGGAGCGATGGTCCCTCGAGGGTTGGTTCCCTGGAGGGTTTGCCACCACTGTTGTTTGGGGGCATCACTGCTGCACTCACTGCTCTTATCCATGTTAGGCTGGGTGGGGATTTCTTTCCCAGAACAGAACCATACTGTCAATACAAACTGTATGTTAATCAAGCATAGTGTTAATTCTGGCAGGTCACGTTAGTCAAGAGTGCATCAGTTTACTATCAGCGCTGGTTCTGTTCTGTTTACCCTGAATGGGTTATCGCTGTGCTGCTCTTATTTTTTTTTTAATTTTTAGGTCAAATAAATGCAGCCTTGGTGTAACAACATAAATATACCTAAAGATTCCAATCTTTTGAATGTTGTGTGTATAAAATATGTACACAGTGTCATGAAGTTGTGTCTCAAACTTTATATAATGCATATTAAAATATCTTTGCTTACTCGACTGAACTACAGAATGAATGAATAAAGTTTTCTGTTTAGATCTAGATGCACCCCAGACATCCATCTATCCAAAGGATGATGTAGAGCTGGGTGTTCAGAACACTCTCATCTGTCATGCGACTGGCTTCTATCCTCCATCTGTCAACATCTCATGGACTAAGAATAATGTTATTGTGACAGAGGGCATAAGTTTAAGTCAGTACCGTCCAAGGACAGATGATACATTCAACATCTTCTCCACTCTTAAGTTCACACCTGCTGAAGGAGACATTTACAGCTGTACTGTGAACCACAAAGCCCTCCAAGGTCAACCTCAGACCAAAATATGGGGTGAGTGTGATTTTCAAATGGAATAGACAATATTACAGCTTTTTGTTGTTGTTACAAAAACAAATTACTGGTCCCACTTTATATTAAGTGTCCCTAATATCTGTGTACTTACATAGTAACTAAGATGTGTACGTACTATGTAACCACAGTGTAAGTACACATTGGTACATAGTATCTACAGCTGTAATATTTCTGTAACTACACACATGTAACAACCCTCCGAATGGTTTGTGTAAATACAAATGTGTAACAGGACATTGGTAACAACACTTTTTTTCACGTCACTAAGTACTCGTGTAACAGGAATTATATAACTACATTTTGTAACAACATGTATAGGAGTAATTGGAACCATTTGATCCGGGGGGTGGAGATGGGTAGGTTTAGGGGTGGAGATGGGTAGGTTTAGGGATCAGGGGGTGGAAATGGGTAGGTTTAGGGGTGGAAACGGTATCCAGGGGGTAGAGATGGATAGGTTTAGGGGTGGAAATGGGATCCATGGGGTGGAGATGAGTAGGTTTAGGGGTGGAAATGGGATCCAGGGGGTGGAGATGGGTAGGTTTAGGGGTGGAAATGGCATCCAGGGGGTGGAGATGGGTAGGTTTAGGGGTGGAAATGGGATACAGGGGGGGAGATGGGTAGGTTGAGGGGTGGAAATGGGATCCAGGGGGTAGAGATGGGTACGTTTAGGGGTGGAAATGGGATCCAGGGGTGGTAGATGGTGGAGATGGTAGGTTTAGGGGTGGAGATTGGTAGGTTTAGGGATCAGGGGGTGAAGATGGTAGGTTTAGGGGTGGAGGAAGGAAACTGGGATCAGGGGTGGAGATGGGTAGGTTTAGGGGGGGAAATGGAATCCAGGGGGTGGAGATGGGTAGGTTTAGGGGTGGAAATGGGATCCAGGGGATGGAGATGGGTAGGTTTAGGGATATGTAAAGTGGGAGGAGTTGGATCTTGAGTTGGAGTCGATGCACCACTATAATACCAGTGTACTTACATGGTAACCTCAGGAACTGTCATTAAGATAAGGTGTAACATTTGGGGATACCCAACCACAATTTATATGGTAAAGCCTAAATTACAGGCGTGCTGTGTACATCAGATAATTACCATGATAACTCTAATATTAAAGTGTGAACACTTTATTTACAAAACAGTGCTGTTGTCCTGTTACCCATTTGTACTGTCATACCAAAAAGTGTGTTACCCCAATGTCCTGTTACACATTCTGTCTTACATTTTACCATTTCTGTGAGTTGTTACATATGTGTAGTTACACAAACATTAGCGCTGTAGATACTATGTACTTGCACTGTGGTTAAATACTACGCGCACTTAATATAAAGTGGGACCAAATTACTTGTTAATCTTTTATCCCATGGATTTATTTTCCAGATGTAGATGTTGCCCTCCCAAGTGTTGGTCCAGCAGTGTTTTGTGGAGTAGGTCTGACTCTTGGGCTGTTGGGAGTCATTTTGGGAACGTTCTTCCTCATTAAAGGACACAACTGTCACTGACTAATGAAGCCATGGAAGCAAACTTTGAAAATATCTATTAATTGTTTTTATAACTGAGCACTTTGAAAACAATAATAAAAATAAGATAAGTGTCATTCTACATGACAAGTGACAATTGATGCTAAAGGTATACCTTTGGATTAAATCAACATTTTATTGCCTCTCAAATACTTCAAAGCATGATAAACCTTACTTACTGTGTAACACTACACATGTATATAAGGGATAGTTCACCCAAAAATTAAAATTCTGTTATTCTGTCATTATAAAGCTCAAAAAGCCTTTAACTGATTTTTCTTAAATCTTACACATCACATTTGCAATTCATAAGAAGTCATCTATACTCTCGTCACATGGTCATACATTATTTTAAATAACATTGATTAAAAAACACTTTCTCAATAACATATAGACATTTGAAAATGAGATGTAAATGAATCTTAAATCACATTAGTGTACTTATTGTAATTCATATATATTCAGAAGCTTAGTATTTTCTTCTTTGACAAAAAGACATTTTAAAAATGAACACAGAAAGATGGGTACAAGTGTTGTAACGGGTAATCTGGGTTTGTTTTCTGTTTTGGTGGGTTTTGAATCATGTTTCTGTTCTGTGTCATAATTTTCAGTCATTTTCCTGTGTTTTAGTTTCCTTGGTGTGATTCA
This sequence comes from Sinocyclocheilus anophthalmus, assembly GCA_018155175.1. Classification (NCBI taxonomy): domain Eukaryota; kingdom Metazoa; phylum Chordata; class Actinopteri; order Cypriniformes; family Cyprinidae; genus Sinocyclocheilus; species Sinocyclocheilus anophthalmus. The sequence continues at coordinate 115,891 of JADLZN010011232.1, forward strand.
TTGTTTGATAACCTGTTGCACCTGTTAATTCGTTTCTCTGTGTATTTAGGCATTGTGTTTCTTCTGTTCTTGATGTGATCTTGTCATTATTAAGTTAGTTGTGCCAGTGTGCTTTGTGTCTTTTTGTTAAACTTCACTGCTTGTATTTAGACCCAGCTCTTTATTGCAACCTACGCATGGTAGTTGAAGAACGTAGGCAAAGTGCACTAAAGAAACAGACAAACCTTAGGCGGAATCTGTGCCTTAATTGGATTTAATTGTGTGATGTGTGACGTCAGTTATCCAAGTTTTCATTAAAATAGCTCATGCATCCAAAACCTATTTGAACTCAAAATAATTCGTATGGGATTCAGATTTTTTTTTTTACTAGAAAAACAATTTAGGGGCTTATTGGTTGGGTTTGCTGCATAAATCATGATGATGAGACCAGCTTTGGAAATAGAAAAAGTAAAAAACTATTGATTGGAAGCATCCAAATATGCCTGTTATAGCAGACTAAGAAATATTATGTGAAAAGAGTAAAATGTCCAAATTCACAGTGTTCATAAAACTAGATGAAAAGTAGACCTCCTGAGATTACTTACAAAGTCTGGTGAGTTCTGAAGTGCATACAAAGGATACTTTACGCATAAGGAAAGGATTCGTAAATGGTGAGTAAGCGAAGCAACTGTGGTTCACATGATAGTATCAACACGGTTGATGTAGTATGTCCAAATTGCATTTGGGCTACACACATTTACAGTGCAAACTGTGTAGGTCCCTATATATATATATCTGTTAAACGTAAATACATATGAACATATAGGCTAAATGTCTAGCCAAAACAAATTTATTGAGAAACTGAAACATACCTAAATCTCTCATTTGTACGGTGTACATTTTTAGAAATCTCTCATTCGGCGCAAATACAAATGTTTCCCACTAGAAGCTCTGGTGCATTCACTTTTTCCTTATAACAGCAGAAATCCCTAAAATAGCCTACCTGCAGTACACCTTAGTTCCAACCCATAGACTAAGCCCATTATTTGGAACTTAAAGGGTTCCACATTTTCTCTTGTGTATGATCTTCACAGAAAACAAACATTGTGCCTTTGTAAAAACAACAACAGGATGTGTATTCAGCCGTCTTCGCGGTTTTCCTTCGGGCTCTGTGGCACTTTTTTTTTTTATGTGCTAATTATTTAAGTGAAACATTTTGTGTAGCCTTTTTAATGTTGTTCCTTTTATATATGTGTTCCTGCAGCACAAAAGCAGTGTAAGTGTCGCTTGGGGGATAGTTTGAGCAACCAACAGTACATTCTTTTGTGCTCCAGGGTCACAAATGTCATTTTATTCTGTTTTCATTCCTTCACAGAAGTGCTGCAAGTGTGTGATGTGACGATGTGTGAATCCTCATCATGTTCTGTTGTTTGTGCTGCTATTTGCGCACGCATTAAACCCCTGAAGAAAAAAAAAAGGTATTTTCTTATTTAGTTTAAATCTAATTTAACAACATCGTTTTGTTAACGGTTAATAATCAGTCTGTCAGGTCAACTTTTAGGGAGGCCTAAAAGTCACTGTATTCTACCTTAGTGTGTTAGTCACTAACATTATACAGTATTTTTTAATAAAGTTACCAAGGTTTTTTCAATAGAGTAAGAGTTCAATAGTTTCTGTAAGAAAAAAGAAGGGGGAAAAATCCACACCAGTTTTATATAAATTGATATTTGGATGGTGTTTGAGATGATAATTGAAAGCAGGATACTACCTAGTAACATTTGATATTTACACCTGGAGTAACTGGTTGGACAGTCAGCTTAAACATCCCCCTGACATGAACATAAAGCACTGGCAACATGCAGCTGGGATTCAGTGCTTGTGGAAATGTCACTGCTACAGTACTTGAGTTGTCATCTCATTTTGACACTGTCTGTACTGACTGGAGCAAAAAGTGGTAAGATGAGAGTAATACAATTGCATATCAACAATAACGGCATTAGTAGTAGTAGATGTAAATGATTTAAATGATATATGTTTTTTAGAAGAGTGACATGTTTGATTGTCCTCTGAGGATGGATTCTCTATAATATATTACTTAAACTGTTTGTGGACAGCATCATTTGACATATGACCGTACGCCACAGATTCATCTTTCCCTGTGTATTACTTATAAACGTATGACAACAAGAAAAAAAGAGAGGAGCTTTTATATTTATCCGACAAAAGTGTGATTTTTGTTCTGCCTCTTTTTCAGCTGATGACTATTACATAAGACAGTCAAGATGCATCTACAGCTCTCCCGATTTCAGTGACATGGTGTATATTGACAGCTTTTATTTAAATCAATTTCTATTCACACAGTTCAACAGTACTTTGAGGAAGTTTGTGGGGTTTAGCGAGATCGGAATGAGAGTTGCAGAGGGATGGAATAATAGCCCCTTTTTGCTAAGCGAGAGAACTGGTGTTAATGTATGCACATTTCTGTTTAAAAGCAAGGACTCACCTGACCTTGTTAAAGTAGGTAAGTGGCTCAAAACTTTTTCTTTTTTTTTTTACATTTGTGTTATTTCTATATGCGCATATACTAACTGGAAAACAATTATTAATGGGAAAAATGTTTTAATGTTATGAGTTATGTTACTCTAATATCTAAGAATTAAATCTATTTTGAGTAGAAATAATTGATATTTCTCTGCTTTGTTCAAATGCCATTTCTCATGTCAACCTGCAATATATGCACACATACATGCATTGGACTGCATATTTATAATGTTGCTCTCTTTGATTCAGTGAAACCAAAGGTTAAGCTCAGTTCAGTGACACAGGCTGGTGGCAGACATCCAGCTGTGTTGATGTGCAGCGCATATGAATTTTATCCTCCGCGCATCAAAGTTTCCTGGCTGAGAGATGGTAAACCAGTGACCTCTGAAGTGACCTCCACTATGGAGATGGCTGATGGTGACTGGTACTACCAAATTCACTCTGAGCTGGAGTACACCCCCAAATCTGGAGAGAAGGTCTCCTGTATGGTTGAGCATGCTAGCTTCAATAAACCCATGATCTATGACTGGGGTAAGATGAGACACATAGGCCTGGTTTTGCAGACAGGGCTTAGATTAAGCCAGGATCATAGTTCAATTAGGACATTTAAGGCTACGTCTACATTAATCCGGATACTTCTGAAAACGGCGTTTTCGTTTTAAAACGCTCTCCGTCCACACTAGCGTTTTCCAGAAGTGTCTCATCCACACTGAAACATCAGAAAACGTTAAACTCGCTTTCTGCGCATGCGTAAATCCTAAGCGTAAAACGATACACACATGAGATGTTTTCATGCAGTTTTTCTGACAGGATTATTTTATTTACGAAAACTCTCCCCCCCCACCATTCACTGAAGTGCAGACAGCTCGTCCAGGTCGCACACACTCACGATTGTGTGTCTGATCTAAAGCGCAACTGCCCTCATGTTTTGCCGCAAATAGCGATCGCGAGTAAATTTGCTTTCATCTTTGCAGGACTGTGATATGAAGAGTGTACAAAGTAACACAGCTATAGCAATAGTGTGAAAGTGCATAACGTGCACGATACCAGTATAAACACGGATATCTATTGGTATAATATGCGTCACATGACTAAACGTGCGTCATCGTTTTCAAAAGCACACTACGACGCGAAAACGGCGTTTTCCGATTGATCCACTTTGGAGAGCGTTTTCAAAAAGCTGAGTTTTCCTTGATCAAAAACGCCATCTCAGTGTGGACGGAAGGCCAAAACGGAGAGAAAAAGATGCGTTTTCAAACGATAACGTATTAGTGTGGACAAGGCCTTTTATAAACGTGCCTTAGAAAAAAACACGAGTGGTGTCCCTCTTGAGACAAAACGTTCAGTCAGTGCAAGTTTCTTTCAGCTGAAACAGCTCAGTCTGGGACTAGGCTTAAGACTTGTCTGTGAAACCGGGGGCTACTGTCATATTATAACTGTGTTTGTGGTAAGCATAATTGAACATATGATATTTGACATGCTGTACTCCACAGATCCGTCTCTCCTTGAGTATGAGAGGAATAAAGTTGCTATTGGAGCCTCTGGTCTGGTGCTGGGAATCATCATCACAGCTACTGGACTCATTTACTTCAAGAAGAAATCAATAGGTATGTGGAGATGAGAATAACTCAGATTCATATTATACTGCGTACATCATCCTTGTACACGCATGTAACTTGTTAATCTTTTTTTTTTCTTTGACAGGAAGGATCCTAGTACCTCAGCAATGATGGTAGATTGCTCATTCAATTTTGATAACTCACTTTGATTAATTATACATATTTTCATTCTTAATTATGGGGGACAAATAATGACAAATGTACAATTTGCACAGAGCTTTGTGACATGATCACAGCTTATTAGTTTCCAGTTATGTATGTTTTCAATGTGCTGTAAATTGTAATCACCTGCGGTTTTCCATCCTGGTCCTGGGGACATTTTCTGTCTCTCTTATCTGACACACTCAGGTTATGTTTATGCAATAGTTTTGCATGCAGAGAACAATGTTATCAAAACAACACGGATCGACTAAAGTAAACTTTGTAAAGAAACACAACACGCCTGCACACATACACACACATGCGCTGAATGCAAACAGTCAAGATGCATGCACACGGCATCACTGCTTTCACAAACAACGTTTTAATAACTATTCTGTGTGATTTATGTGTAGTAGAATAACTGTCTATGCCACTTTTCTAAATATTCAGATTAGTAGCACTGCCAGTGTTGCCGTTTAAGATTCAAGATGTTTTATCATTAAATTCATTCAACTATTTTATGTTTTTTAGTCAAATACATTTTTAAATGAAAACATGAAAACAAGTATGAAATATAATCATAACTATGTCTAACAATGATAGAAATATAGCACAAAGTCTGATACTTTTTTTATTGTAAGCATTATATGAATAAAAGATCATATTTGAGTATACGATCTTATTCAACGTTAACAGTGATGTATGTGATGTCTGATGTATTGTTCTTGCTGAGTTCATCTCTTGTATTTGTACACAGTAATGTACTGTTTACTTTGATCTGTTGCATTGAAATATACAACAAAGGTAAACATTGTAACTGTCCCAGTGAAACTTCAAAGGGGCAAAATCACAAAATAATTTAGGGGAGGGTCCCTCAACTGAAAACGACACAAAACACAGTAGGCCATTACAAAGTGTTCATATAAAATAAAGGCAATACACAGATCACTACAGCATATGCATGAAAAACATGAGTGCAAAACAACCCGTTGCGTTTATCATTTATCAAAATAAAGGACAAAACAAAAACATATCTGGTTGAATAAATACTCGTCTCTAAGCCGAAGCATGCACTGACCCTTACCAAAAAGTAGTATACTTCAAGTTTATTTTAGTAAGTATACTTAAAGGGGTCACATGATGCGATTTCAAGTTTTCCTTTCTCTTTGGAGTGTTACAAGCTGATTGTGCATAGATGAGATCCCTGAAGTTGCAAAGACTAGTCTCAAAACCAAATAGATATTCTTTATCAAATTTAAGACTTTGCCACGCCCCCCTAAACGGCTCGTTCTAACACGCCCCCCACATATCTACCTCACTATGTGAAATATTGCATAATGCGCCCAAATGTGCACGAAAAGAAAGAAGTCCTGGTTTCAGTAACCGCAGTTAGTATTAAAAGCAGCCATGTCAGGGAGACGCTGTGAGTTTCTCAGGCTAAAGCAAAATCACTTTATTTGGCCTTCCGGAAGTAGTTGCATTTAGGAATCTTTAAGATTACTGATCAGCAATGCATTTTATGGACGACCGTGTCGTGAATCTAGGAGAGGAGGTCATTCTGACTTTGCTATGACCATCTGGCACTTCTGAATCAGCTACTGAATCAGTTTTTTTATTAGTTTAAGTATTTGCTACTGACTGTTCAAATGCAGAGTTTTGCACACCGTGTGTGTGTGTGTGTGTGAGAGAGAGAGAAGAGAGATCACAGTGGAGTCAGCTTTTCTTAACCGTGGCTTGTGTACTGCAACACATACCAGCTTCAGGCTTGAACTGATGGTAAACTAATGACATTATTTACTGTCTTACATTTATTTTGAAAGATGAAGCTCATGATTATGGTAAGGGGCGTTACATTTACTACGATGAGTTCTTGCGGTGTTCGGCCAATCACAATGATCTGGGTCAGCTGGCCAATCAGAGCAGCCGCGCTTGTCGGAAGGAGGTTCTTTGTAGAAAACGAAGCGTTTGAGAAAGGAGGGGCATAGAGAAGAAACAATAATGTAAATTATGTGGAAAATAATGTTTTTTTTTAACATTAAAAGCCTGTCAACAGATTCTGTACAACCACATCACAAATCATGCTTTTAAAAAAGAATCATAATGCCCCTTAAGTAAAGTTCAAGTATATTTTATGTAGTAAGTATACAAATATCAAAGTCCTAGTAGTTACTATGTACTATGTAACTATTTCAATACTCCTTGGGACTAAAATTGGCCCACTTTCTAGTATATAAAAATATACTTTAAGTATAACAGTAGTAAACTAGTTACATCAAATTGTTTAGTTTGTACTGCAACTATACTAAAAGTGTACTTATAGGTATACTAATAGTTTACTATTTAAATACTTGTAGTAGCATTTTTAGTATAGTCTCAGTAAACTACTAGTTATGTATACTCATAAGTTTTCTTTAAGTGAACTTTGCATCATACTTTAAGTATACTACTATGTCCCTATTTAGGTATAAATTAGCATATATTTTGTTACATGAATATCTGAACATATAAACACCAAAAGAAAGAACAGGGTGTCTGCTTGTAAACAAAAACATTTTATTCTAGGCTTCATTCGCTTGGGTGGGGGTTTTGGGGTGTTTTTTTTTTTTTTTTTTTTTAAACACTGAATGTGGATAAGGTTCCTAATAAAGAAAATAAACAACCTTTGAACAAAAAGGCTGAAAAAAGACTATGAAATTGATCAGAACGTAATCGAAACTAGATGGAGTCGATCAACACCCCAAAGCTTGACAGTTATTATTACCTCTTCATGGGTCGACATTACATCAACTTTACAGTTTTGATGCTGTTTTATGTCTGATGATCGTGTTAGATTACATGTGGAAGCATCTGTTGTTTCGGTTTCTTCTTCACTTGTGTTTTTTGAAAATTCTGTACAGAAGCTGTGTACTAGCGCCCTCTACAGTATAACAATGAAAACACGAATTCTAGCACAGTTATAGCTAAAATATATTTAGACTTTTTTTTAAGTATAAGTCAAGTATACTTAAATGTCATTTGATGTATATTTCTGAGAAGTACATAAACCCCATTTCTGAGAAGTACATAAAAAGTAGACTAAAAGTTTAAAAGAAGTATACTAATAGCACACTTGAATAAACTTCTTTTTCGTAAGGGTTGGAATCCGAATACTGGAAGTCCTTGAGGATGATAGGGGGGTGAATGTGAAAAGAATTCCAATCGTTCTCCGATAGCAGAGTATCGCAAACCAATCGTCAATCCGAGCTTCCTAAAACATCAAGTGCGTTGCAATTCTTTGATTTTGATATGTCCAACGACGAGCACAGATTGAGTTATTTCTTAGTCCATAAAGCTTCAGGATAAAGACGAAACCCAAGATTTCTTCTACAAACAAACACTATATTAGCATTTAACAACAGCCCATAATTTCACCACTAGTTAACTATTTACAAAGTAAATGCAAAGTTACACGGCACAAAATACTGAGTACCTTACAGATTTGTACAGGACTCGGTCTTTTATTTATTTATTGTCTTTATTTTTCTCGTCCGTATCCTAATTGCATGTGTAGCCTATTTCCCAAATCTAAAATAGCCTATAAAACCCGTTCATAGACGGATACTTTTCTGATGTCTGGACTCTGTTTGGGATTTAGAAAAACATAAAGAGATGGTTCAATATATTGGTAATGAATACATTCTGTGAGAATTTATAGTTCAGGTTTTGACCGTGAATGTCACGTCAGTAACGCTGGAATTGCCCAATAATTAAACTAAAAATGATTAGGCCTACATCAAGTCTCGGGGACAGTTTCTTATTACTGCAACATATTTTAACATTTGTATTGACGAAACGACTGCAGCGTAAAAAATTTTAAAAAACACCACGATCCGGGATTTGAACCTGTGTCGCAGAAATCACTGACTAGCTTCTACCACTGGACCATGGATTAACTTGATAAACATTGCGTGTCTGCGTACGCAAGACAGACGCGCTCTTCATTCATCTCACTTCGCAATTATAAAAATAACAGTGGCATCATGCAGATAATTCTTGTGTGTTTATTATAGTGTTCAAATGCTGATCTTATATAGGCCTAATATTTTTTTTGTTCATAATGAACTGGATTGCCAGTGAGCACGCTGCTTTTTGATGCTGCTTTTGATGAATAGCCTACAGCAAAACTGACTTATAGCACCGATGATAATAGCACCGTTTATTTTTCAACCTCACATAAAAATGATTAACGCAACAAAAACACTTTTTTGCCGTAATAACAACTACGACTTTTTTAAGTCGTTTACAAAAGCACAGAGTTTTGTTGATATTGTGAGTGCACACAAAAATAAGGGTGCACCATTTACAGTGCCGAATGAAATATTAGTCAAAAATGACGGCGTATTTCAAGTTGTTTCCACTATCAAGAAAAAAATTGAAGTGAGTGATTGCGCTGGTGCCTCCATGTCCTGCAAAGCATGCTTCAGCTTCCACTCTCCGCACAAACGCTTAGATATACGCCTAACAGAGCCCTTTAAATGTTTAAACTAACATTGTGATATGCTTTTTTAAGTATTTTATATATAGATTTTATTTTAGTCAAGTGGTGATTATTTGAGAAGGCTAAATTGATCAAACGTGATCAGCTCGGCTGTCTGCCGCTATCCCGTTTTAATTAATACAAAGGAAGGATAAAAAATGTTTCACTTAATGTTCGGCACGTCATGGGCTCTGTATACGGGAATAAAATGTGTTAAAAAAAAGCCAGATATAATGAATAAGTATGTGAGACCTGCTGAAATACATCAGTAAATTATGAAATGTAAGTTTCAAGCCTTTCATAATTTGTGACATTAATGTGACTATAGTGCCAAAATATGTGTTAGAACTAGGCCTAGCCTATAAGCCACCTTTTCAATCGTTTTATTTTTTTATGGCATAATGCACACCTCCTTAAATGCAATCTAAACATTCCAAGTTAATAACCTACTTTTTGTACGATTTCTAGTTTTCCATGTCGCAGTTTTAGCCTATTATTCTTGATTTCTCCCATTTTGTTAAAGGTTTTTTATATTTTTGTATGGTGTGAGTCGGAGTAAATTGCGACACGAATAAAGTCTCATGAAGTGCAGCCTTGTACAGAAGACCAACGGCCGAGGTCAGGATTTTTCGTTCAAAAACTTTCATTAGGCTGAAATGAAAGCCCCTTAATACAACATAAGAAAATTGTGTAGTTTTAATGGTTTTCATAATGACTGTTTAATAACCATAACATGCAGTAAGAGCCTTTGTGTAAATTAATCTTGATGCGTTAGGCTGCAGCCTATAAGTCTCCCACGTTTTGAAATTAACTTTCTAAAAATTAATTTTAAATCAATTTTCTAAAGATTTTTAAGGATGTTATCATGTAACATGTTATTGTTGTTTTATTTCGTTATTTGATCTCCGTTTACAAAACAAAATATAATTCCAGTCAGTTTGCAAACTGTCCCTTTGCGCCACCTGGCGGTAGTTTCGTGAACGACTTTAACGCGCGACTGACTTGCAGTTAACGCCGTAGCCCTGCGGCGGCGGTACACGCGGTGCTAGTAGTCATTTTGGTTGTCCACCTACTGTATAGGTGAACGTGATTTCACCGACCACATAAGATATTGGTTTACTATTTACACTATTTAAAGATATCATTGATATTTTTGTGTGTAACCAACACTATTAAGCGCTATTCGCACGGGATTAGTATTACCTGGTGACCTCCAGTCATTTGTAATAATTGCGGAGGTTGTCTGTGATCTTAATCCCGTGCGAATCGGCCATGTCTGTAATTTGTAAAGTAAAAATTCCCCCGCAAATGACCTACCATATTTCGCCGAACACCGAGGTCCTGTGATAATATGTGCGAATCGGCATCTCTGTGATTTGGCCTGCATTTGGCGGGTCGCATATAATTTTTCGAGGTTTTTGTTTGCTGTGTGCCTTTTTATCCATCTTTCGCGAAGAATGGAGCTGTGTTTGAGTGTTTGATAGTATTCTGGGTGCTTTCATCATATCGCTATACCATACAATTTGCAGAAAGAGAAAGATGAAAAGGTTTTGAGGTTAATGTGTTATAAATAAATCAAGCATAAAGCTTGAGATATTATTTTAACCTGGTGAAATGTAAATGACACAGCGCACGAAACTACATTAGTTTCTTTTTTTTAAAAATCCATCTGGACCATAGAACGGGACTCTCAAAACCTTGACATCCGGGTATCCGGGAGATAAGTCAGTAAAATCACAGGCTTCGCTCATCCCGTGCGAATAGTGCTTAAGACACACTTGTACTTATTGCCATGTTTTATAAGATCCTTTGGAGAAAGAAACTAGTCTTCTTTAATATATATATATAGGTTATTGTTCCAGGGGGAAAAAAATTTTGAAAGACATTCACATGATTGTAACTTATTTCTTATGAGGAAGTAACACAAACTTAAAAATCCAGTGCGTGTTTGTCTGTGTTCATGAAAGTCATGCATGTCTGGAGTTTCAAAACCGGTTTAACATGATTGTTGTAAATGTACAGCTTTGAAGCTTGTAGTCTTGGGGAACTTTTGGGGGGAACTATGGGGAAGTGTTGATCACATCACATCCAAAACTTCCCCATAGTTTCATCAGTCAGCAATCTGGTGATGGATGCTGGTGTAATACTGTGACCTAGAGGTCGTCAATACAAATGACAGGCCTTAGTCTTTAATGAAGCACAAACACTTCTCACTATTCTGAATTTAGTCAAAGAAACAGCTCATAAATTTTATATAAGTTAAAATTAAACTAGCCAAATTAAAAGCCACCCAATGGGCTGTCATTAACATATTCAAAAAGTTAGATAAAGTAACATCAAGAAAGTTTCATCAGTCTGATTCTTACATATTTAATCTGATTCCAATTTCAAATAATCACTAAATTCATACTGTGTTTCTTATTAGGAGCTAATCACAAATATTGGTTATGTATTCATGTTGATACTTAATTATTTTGAGTATTCCGTACTTTCATCTAGTCATTAGGGTCCTGATGTCACACAGAGTCTCAATCCGTCCGGGTCGTGGATCTCACAATCACAAGAAGGCCACGTAATACATCCTTAAACCATGCCCTTTCTAGAGCCTACTGTACTCTGGCCTCAGCTACAACTACAGTGATTGAGGGCAGATTAGAGTAGACGATTGAGGGACAGCCGATGAAGTCCATAGGCTGGCATTATGCAAACAAACCTAACAGGTAATTAGTAACAGGAAGTGAGACTGGAGTTTCCGACACTCATTTCAGCACAATAGTTCAGAATCGATTCTTACTTTTAGGAGACACAACTTTATTTGTTGTGCAGTTTGATCTTTAAACCTTTGCATACCTTTTTACATTTACAAACAGCTATATTGCAATTCATGAAAGGTAATATTTGGGTAAAAAATAATATGGGCACTTCAAATATCAACAAGATTCTCAACTAAATCTAGAGGAGCTTACAAAGAAAGTCCAGAGATTCCCTTTCTCCAAGAATGGACCAGTGATGGCTTCTGCTTTTTCCTAGAATGCTATTCTGCAAAGAGAAGAAAAACTATATGAAACAGTCACAGCTGAAAACAAAACAAAAAACAAATGTATGGGTAAAGAACATTATTATTATTATTTCCAGGCAAGTTTCTGTATATTCAACGAATCAATTATAATAATTTTTTTAGACTCCTGCCCTGAGAGCAGCATATAGTAGACTAAACATAACAGCGATATGAAACTATTGAGTGCTCCTGCCCTGAGAGCAGCATATAGTAGACTAAACATAACAGCGATATGAAACTATTGAATGCTTCTGCCCTGAGAGCAGCATATAGTAGACTAAACATAACAGCGATATGAAACTATTGAGTGCTCCTGCCCTGAGAACAGCATATAGTAGACTAAACATAACAGCGATATGAAACTATTGAGTACTCCTGCCCTGAGAGCAGCATATAGTAGACTAAACATAACAGCGATATGAAACTATTGAGTACTCCTGCCCTGAGAGCAGCATATAGTAGACTAAACATAACAGCAGTATGAAACTATTGAGTACTCCTGCCCTGATAGCAGCATATAGTAGACTAAACATAACAGCAGTATGAAACTATTGAGTACTCCTGCCCTGATAGCAGCATATAGTAGACTAAACATAACAGCAGTATGAAACTATTGAGTACTCCTGCCCTGATAGCAGCATATAGTAGACTAAACATAACAGCAGTATGAAACTATTGAGTACTCCTGCCCTGATAGCAGCATATAGTAGACTAAACATAACAGCAGTATGAAACTATTGAGTACTCCTGCCCTGATAGCAGCATATAGTAGACTAAACATAACAGCAGTATGAAACTATTGAGTACTCCTGCCCTGAGAGCAGCATATAGTAGACTAAACATAACAGCGATATGAAACTATTGAGTACTCCTGCCCTGAGAGCAGCACATAGTAGACTAAAAATAACAGCGATATGAAACTATTGAATGCTCCTGCTCTGAGAGCAGAATATAGTAGACTAAACATAACAGCGAAATAAACTATTGAGTACTCCTGCCCTGAGAGCAGAATATAGTAGACTAAACATAACAGCGATATGAACTATTGAGTACTACTCCTGCCCTGATAGCAGCATATAGTAGACTAAACATAAAAGCGATATGAAACTATTGAGTACTCCTGACCTGAGAACAGCATATAGTAGACTAAAAATAAAAGCGATATGAAACTATTGAATGCTCCAGCTCTGAGAGCAGCATATAGTACACTAAAAAAAACAGCGATATGAAACTATTGAATGCTACTGCCCTGAGAGCAGAATATAGTAGACTAAACATAACAGCGATATGAACCTATTGAGTACTCCTGCCCTGATAGCAACCCCCGCATATATTAACGAAACATCACGCGATATAACTATTGATACTCCTGCCCTGAGAGCAGCAATATAGTAGACTAAACATAACAAGCGATATGAAACTTTGAGTGCTCCTAGCACTAGAACAGCAATAGTAGACTAAACATAACAGCGGATATGAAGCTATTGAGTGCTCTGCCCGGGGGGGGACGGGGGGGGGGGGGGGGGGGGGGGGGGTGGTGGGGGTGGGGGAAAGAACAGCATATGTAGACTAAACATAATAACAGCGGATGAAGCTATTGAGTACTCCTGCCCTGAGCAGCATATAGTAGACTAAACATAACAGCGATATGAAACTATTGAGTACTCCTGCCCTGAGAGCAGCATATAGTAGACTAAACATAACAGCAGTATGAAACTATTGAGTACTCCTGCCCTGATAGCAGCATATAGTAGACTAAACATAACAGCAGTATGAAACTATTGAGTACTCCTGCCCTGATAGCAGCATATAGTAGACTAAACATAACAGCAGTATGAAACTATTGAGTACTCCTGCCCTGATAGCAGCATATAGTAGACTAAACATAACAGCAGTATGAAACTATTGAGTACTCCTGCCCTGATAGCAGCATATAGTAGACTAAACATAACAGCGATATGAAACTATTGAGTACTCCTGCCCTGAGAACAGCATATAGTAGACTAAACATAACAGCGATATAAACTATTGAGTGCTCCTGCCCTGAGAGCAGAATATAGTAGACTAAAAATAACAGCGATATGAAACTATTGAATACTCCTACCCTGAGAGCAGCATATAGTAGACTAAACATAACAGCGATATGAAACTATTGAGTGCTCCTGCCCTGAGAGCAGCATATAGTAGACTAAACATAACAGCGATATGAAACTATTGAATACTCCTACCCTGAGAGCAGCATATTAGACTAAACATAACAGCGATATAAACTATTGAGTACTCCTGCCCTGTGAACAGCATATAGTAGACTAAACATAACAGCGATATAAACTATTGAATGCTCCTGCCCTGAGATCAGCATATAGTACACTAAAAATAACATAGATATGAAACTATTGAATGCTCCTGCTCTGAGAGCAGCATGTAGTACACTAAAAATAACAGCGATATGAATTTATTGAGTGCTCCTGCTCTGAGAGCAGCATATAGTAGACTAAACATAACAGCGATATGAAACTATTGAGTACTCCTGCCCTGAGAACAGCATATAGTAGACTAAACATAACAGCGATATGAAACTATTGAGTACTCCTGCCCTGAGAGCAGCATATAGTAGACTAAAAATAACAGCGATATGAAACTATTGAATACTCCTGCCCTGGGAGCAGAATATAGTAGACTAAAAATAACAGTGATATGAAACTATTGAGTGCTCCTGTTCGCAGCGCTAGGGTGGGAGATGTATAATTTTGACTGATGAAATGTTGCAGAGGCTTGAACGATCGCATATAACGTTATCGGCTTCACAGACAGCGGGGTAAATTAGCACTGGAAAAGCCCCAGTTATCCCATTAGCAGCTTTGGTGCGGTGAACTGAAGCAGTCGAATCAAAATGCATACGATCGGATATTTAGACGATGATTATTAGTTTTGTGCATTTCCAATGTTCCCCAATTATCTTAGTAAACATTAGAGGCTGTTTATGTGTGATTTTTAGATTAATATTTTTAGATTTATATTAATAAAATATATCGTAAATTCACTTACCTTACAATAAATGCGATCTCCGACGAGCAGTCTGTAGATTCCCTCCAAATTTCCAAATGTCTTGACCCCGCCTCTGATCCAATTTCATTGGTTGAATCTTTCAACCAATCATTTTCCTTTCTGCCCTTAGAACAACTTTGAGTAAGTAAAACTCCCATGAGCAAAGTTAACAGTGTTAACTACACATTAATTAAGTACTTTAAATGTAGTTATGATTCACCAACATGTTTGCACATAAGTTAACTCAGGGTATTAAAAATAAAGATAATTTATTTAAAAAATTACTATTGTTTTGTATTAATAAGTGCAGGTACTAATAATATTACTGTAACGGGGCTGACGAGATGTGAGACGTGTGGATCCATCTGCAAGCTTTTATTAAAGAGACGTGGTATAACAGGCAGGGTCGAACAATGGCAAACAGGTATATGCCGGGCAAAATCACAAGAATAGTCCTAGGGCTAGCGTAGGTCACTGATCTGCAGACAGAATCACAGGGGCGAGACGAGAGGGAGAAATCCAGGAAAACAGGCAAAGATCAGAAACCGCAAAAACAGGCTAGGCAAAACAAGGAAAACACGGACCGCTTCGTTTACATGCAACCAAATAATCTGTTTGTAATGGGATTGACGGCTCAATCAGACAGAAAAACCTTCATGTAAACACCTTAATCGATCCGATTGAGCTCAATCTGAATGAAATTTCGATCGTATGGACCCCGACCTGAAAAGTACTTCTCTGTGCAATGATGGAGAAATAAGCGTAATGACGTATGACGCTCGGAACGAGCGGTTCTTCCTTTTGAATAAAGTGTTGTATAAATGCGTGTCCTGTCAGTATAAAACTCTCCTTTCACTCGGCAACTGTGAAGTGGAGCAGGACAACCTCCCACCAGTCCTTGTTTTGGATTCTCATCCACAGGCAACCCGTTTTGGGCGCGGGGCATTTTTACTGTGTGATAAATCTGAGCAGCATGGCACAGCGGGTTATATGTACTGTATATTTATCCATAAATTAATCAATATTAATTCTGGTATTAAAAACAAATAAACTGTATAGGAGAGTGGTTATTATGTGCAACGTGGAGGAAACTCAAAACTCTATATTTGTGCTGTGTGCGCATGTAAAATAAAATCAAATCCGATTTGAAGCTTGTGACATATAAACACGCTCATCAACCCGATCACTTTCGTTAGTGTTCATATAAACACTACATTCAGATTCATCAATCGGAAATTAATTCAGTCCGATTGAACCAAAAATTGTGCATGTAAACGTAGCCTATGATAGGTTCCTCAACAAGTGATTTGTATGGGAAATGATTTACTTTTGTCTGTGTTGAGTTCATTTGTGTGTATATATTAGGCCCGGTATTACAGGGATACAAAAAGGTACCAAACACCCACAAACAAACATAGAACACCCTCATTTGAAAATGTAAAAAAAGTAAAGCGAACAAAGCAGATTTGCTGTCGACATAAACTTTTTATCAATTGTGTAGATCTATCCAGGGATTCCTGTACCACAGCCATGTCACCCTGCAGCCTAAGACTGAACCCACTGAAGCTAAGCAGGGTTGAGCTGGTCAGTACCTGGATGGGAGACCTCCTGGGAAAACTAGGTTGCTGCTGGAAGAGGTGTTAGTGAGGCCAGCAGGGGGTGCTCACCCTGTGGTCTGTGTGGGTCCTAATGCCCCAGTGTAGTGACGGGCACACTATACTGATAACAAGCACCATCCTTCGGATGAGACGTTAAACCGAGGTCCTGACTCTCTGTGGTCACTAAAAATCCCAGGATGTCTTTCGAAAAGAGTAGAGGTGTGACCTTGGCATCCTGGCCAAATTTGCCCATTGGCCTCTGATCATCATGGCTTCCTAATCATCCCCATACACTGATTGGCTTCATCCCTCTGTCTTCTTTCCACCAGTAAGCTGGTGTGTGGTGGTCGTTCTGGCGCACTATGGCTGCCGTCCATCATCCAGGTGGATGCTGCCACTGCTGGTGGATGAGGAGATACCCCCTGACATTGTAAAGCGCTTTGAGTGCCTAGAAAAGCACTATATAAATGTAATGAATTATTACTATTATTATAATTGTAGTCTGCAGTGGAGCACTTATGTCATCATCACTTTGAGGATCAAAAAGCACTGCTTGGGTGGGGTAATGTCCCTGAAGCAAAGCTAAATATAATTAAATATTATTTAAATATGTTATTACCTCCAGACAAGGGTTTTACCTTCAATATTTGGGGGGAGAAATGACTTTAAACATATGGTGGACAGGCAAATAACAAGTAGCCTACTTTTTAAAACAAGACTAGCCATAATAAGGTTACATTGATTGAAATGTCACCGCTACAGACAGTGAAGTGCATTTTTGAGAAACGTGCATAGAAAAGGAACAAAACCTTAACATTGTACACAGAAAACCATCTTAATCCATTGGGAAATTCCATGCAAGTCGCTGTATTCGCCGCTGCTTCTTCGCTTAAGCCGGTTAAGGCAAATGATACACAATTTTAAGGATGTACGTCATCGTATTTACTTCCACTTTGCAAAATAAGGTGAATAGAGAGGAGAGGAGTGTGCCTATCTCTTTCCCCCTGCCAGATGTACCAACAGCCACCTGTTGCAGACTCAAGAGGTTTGAACTGGACACCTAACCCCCAAATGCTCCATGGGTTGCTGCCCACTGCTCTGGGTGTGTGTTCACTACTCGCTGCTCCTGATGTGTGTGCATTAACTTGGATGGGTTTAATGCAGTGGACAAATTCCCAGTATGAAAGTTAATCACTTCAGTTAATTATTTAGGTGCCAACTAAAAGAGTACAACACAAAACATTACAAACATGACTGTGAAAATATGATTAACTGCATTGTGTTACTGAGGGAGAATAATTTTTGACTGTTGAACATGAATGCTTTTCAGCGTTTCTCGTGACTTTATTAGCCATACAGACTGAATAAACCTACCTCCTAGTCTCAACAAAAAATAACTATTCTTCTAAAGCAGTCGAAGTATCGGTAAGCCCCTCCCCTTGAATGCAGATGAGCCAATGGCAGTCGAGTATCAGTTGCACGGGGAGCGGAACTCGAACATCTTTAGGTTTTAGCGCCACAGAGAATCATTGGAAGATCCGAAGCTTGCATCGGTTTGATGGTGTTGTGCCTGTGGTACTTGTAACACTGATTCCAGGTGTCCTGAGAGGATAGGCAATATCATTTATTTTATTACATTTCCTAAACCCAAACAAAACTGAGCAAAATGTCCCTAAGCATTCAACCCCAAATCCAAATGAAGACAAAAACATTTTCTGGTTGTCATACACTCATTAAGTTTCAATTTTCATCTGCTCATCTCTGGCTAAAACTAGCTAACGTTAAAGTTAGTGGGTCCATGCTAATTTACAAACTTAAATAGCGAACTGTTCTCACATTATGTACAGTGTAGGTCAAAAACACATAAACGAAGGTCTGCATTTCACCGTCTCTTCATAGTAAACTGGTTAAATGTACATTAATGTAATCGTACCCTGCGATACGTGAGCAGCGCTGATCCTGCATGTTGTCATCCGCGATCGTGACGACTGTAATATGAGGCTTCTCCTGCTTGCATTGTGATCTATAATCCCTCGCTTTGAGTTCCCACCGTATTTATTTTTAAATATCTTTAAAATCGCCTCCAGGAATTTTATTCCCTTTGTGGCCTTCTGTTCCAAAATTGTGCACAACATTGTGGGACAAGGTTTTCACACTGCAGCGGTCATTGTAAAACAGTGAGCAACTCCGTTTGTTTGTCCGAGGGAGCAACAGTAAATTAGGGGGGCGGGGCTTACTGATAGGTCAATTGGGTTGGTATCTTTGTTTGTAAGGCTATTGTTCCTCTGACCAACATTCTCACTGGCAGACGCCACATTCTCACATATTTACATTTACAATTATTCATTTAGCAGACGCTTTTATCCAAAACGACTTACAGTTGGAATAATACACCAAGTGATTCTTCTTAAAGAGGCAAATAAGACACAGGAAGTGCTCATAATACCAAGCTTCAAGCATTGTTCAAATAAGTACAAGCTAGACAGGGAAAGATTAAAGTACTGTAATTATGTTAGCTGAAGGTAAAGTGCACACACACTGTTTCTCTGGTGCTCGTGTTCTCGATGTTTCTGCGCAGATACCCGCGATCCTGAAGGGTGAGAGCACCGGAGCGGTCGTGCTTCACGCCGGGCTTAATGACACCAAGCTGTGGCAGATGGAGACATTGAAGAGGGACTTCAGGAGTCTGATCGAGACAGTGCACAGCACATCGGCCGTGATGATGATCATCTTGTCAGGACCGCTTCCCACGTATCGACGGGGACACGAAAGGTTCATTAGGCTTTTTGCTTTAAATGAATGGTAATTGTCAGTCATGGTGTAAAGAACAGAAACTGCTCTTTGTTAATAACTGGATTCTTTTCTGGGAGCGTCCTAGGCTTTACTCGCTGACGGCCTGCACCCCAGCAGAGTCGGAGCAGAACCCCTGTCGGACAACATCTCCAGGACGCAACGCACCATATGACTAATAAGCCAAATCTCAAATAACTGCCCTGATGACTTGTGTTCTACCCGCTTAAATGATGGAAGTACTGTCCAATCTATAAAGACTGTGTCTGTTCCCTGAATATTGAGGTCAAAATATAAATTTAATGCATGATCTAGAAAAAATTTGATCGTGATTAAACCAGAAAAATTTTTAATAAATGAACAAACAATTTTTAATGTTTGGGCTCGTAAACATTAGATCACTCTCACCCAAAGCAGTTATGTAAATGAAATGATCACAGATAATCGTTTTGTTGTACTCTGCTTGACTGAAACCTGGCTAAAGCCTAATGATTATATTGGTCTAAATGGGTCTAATCCACCAAGCTACTGTTATAAGCATTAGCCCCGTCAGACTGGTCGTGGTGGCTGTGTTGCAACAATATATAGTGATATTCTCAATGTTACTCAGAAGACAGGATACAGGTTTAACTCATTCGAAATACTAATGCTTAATGTTACACTGTCAGATATGGAAAAGAACTCTATCGTATCTCTTGCTCTGGCTACTGTGTGTATAGACCACCAGGGCCGTATACAGATTTCCTAAAAAAATTTGCAGATTTCCTCTCAGACCTAATGGTTACTGTTGATAAAGCGCTAATTGTCTGAGATTAATATTCACTTTGATAATACAAATGATGCATTAGGACTTTCGTTTACTGACCTAATAAACTCTTTTTGAGTCAAGCAAAACGTCACCGGGCCCACTAATCGTTTTAATCATACGCTAGATTTAATTATTTCGCATGGAATTGATCTTACTGATATAGACATCGTACCTCAAAGCGATGATGTTACTGACCATTTCCTTGTATCGTGCATGCTGCGTATTACTAATATTAACTATATGGCTCCGCGTTATCGTCTGGGTAGAACTATTGTTCCAACCACCAAAGATAGATTGCAAATAAACTGCCTGATTTATCTCAACTGCTTTGTGTACCCATAAGTACACATGAACTCGACGAAATAACTAGCAACATGGGCACTATCTTCTAATGCATTAGAAGCTGTTGCCCCCATCAAATTGAAAAAGGTTAGAGAAAACCGTACTGCGCCATGGTACAACA
>JADLZN010011232.1:136640-161873 GCA_018155175.1 Sinocyclocheilus anophthalmus
AAAAAAAAGCCTGTGATTTGTTTTTTTAGACAGGTAGCCTAGATATTTAGCCTTTATTAGTTTAATAGTAATGAATTTATGAATTTCTTCACTGATAAATAGATAACATCAGAAATACAATAACAATGTAGATTCTACAGCGTATAATACTACAGCTTCATTCATCGCACCAAAAGATAAACTGCAGTGCTTTACAACTATAGGACAGGAAGAGCTAAATAAACTTATCACTGCATCTAAACCAACAACATGCCTGTTAGATCCTGTACCCACTAAATTACTGAAAGAGTTATTACCTGTAGCAGAAGAACCGCTTCTCAATATGATTAACTCATCGTTGTCTTTAGGTCATGTCCCAAAACCATTCAAGCTGATGGTTATTAAGCCTCTTATTAAGAATCCACAACTAGATCCTAGTGAACTGGCCTAGTGAACTGACCCATTTCAAATCTTCCTTTTATGTTTAAAATTTTAGAAAAAGTTGTGTCTGCTCAATTGTGCTCCTTCCTGCAAAAAAATATCTCTATGAAGAATTTCAGTCAGGTTTCAGGCCCCACCATAGCACAGAAATGGCACTTGTTAAAATTACAAATGACTTGCTTCTTGCGTCAGACCAAGGCTGTGTCTCATTGCTAGTTTTACTTGATCTTAGTGCTGCTTTCGACACCATAGATCATGACATACTCGTAGATAGATTACAAAACTATACAGGTTTTCAAGGGCAGGCTTTAAGATGGTTTAGATCCTACCTGTCCGATCGCTACCATTTTGTTAATTTAAATGGGGAGTCGTCTCAATTATCACCAGTAAAATATGGAGTGCCACAAGATCTGTCCTAGGTCCTCTGCTATTTTCAATATACATGTTGCCACTTGGTAATATTGTTAGAAAATATGGGATTAGTTTCCATTTTTATGCTGATGATACTCAGCTATATATTTCTACAAGACCAGATGAAACTTCTATATTATCTAAGCTAACAGAGTGTGTTAAAAATGTAAAGATTGGATGACCAATAATTTTCTTCTATTAAATTTGGATAAGACAGAGATATTACTTATTGGACCAAAAGACAGTACACAGATTCTCTTGGATTACAATTTGCAACTAGTGGGGTGGACTGTTACTGTTAGTCAAAAATCTGGGTGTTATATTAGTTAGCAACTTGTCTTTTGAAAATCATACTTCCCATGTTACAAAAACAGCATTCTTCTATCTTAGAAACATTGCCAAGTTATGAAATATTTTATCTGTTTCTGATGCAGAAAAGCTGTTTCATGCATTCATGACCTCTAGACTGGACTATTGTAATGCACTGCTAGGTGGTTGTCCCGCATCTTCAATAAACAAGCTACAGATAGTCCAAAATGCAGCTGCTAGAGTCCTTACCAGGTCAAGAAAATATGGTATTACCCCAATTTTACATTCTCTGCATTGGCTACCTATTAAGTTCTGTATCAGTTACAAAATATAATTACTTACCTACAAGGCCCTTAATGGGTTAACTCCTGTGTACCTAACTAGTCTTCTAACACGCTACAATCCATCACGCTCCCTAAAGTCACAAAACTCTGGACTCTTGGTAGTACCTAGGATAGCAAGTCCCCACTAAAGGATGTAGGCTTTTTTGCATTTGGCTCCAAACTCTGGACTAGCCTTCCTGTACGTTTGAGGATATCGACCGCATCAGACAATCTAAGTTTTGGTCAAAACCGAGTTGAGGCACGAGTAGTCACAAAAATTCCACAGAGGCCCAGACAACAGGATGTCATAAATCAGACCCCAGCCTCTCTGAAGCAAGCCTAAACCTAAGACCCTGTCACAGAACAGTTTTCAACATTAACACAAAAGAACACATTGACAAGTCCAAGGAGATTGTAAAATTTTGGGGCAAGTTATCAAGAATAATGGTCAAAAGAGATGACCGCATGACTATCACACGATAGTAACTACAGTCACAAGCACCTCGTAAATTGACTTCCCCCACTTCAAGACAAAGAACAGACTGTCGGAAATTCCTTACAGACATTTTAATCTCTGGTCTTCATACATTCACATAATGGCACAGAAACTGCCTTTCCATGCACCAAAATGAACTCAAAAGGACTTATAAACGAATATCAGTCCATTGCTTAACTCCATATTATGTATCTAACCCACTTGTTTAACCATCATGTTTTAATCATTTATTGTGTATGTATTTGAATAACTATTGAATAGCTTAATGGTTCATATTCATGTTTAGTATGTGTGTTTGAATTTTCTTGCTTGAAACGTTTCTTCCAATTAATTCTTGGTCAAATGTATCATATCCTTGTGATAGAAATCATGTCCAAAATCATTCTCTACCAGAGCGGGAAAAACGCAGATTATGTGAATGATGAGATAACAGTTGATGTATGAATGGGAAGGAGAAACATTGCAACCCCCCAAGCTACAATTGTTCTAAACACCATTTTGGTGTGTTAAACAGCCTGGTTTAAATACTCAGGACACCATCAAACTGCGCTTTTTGGTCTTTTGCCTTTTGCCGTTTTGCGGGTCTGACTTTTTGTGTCTAGCTTTTAGCCATGCGGCTTTTAGCTTTTAGCTTCTAGTCATGCTTTTTAGGGGGGCTGTTTGAGCGTGGTCTGTCTTTTACACGCCAGCTCCTCCAAACAGAGGATAACGCCACCTGGCCTCGTCAAAACTTTACATTCTTTCTATTTCTTTAGTTTGTTTGTATTTTTCCGTTGAATTTCGTGTTCTGAGTACGCCGACCCGCATCTCCGAGAGTGCTTGCCTACTCTTCGACTGCACCACAGCTCCGCGTCCCAGCCACCGCCCAATCACTGGCATCCCAAACTGAACGCCAGCCATCCAGCAACCTCGGAAACCCTTTCACAACCATACAAAAAGGAACCCCGCACACAGAAAGCACGTACTCCAGATCTTAATCGGAACTGGGGCAGTAATCTAAATTTTACCCCTTGAGGAACTCATTGCGAGGAATTAAGTGATGATGGTTGTTCAATCTATACAATGGCACAGTATTGCTGTAAACTTGGTATTTCCCATTTTCATTCTGGCGGTGGTATTTTTCCTCTCTCTCTCTTCTGAAACTGTGTAATGCGTTTGTTCATGTGTTAGATTAGTTTATATGTCTTAGATTTATCCAATAAAGCCTTATTTATATTGAAAAGAGAAGTATCTTGTGTTTTGTGCTCACAAGTTAATGTCTTAAACTGCCGATCTTGTTACTGTGCTAATTAATAGTGTTTTCACTATATTTTGGATATTGATATCCATTGCAGAATTTATGTTATATGGCCCGTTCAATGAATCGCTGGCCGTCTCGGTGATCAGCCGTAAAACAGTGATTCTGTCCTAATTCCCTTGCATATTAATGGTGGAGTTCCCTTTAAAATCTTAAATGATTCCCTTTGAGCTAAATTATTGACCTGTTTCCCTTACAGTTATTGGTGGAGAATTGCGGGGCAGATTAACCTAAATTGTGAGCAAAAAGCCAAGTTATTTCATATTTCCATTGCTGCGGATGAAATATGAGAAGCTTCTGTTGAAGACTGGTGTGTGTGTGTGTGTGTGTGTGTGTGTGTGTGTCGCTTTGTGTGACGTACTCAGAGCGCAACCGCTTGAATGAATGAATGAACACAGAGAAGGCTGAAACGCGAGTCCGCCTCTCCGTTGTTAAACTGCAGTAAGTGTAACTTCAAGTTAACATCTGAGATCGTACAATAAGGTAGAAGTTGAGCGTGTTCCTCATTTTTGTAATGCCTTGTTTTATAGCTGAGTTGATTCATTGCGTGTTCCAGTGTTTTCAATCGCTATTCTCTCTGAATCTCAGTCACCGTTAGCTGAACGACGCTAAACTGCAGGAGTTAAAAGGGAAATAAATCGTTGATAAAGAATAGTTTGAGCGTGTTCCTCAATCTTCTTATCAAAGCCTTATTATTCATAGTTTGCTTTCAATGCGTGTTCCATTGTTATGCCATGCTATTCGATTCCCTGAGTTAAACATTACGAGATAATGTTTGTCTGCCTGTGTCTGTTCACAAAGTAAATTTAATTTCGCTTAACACGGCGTGTAAGTGAATATTAACTTTGCAACAACAGCGAAGAAAACCCTGTTGTTTACGTGTCCAGAGAAACTGGCACAGAGATTTAAAGATCTGCTGAGATCGTTATCACTGTTTGCCTAACTGCAGCACGAAGCTGCTATCTGAATAAAGTTAAATCTAACTAAAAGAGAAAGAAAAAGAAAAAAAAAAAGAAAGAAAACGAACGAACCGAGAGTTAAGCGCCACATCGCAAAACCAACCAAAGCGGTGTTGTTATTTGTACAGTGTTGAAATGCGCCGACATTTCGTGTAATATGCTTAACTGTACTTGCAATGCAACTATTCACATGCTAGCACACTAGAGCTTGTTTTGGTTGCCATAGTTACGATCGTGACACGGAAGTCTGAACCTACTTCCGACGCAACTCTGAACGCGCACGCGCATCACGTCGACGCTATTGTAAACAACCCGGCCACGGGTTGTCTAAGCTAACCAACAGTTGTTTACATTGAAAATGTCTATTCTAGCCTTTAGCCTCAAGGTAGCAGTTAGCATTAACATCCAGTGGTTGAATTCAGTGTCTGTTGGGCAACGATAAAGTGATTTAACCCTTTTAAACATCTAAACTAATACACCTGTTGGTCTCTTTCTCTCTCTTATTCCTCCCTTTTCTCACTTCTTACCACTTTATCTTATTTTACTAGAAAGGGAGATACTGACTCACAATTATTAATTGTGCCAAATTCAAATTTAATTAAAACATTAAATTTATTTGGAATCATTCAAATTTCCCCCTCATTTCATCTGATCATTATTTCTAGTATTCCTTCTTATGCCTAATCATCTTAGGTACGAGTAAGCCTTGAACTTTAAAGTTTAATAAACTTATTATACCTAATTGATTTTATTACCTATCAATAAATTCTATTCAGACTTATACTTACTCATTATTTTATTGCGTTTTACCCCTTTTCTTCCTGTGGTTATACACTTAGCCATTATTGTTTTATTTTGATTTCCTTCGTTATTTAATTTCCTTTCTACTTACTTTGCCCATTTATTACTTTTAATTTTACTTTACCATTCTTTTTTTCCTCTGGAGATCCTAGCTTGGGAACGACACACCCTAGCCCTAATATGAGACAGTGTTATCCCTCTCTACGAGTTCAAATAAATTAGAAAGACAATGTTCTTTCCCTCAAATTTTATTTTTTTTGTTTGATTAGTTGTGCAGCAACTATTCTACTCGTAGTTGAGCATAACAGCATCAGAGCCTGCTAGTGGACGCGATCCACTCAGTTTACTGAGTAAACTCCTGAGCTCTCCTTCCCTTTTCTCCTGTCACCTCCTGCTTTCTTTCCTCTTTACTCTTCACATGCGTAGGGACCTGTAAGAACCATCAATCAATCCTATGTGAATGAAATACATAATCTTGTCGAAGGAGACGAATCATTCTTATGAATTTGATTGTAATCAACCCTTCCTTTGTTCTTCCTAACCTCCCTACTTTTGGAAACGCAATCCAAATTTTAGCGTCTCATCCAACGCTGAGATCGATTTAATAGAGATAAGTGTTGAACAACTGTCGCCTTCGCAGCCTCCCTGGTGAGCGGCACAACTGTAAGGTGTACGGTGTCAATCCTGTCAGACTAAGAAAAGAGATATCAACATTATTATTGCATTCTTTTGTCTAAAACAGAGATTTAATAATATTGTTTACCTTCTTGATAACCACATTCAATTGAAAAAAAATTTTTCTCTAAACCGAAAAGGAATTTTTTTTTTTTTTTTATTGAATTGTTTTTACCTTTTTCTCTTTTTTTCCTATTCCTCGTTAGAAGTGACGAAGTCTTTGCATCCCTAATCTACTTAGACACCTGAGACCAACACAATCATCACCACACTTCACTAGTGGGTCACAGTCACTGATACCACACTTAGTTGTCCCACCACACATAGGCTTCTACTCTACACAGATCTGTGTCAGTCTCTCTTCTCCCCGGCGTGCCAAAATGCCGCAGACTGCAAACCCCATTGCCTATGGGGAAGATGTGAATACTTGGCTGAGAGGCATGACTGACAGCCTCACCCCCAAGACATTTGAACTGTTATTATTTTTAATAATAATCCTAATCCTGAGAAGATTCCTGACACAAGATTCAAGCCAGAACAACAACCACGAGGAGCTAGTCAAAATCACCAGCTCCCTATGCTACGCCTTCACAACCCAGCTGAAACTGAGCGACAAGCACATCACCCACCTTCAAGAGGAGCTGACACGTGCTCAACGCCGCATAGACAAGCTGGAAGTGAAAGTTCAAGATCAACTCAAAGCACCCAACGAGAGGGAGCAGGAAACAACGGAACAAGTTATGAAACTCCAAGCAGCCCTGGCAGCAGCGCAGCTCGACCAGCAACATTCAAAGGCTGTCCAGAAAGACCTGGTAAACAGACTCCAGTATGCCGAACAGCTACTAGAGAAAGCCAAGAATCACATCAGAGACAAGAATGTTGAAATCAGTACCCTGAAAGACCACCTTGAAAGGTATAGAACTGAAATGGACAATCTGACCCAACAACTAGACGATACCAATGATGAGCTCTACATGGTCAGAAAAGAACTCAAAGATGCTTATGAGCTGAAACAAGAGCCAAGAAAAGGGAAGCATCTCTCAGCCTCACCACTGCAGAGCAGAGTCCCATATCCAAGAACCGGCATATGACGAAAGGCGCGAAGGGCCACAACCCAAAACCTCACCTGCCTTCGCCACACAAGCCTTTCCTGCCAACGAAAGAATACCTCCCATCCAAGCAGACCTTGGAGCTGCACATGGGATGACCATCAAAGACCTCAACAAGCTGTCTAAAAACATCAGCAGTTTCAACCCAAACTCTGTAGAGGGCCACGACATCCAGGCCTACCTGCAAGATATCGAGTTTTATCTGGAAATGAGACCTCGTGTGACTGACAGAGACAGGTTATACCTCCTAAGAGCCACATCAAGTCCTGAGGTACGAAACTTCCTAGATCGACAGCCCAGTCAAACAAAGTCAAGCTACCAGCTACTTCGTGAGGTCCTGATTAAAGAGTTTACAGACCCTGAGTCTGAACTTGGACTGTTAACTGCTTTGGAGATCAAGCAAGGTCGACAAGAGGTTCCACAAGCTTACTACAACCGACTCCGGCAAGCCTACTTTGGTGCACACAACGAACCTGACCTCGAAGAGGATGTGAACTTCAAAAGCCTCTTCCTAAGAAATCTGCACCTGGAGTCAGCCACCATCTAGGCGTCATGGCCTGTCCACGCTCCATGACCATCCAACAGTTGCGTGACCTAACACAGAAGGCCTACAACAAGCAGAAGATGGCCTCAAAGAAAGGTAACAAAACATCCACACTCTTGAACTCTGTAACCAAAGACTCAAGCCTTGCACTGGACGCCACCCAGTGGCATCACGACACCAGAGTCCTCCGTCAAGAGCACAGAGAACGTGACCCCCATGTCCACGACAGCTTTCAGCCCAGCCGCTGCAAAAATCCATGGGAACAGCCACGCTTCTCAAGAAACCCAAAAGATAGGAACAACTGGAAACCTAACCAGACATCCAAAGGTAATCGCCTGACTCATCCAAGAGCAACTTGTGTGGGTAAGCGACAACAAAACCCACCTCAGCACCACTCAGACATGCACAGTGCTGAGTATGCACAAGAACAAGACAGCTTATCGTCAGAAGACATGGAACAAGTCATGAGACAAATGAAAGAGTTCCTTCAAGAAAAGCTGAACATGGATGACCACAAAGTTGAGTCATGCTCGCTGTGACCAGCGACAGAACGGAAGGCCGGTGATCACCTGGTACACCACATCAGAGATGACAAGCACCTGTTCAACAACCACCCAGAACGAGCAAGTCTCTCACGGACAACTGTTGATGAAACTCTGAGGTACCAAAGAACATCACCTCAGTCACCCATCGCTCATTAACAAACTGTCAAATGAACTCCAACTCCAATAACCACATTCCTGTCTGTGCAACAGCAACCACCCAAGCACAGAAGGTCAGAAAGTCTGCCACAACCAGAAGGCATCACAAGAGACATGCAACATAGGAAGCAAAGTTTGCACCCGCTTCACACAGCCATGCCAAACTAGCTCTGACTGTCTGCTAAAGAACTTCCTGCCTTGCTGGACTGACCCCCATTAGATCATGGACACGCCCTCATCCAAGCCAAGGATGCAGAGAGCCCGTCTTCACTGACATACAAGAAAAGGGGGGAGACAACACAGACTGAAACAGATCTGACCACACATACACTACACCATTAACACACACAACATTACCTACACCCAGAGGTAACCACATCTACTGATAACACATTCAACAAACATTTTCTTCCCACAAGTAGAATATCCAAATTTTTGTTACATATGCCCACCATGAAGAAACATGCAGTCATCCTCACAATAGGTAGAACACCTGACACTAATTTAAGGTACATGACACACTAGCTGCACACGACATCCTAGCTCAACAGTAGTTGTAAGCCATGCTAGGAAAATCCACAGCAGCTTAGTTTTGTTTGTTCTTCTTTTACCTATCCTGATTCCTTCCTCTCTTTCCTTAGTAGGTGTAACACCTAGACACCCTGCAAGGGTCAAGGGTTTGATATTAGGATTGACTCACCACACCTAATATCCGCAAGTAATTCTAAGCTGAATGGAAGCCAGAGAGCTCCATGCACGATAGGTCAATTAATTTAATTGCAAATTATGTTACTAGAAAATTAACGGTAAACGTTTATATTAAGACAACCTAGAAGAACCAAACAGTTATCCGCAAAATTTGATTGACGAATCAACGTACGGAACCAAATTAGAACAATTTCCAGATTGAATTAAAACATATTTCAATTTACTAAACTATTTTGACTAATTGAACTTTACCACCTGTACCTAAATAACCTGTTGCCTGCACCAATACAGTAAGTGTCATGGAGGTGTCTTGTTGTTTGCTGGGGTTGTCTGCTTCTTCTGCCTTTGTTTCCCCAGCGCTCGCCGATGTCTTCAACTCAACTCATCGCCGATCGAAGGGGGGTATGTAGGATATCAGACAATCTAAGTTTTGGTCAAAACCGAGTTGAGGCACGATGAGTCACAAAAATTCCACAGAGGCCCCTGACAACAGGATGTCATAAATCAGGCATTAGCCTTCTGAAGCAAGCCTAAACCTAAATCCCTGTCACAGGACAGTTTTCAACATTAACACAAAAGAATACATTGACAAGTCCAAGGAGATTGTAAAATTTTTGGGGCAAGTTATCAAGAATAATGGTCAAAGAGATGACCGCATGGCCATCACGTGATAGTAACTACAATCACAAGCTCTTTGGAATTGACTTCCCCCACCTCACGACAAGAACAGAGAGACTGAAATTCCTTACAGACCTCTTAATCTCTGGTCTTCATATGTTCACAGAATGGCACAGAAACTGTTTTCCATGCACCTAAATGACACTAAAAAGACTGGTGACCAGCTAATAATTGCTATGCATAACTACATATTATGTATGTAACCCACACGTTTAACCATGATGTCTTAATCATTTATTGTGTATGTTTTGTTAATAACTATTGAAGAGCTTAAGGGGTCTTATTCATGCTTGGTATGTGTGAGTTTTAATTTTCATGCTTGAAACGTTTCTCCGTCAATTCTTGGTCAAATGTATCATATCGTCGTTATAGAAATCATGTCCAAAATGTATACTCTACCAGAGCGTGAAAAACGCAGGTCATGTGAATGATGAGATAACAGTTGATTTATGAATGGGAAGGAGAAACATTGCAACACCCCGAGCTACAATTGGTCGAAACACCATTTGGGGTGTGTTAAACAGCCTGGTTTAAATACTCAGGACACCATCAAACTGCGCTTTTTTTTGGTCTTTTGCCTTTTGCCTTTTTTTGCGGGTCTGACTTTTTGTGTCTAGTTTTTAGCCATGCGGCTTTTAGCTTTTTCTCTCCTAGTCATGTTTCTTTAGCTTTTGAGCGTGGTCTGGCTTACACGCCAGCTCCTCCAAAACCATGAGGAAAACGCCACCTGGTCTCGTCAAACTTTACATCTATTTCTATTTCTTTAGTTTGTTTTATTTTCTGTTGAGAGTTTCGTGTTTTGAGTTAATTTTTGCCTAACGCCGCATCTCCGAAAGGGTGCTGTCTAAACTTCAACTGCAGACCATAGCTCCGCGTCGCCAGCCAACGCCCAACAACTGGCTTCCCAAGACTGAACCTCCAACCAATCAGCAACCTCGGGAAACCCCTTTAAGCAACCAGACAAGAAAGGAACCCCAGGAAAGCAAGTACCTCCAGATTCTAGCTGAACTGTTGCATTTAATATAAATTTTAACCTCAATGAGGAACTCAGTGCGAGGGTTAATTAAGTGATTGATGGTTGTTCAGATCTATGAATGCACATATTGCTGTAAACTTGGGATTTCACATTTTCATTCTCTTTAATTATTTCCTCTCTCTCTCTCTTTCTGAAAACTTGTGTGAATGCGTGTGTTCATGTGTTAGATTAGTTTATATGTCTTAGATTTATCCATTAAAGTCTTATTTATATTGAAAAGAGAATTATCTTGTGTTTTGTGCTCACAAGTTATGTCTTAAACTGCCGATCTTGTTACATGTGCTAATTAATAGTGTTTTCACTCTATTTTGGATATAGATATCCATTGCAAAATTGATGTCATACGGCTCGTTCAATGAATCACTGGCCGTCTCAGTGATCAGCCGTAAAACAGTGATTCTTTCCAATGCCTTGCTATTAATGGTGGAGTTCCCTTTAAAATCTTAAATGATTCCCTTTGAGCTAAATTATGCCTTTTCCCTTACACTTTCGGGGTTCAGACACACTCTCTCTGTTAAATCTAGATTAAAGACACATCTCATTGGCCAAGCATTCAAATAATGCATCTCATAATCATGTACTGCAGTTATATCTGATCAAATGCACATTATTATTTTTTAGTTTGGGTTAAACAAATCAATTTTTGCTTGGTTGGAACCAGCAGCTACGCTAATTATGTCTCTATTTTTTTCTCTGTTTCTGCTGGGATTGACATCCCATGGTAACTAGGATTTACACAAGTTTCAGTCTGGATCTAGAACACCTGAGAAGAGATGATGCCACCTTTAGAGGACCTCAGATGATGCCAACCCTTAAACAACATACATAACTACCAAATTTATAAGTTTGATTGCATCATATAATAGTTGCTGTTAATATTGTTCATCGTTTGTTTTATTACGTCTTAAATTGATTTTCCCGTACATTTCTGCCATATGTACATCAATTTGAGATAGTCACCACTGATAAGCTACCACTAAATTTTGTAGAAACTTAATTTGCTGTAAAGTTACTTTGCAATGATTTGTATCGTGAAAAGCGCTATACAAATAAACTTGAATTAAACTGAATGTGATATTATTTATAACGCTACGACAGTGTTTCATTTGTAAATTGCGAGGTCCCGGAATAAAGTGGGTTGACGGATCCGGCAAGTGATCAGAGGATGGAGAGGTAATGGAGCATTCGCGCAATCATTTTTAAGTGATTACCAGCTTGCATCAGTTGCTTTTTTAGTATGCACATATACTCTAAAAATCATGGTTATTTTATTGCAACATATTTTTTTTGTGTTTGGGTAGTTTTTGTGTAACCCAGCTCCTGAGACAGGAGAGTCGCAACAACCCAGTGTTTGTCATGAGCACATATATTTTGCATTCTCTTCAGGTGAGAGTCTCAGTGCCGCTGACTTGCATTTCTTTGGTCAAATATAGGTTTTTGTATGTTTTATTTAATCTATAAAACAGTTTCTTTGCTGTAAATCATTTTATTTTATGCAAAGCAAACCAAGTCACCTAAACAAGCCGCATCAGTCTTTTTGCAAGATAAACATTTTCATTTTTACTTCGAAAATGCTTGTTAAACGAGTTTAAATACATGTAATATTGTACACTACATGTTTAACTGTAAAATATGTTTTTGTATTAAGACGTAGTTAACTAAAAGGCATTTAGATAAAAACGAAAGAATGAAAGAGAGCAACGAAAAGAAAAGAAGAAAAAAAAGAAGGATGTCCAATAAATGAAACACCAAACAAACGAAACCAACAGCAGCTATTGAACAACTAAATAATAATAATAATAATCAAAAATAAATAATCGTTTTCTACTCTCAGCATGCTTTAATTTTGTGTTTCTAGAGGTTTGCGTCAATAAACTTAAATTAAAATGTCTTTGGTCTGCGCTCTGGAAGTGTTCTGTTAATTCTGCTAAACTTTAATTACTAAAATTAAAACTGAAACTAAAATATATAAAAATTTAATAGAAATGTGTTCACAAAATAAAAACGAAACTAAAATTAAGCAAATTATTAATGAAACTAATAAAAGAAAATGGAAAGCGATATTAAAATAAAAACAAATTTAAAAATGCAAAACTATAATAACCCTGACACGAACATCTTTCATTGTTGCGTGAGGAGGGGGATATATGGAGACAGATCAGCCTCAAAAATAACACATTTGCAAAACAAAATTCATAAATGCACAGCACAATTTACATTTATAAAATCCGATTCGTAAATTCAAAACACAATTCATAAATACACAAGTAAAAGCATAAATATTTCCCCAAATGCTCACACAAATGCATCTTACCTAAATAAATTTTAAATGTTTACACAAATATGTATATATCAAGTTCTTGAATTAATTTCCATCACACATTTATGAATGATGTTACATGTATTTATGGATCGTTGAATCTGCATTTGCAAATCGTCACATGGACTGCTTTGAATTTGTGTGGGGTATTTTTGAGACCTTCCTGGCAGGTTAAGATTCATAAATATCTTTTTTTTTGGAGGATGTTCCGTTCAGCCAATCGGGGTGAGCTTTTAATCCACCAATCAAAACGCTCTTTACTGAACAGACTCAAGAAGCTCAACGCTGTGCTTGTACTGCGCAGTGTTCCATGATCGGCTCCATCTACTGTTTTTTTAATGTGTCATCACCATCAGATACAAAAACAATCTGTGTAAAACTGTAAAAACTCACCAAAGTCTGAACTTGTCTGAAAGAAGACCCTCAATAAAAAGGATACATTGCTGGACATAGTAGTGTTTCTTTAAATTACACATAATAAGCTGAGAATGATGAGCAGATTTAAATCTTGACAATTTATAGCCTGTTTGCCTTATAGGCCTGTAGACAACATGACCTGCAAGTTGTGTCAACGTGTTAAATGAGCTAAGAGTGGGAATGCTTAAACACTGTTTTAACTTAGATAGATTGCCTGACTTTCAAAAATAAGCCCACCCTGAGGCAATAACTGACAACTAACTCAGACCTTGCTTCACATCACTGGAGAAAACCCCTCTAAGCTACTGAGGTTTATGATACCATGGTTATAATAATTTGAAATGTGCAGATTATTTTACTGAATTTTCGTTGTGTTGTGAAAAGTAAATGTTCTCTAAAATGAACTCATTTCATTTCTGACCCGATACAATGCATATCATGTCAATCATTGGCAATATTATTCATGTTGGATTCATTTTATTTCAAACACAATCCTGAGAAAGTGTAAGGGTACACAGTGTAGGCTATTACACATCAGTACATTACACAGGAATTTTATTTCACAGCAGTTGCAAAAATAGCTTGAAATGTGATGAGTTTCTCTCTCTTTTTCTCCATTCGGACATCTGTGAATCCGGAGGACTGAAGTGCCTCCATGTAGACCTCAGGACGCCATTTGTGTCCAGTGAGCACTTTCATGTTAGCAGCTTTGATGACACTGTCTAGTCTGAGAGTTGTAACCATAATTCCACCTGCAAGGACAGAAAATAATAATTTCCAATATTAAAATAAAGAAGACTAGTAATCTGAGACCACATTGTATGGATATGGTTCATGTTTTGAACTTGTGGAGTTTATCTGAGATGTGCTAAATACTAGGCTACTTAAAATAAGATTCAGAACCCTAATAATCTAATTCCAATTCATAATGTCCCTCAAATTATTATGCTGACAATAAGTATAGAAAAAATGCATGCATCCACTGCCAGCAACATTGGATGATGTTAATTTGTCCAAAGAATAAATAGATACATGCATAATGGCCTATGGAATTTATTTTATTAAGTTTCCCCGTCCTAAATACAATAGCATAGACGTTGGTTCTGACATTTTATTGAATCAGTCAAGTTCTCGAGATCTCACCTGGTTTCATCACTCTGTGAATGGCTCTCGCGCCTGCTTTCAGATCCGGCCAGAAGTAGTAGCAGTTGCAGTGAAACACCTTGTCAACCGTGTTTTCCTCTATCGGCATGGCCACCAAATCACTGTAATACAACACAGCCTTTCCTCTGGAGATCTGCTCCTTCATGCGCTTACTGGCCATCTCATGCATGTATTGAGAGTAATCCACACCGAGCAGTTTCCCCTCCGGAGCTGTGAGGAGCTGCGCCGCCGCCTGCAGACCGAAGCCTGGCCTGTGGCCAAGCTCCAGCACCGTGTCTTTGGGTTGAATGTTGCTCAGTTTCACCGCATTCTCCTCCAAAATCTGATTGTGCCATTTAAAGAACTTGGTCACCAACCATCCAGTTAAAGAATACGTGGGGTGACCCAGCTGTTTGCCCACTTTGTTCGGCAGCATTTCTATGCTGAAAAAAAGTATAGGTAGCCTATACGTATAGATATATATATAGGTCTACAGAGGGGCCCTAAATAGGTCGGAATGTGCGTATACGCTCGGAGCAACTCCTATTCAGAAGTACAAAAAGGGGGGTGGGGGTTTAGGAAGCCCGAGGTAAGGGAGTGGGATAAATTATTTCAAATAGCACCAGGCCAGGGGGCTAAAACTGCCTCAAAATAGGGTGCGACCACGGCCGCATTAACCATTGGGCTAGGCGGGGCTGAAGCCCTGGGGCCCGAGCTAGGAGGGGGCCCGTGATTGGCTGTGGAGTAGATTTACTGGAACATAGGAATATTGGCTCCGAGTAGGTAAGAGCTCGGTAGCGCCGATCGCAAAAAAAAAAACACCACGCTCCTCACTTTTTAGCGCTATTATTTAGTGGAGTTTTCCGTAAATTCCATGCATTACCATAGAGATTAAAACGTCACATTTGTATTTGTTTTACCAATCAAATGCATTTATTATATATTTTACTTTCGAACAAACTGTGCACGCATGCAGCCTATCTATCAGGTGATCGTGTAATCTAGAAATTGTCATGCAAAGAACAATCTTCGAAATGTCAACTATTCTAATAACAAAAAATAGCGAGAGAAAAAATGGAAGAGAGAGGGGAAAACACGAGTTAGTCACTAAAATCCACAGCTAGTTTAATTTTACTAAAGCTGATGTGATGGGAGTTGGGAACGCAAATTGAAATGATTATTAACTTGATAGATGTATAGTGCTTTTTGTGTTTGAACAAACTCTATAGGGCTAGTAGGCCCATATTCGCTTATGGGTTGAGAAATTCATTTTGCGCGTCATGATGTAAGCTTTTCATTTAAATGCATTTTAAGCATTGTGGTTTTAAAACTAATTTAACTGTTCAGGGACATTAAGCAGTGGGGCAGAATTCATTTTGGCAAATGCGCGTTAAGACGGTTTCTGATATACACTTGCTCGTACAGCACCTGACTAAGGTTTCTTTTTTGCGCCATTGTTTAAACGTTCGAATACACTAGTTTTATGTGGGTCAAAATGCCTGTCTCGCGACGTTCGTCCACACAGTTCATTTGTTCTTAAATGAACGGAAATAGTGTAAAGATAAAGCATGAGCACTAGTTTCTATGGGCGATCCTGGCATTATAGGAATGATATGTTCAAGGGAATAAGTCCCGCCAAAAATTAAAATCTGTCATAAGTTACTCATTTCAAGTTGTTCTGACCTGTATGCCCCTTTATTTGTCTCCTCAACTAAAATAAGATATTTTGAAAATATTCGTAACCACCCGAAGTTCTGGTCCTGTTGCCGCTCAAAGTGTTTTTTTTCTCTCCTAGCGAAGTCCCTGGGGGACAGCACACTGTTTATGGTTACCAGTAATTGTTCCTCAATATATACTTTTGCATTCAACAGCAAATGAAACTCATTCAGGTTTAGAAAACAACATATTACTTTAATTTTTTGGGTGCACCTCATTCCTCCAAGCAGCCTAATAATAAGCTGCTGTTATGCCATTGTTCAATAATGGTAAATTAACCTTAGCAGAGAAAATCACTTAGATTTAATTTAGATTTATCCTTTTTAGCGACCTTTTATCCAAAGCTACTTACAGTTGGGGAATACATAAAGCAATTCTTCTTAAAGAGAAACAGACACAGGAAGTGTTGTAATGCCAAGTTCTTAGACATTGTTCAAATAGGTACAAGCTAGAAGGAGAAGGAATAAATAAAGAGAGAGAATTTTTTATTTATTTATCTGGGATTCTTCTCCTACACCCGGGCTGTTTCCCTCTCCCTCTTGCACTCTTGTTCATGCCGGACGTCAAGTACTTCGAAAGAGATGATTTTTTCAGCTGCGCTGGTGACAATGCAGGGATTCAGCATTCCGAGATGGGTGGAAGATCTTTCCAGCACCAGGAGTGGTGAACGAGAATGTTGGACGTGATTTTGAGCCTCTCTGTGATGTCCAACGAGGCGTCGCCTCACTAGGGGATCTCAGCTTTGAAGGGATTAGACTTAACTGTTCTTGATCGATCGCTGTTGTAAAATAATGTATAATTGTTTACACAGTGAAGACTATTCAGTTTTTGTAGTCTATTTATTTTATACAATATATTGCTTATTCAGTGATTTAAGTGTTTGTAGGTCCATTTCTTTGTTCTATTGTAATTCATGGCTGTTTACTTGTCTTCGGTAAGTTTGTTTTAACATAGGCTAGTATTTATTTTGGGAGATATTGAACTTGGTAACAAGAATTATGCAACTTTGATAGGAAAAAATCTCTATGTTATCATTATTGGACGGTGGCCCTGCAGTAATTCATAGCCCCCGGGCCCATTGAGGTCTTAATGATTGAGACGTTGCATGTGGCCCACTTCTGGCAGAAACCCTTGGAATGGTCTGATTGGAACATCATTTGGGCGAATTGGAACGTCAGGTTATGGAGTTGGTTTTGTTTACATGTCTCCCCTTAACGAATTTGTTTGGCGCAGCATTCGTATAATATATATATATCTATATAATTATAACATATATATATGCTATGGGGGCTTTATAAATGTTGAACATTTTTTATTTTTATTTTATAATTAGTGGACGTGTGTTTGTTTGGGGTGGGGTAAATAAATGCGACTCGATGACGGCAGAGTTCCGTGTTGCATTGTGGTTTTTCAAACAAAATACATCGCGGCCTGAAGCGTGCTAGCGAAGCGATCGTTTCCTCGGTCCAAATCAAAGGAGGAGACAAAGTGTTGAATAAGTTGATAAATATGAAACGAAGGCTTAGTACGTTTTGAAACGGCACAAAGGGTGAGTAATTAATGACAGAATTTTCATTTTTGGGTGACTATCCCTTTTAAAGGTCGCATGGGTAATATTGTACAACAGCTACACTACATTGTATAGGTCGATTTTTTTTTTGTTGTCCAAAACATCTCGGATTATTAGTGTAGGCATATCAGAGCGAATCAACAATTTTAAGATTTGATCATGGCCGGGGTTCCCCAAAACGTTCTTATCGCTAAGTAGTTCTTAACCTATTCCTTAACCTCTCTCTTAACATTATGGCACGATTCCCGACACGTTCGTACGCTAAGTATATCTTCTGTAAGTCACACTTTCGTAAGGTTGGTCTGGACCATTCGTAAGCTCTCTCTTAGCGTTGTTTGAGCTCAAGACGCTAGTCGCCGCCACTGTGCAGCAGTCTTTAGAAATCAGCGCAGCGCAGAACAAGTCAAACTACGGTATGTTGACAATGTTGTGTCTCAGCAATGATTTTATGTTATGGACATTTTAAGACTAATAATAAAATATGTTCGCAATGGATACAGGCCTATTTATGAAGTTTACTTTATTTGGTATCAGAACTAATATGGTGGTAATTAGCCTAGGCTATTTCGTAATGTCATTAAAGCGTTTAAATTGGCAATCACTTTTGATAATTAAAATCTGGCAAACAATTTGGCTCTAAATGGCTAAGATCTATAAATGGGTAAGCATGGTGGTGTCCAGTAAGCGACCAACTATGTCAGCGATCCAACGTGTCCTTGTATTGAATCAAAGACGGCGCCGGCCGCGGAGCCGTTTAGTCCATGTCAATTTTTTTATTCGGCAAAACTTAAGCCCTTTTGACATTTTGCCTGACGTGGCTATATTACAAAAATTTCGCCTCCCAAGACAACTCATTATGGAGCTGCTGGACCTTCTCAGACCTGCGCTTACCAGGCTAACGCGGTGGAATTTTGCTTTAAGCCCTGAAGTCCAGCTGCTTGCAGCGCTAAGGTTTTTTGCTACAGGGAGCTTCATCGAGGTCGTGGGAGAGGGCTACGGCCTAAGCAAGACCTCGGTGTGGAGGTGCATCCACACTGTCACCAACGCCCTTCTGCGCCATGCTGGGGATTACATCCGGCTGCCGGCAACACGTCAGGAGGTCCAGGAGGTGCACCAGGGCTGTCATGCCATTGCTGGCATCCCCAGAGTCTTGGGCCTGGTGGATGGCACACTCATCCCTATCGCCAATCCATCAGTGATTGATCAGGCATACATATCGCGAAAGGGATACGCGGCCATAAACGTGCAGGTTATAGTGGACCATAGGGGTGTGATCTCCGACCTGGTGGCAAGGTGGCCAGGCAGCACCCATGACAGTTTTGTCTGGGCCAATTCTGCCGTGGGTGAACAAGCGGAGAGAGAGGGGTTTGGTCAGAGCCTGTTCCTCGGGGATAGTGGATACCCTCTGAGAACATACTTATTCACACCTCTGACCAACCCAGAGACTCGGGCTGAAAGAGCCTACAATGTTGCACACGTTCGCACGCGCAACGTTATCGAGTGTGCAATTGGCATCTGGAAGCTGCGCTTTCGGTGCCTGCACAAGTCGGCAGGAGGACTGCGCATGAAGCCTCACAGCTCTTGCGCAGTTACGGTGGCAACGGCCATACTCCATAACATGGCTGTGCGTGGAGGCGCACCTATTCCGGAGGGGGGGAGGAGGAGGAGGTGGAAGCAGATGAGGAGGAAGATGGAGAGGGAGAAGTTGAGGTCCTCTATCCTCCACAGAGGGCTGCCCTGCACGCTGCCGGGGTTGAGGCTAGGCAGCTTTTGATTGCAAATGTTTTTGGTTGATTTACTGTATATTGTCTTTTTGGTTTAACTTGCTGAGCTATCATTAGCCATTATCCATGATTGAATGGACTTTTCTTTTGATTCGTATTAATTTTTAGTTTTCTGAAAAATAAACGGGAGTTTCAAACCTTGCATCCATTAAATGTTCTGTGTGTGATTCTAATCCTTTAAACCTTTACTCTATCATGCCATTGTGTCCATTCCATAAGTGCTCTATGCAACGCCAATCATTGACATGCTTCTCTTAAGGTTGGCGAAGG
The DNA here is from genome assembly GCA_018155175.1 of Sinocyclocheilus anophthalmus. Classification (NCBI taxonomy): domain Eukaryota; kingdom Metazoa; phylum Chordata; class Actinopteri; order Cypriniformes; family Cyprinidae; genus Sinocyclocheilus; species Sinocyclocheilus anophthalmus. The sequence continues at coordinate 156,328 of JADLZN010011232.1, forward strand.
AGCCTACACGTTAGAATTTCTGAGTCAAAAGTTGACATATGCCCAAATTACCACGTCACATTGCTGATTCATCTTCATTCATTTATTGGGCATTGAACGCAGGTCACATGGTTGTCAGGGGATTCCCTTTCCGCTGCTTTGCCTCATACATAGCCTTACGCGTCGTCAAACACACAGATAATGTACATTACAAACTAATGTCTTTACGCAGCCTCTTCAAATGAGCCTTTATATCTGATTGTGCACTTAGATTGACACTGCTTAATTTCCTTGTGGATAAATAAGGTATCTCATAAATAGTGCAATATTTTATGCGTAGGTTTCCAATGGCAATAGAGAATCAGTTGTTGACTCATTAAGGATGACAGAATGACATACAATCTTGTTGATGATCAAGTATTTTTAATGACAATGCGCATACAAACACACACAGACACGGTCACTGGTGTGACTGTTGCTCAGCATCTATAAAGACAAACACATACCAAATTCAGATTAGGAACTGTGAGGAAAGGAACATCAAAATCTATAAACCAAGAACAACTGGCTCACCTTCAAGATTGGTACCGAGATTGAGGGCCTGTTGAATTGCGCCTCTGCTAGGGCATGCTGCTGCTTGGCCAGTTCCAGCTTGGCTCTCTTCAGCTCCAGAGACTGGCGAGCGAGCTCATTTGCTTCGGTCAACTGGCGCTGAATGTCCTGCAACACGACCAACTTCTCCTTTTCAATGTTCACCAACTCTTCGCTACACCGACATGGTGAGATTGTGGAGCGACGTCGTGATGTCGTGTAGCGAAGTCCTGGCGAAGACGTGTGTACGGGAGGTGGTGGCGTAGTGCACCCTTCCGGCTCGGTGCTGCCAGGTAAGGAGATTGCTGTAGGTGGCTCGGTGTCTGGGGAGCATGGCACATTGGGGGGTGGCGATGACCTGGAACATGAGGCCTGTTTAGCGTCACCTCTTCTAACGTCAATCCCCCCAGGGATTCCATGTGAGACTGTGTCTCCCATGATCGCCAGTGCCTTCTCCTCATGTGCTGTTAAGGGTTGCACCGAACTGGTCCCCGCACCTGTCCTCGCCCGGTCTCTACGGACAGCAGAACCTCTCACCTTAACCTGGCTTGAAAAATCATGCCATTTTTTCCTGACGTCCTGCCAGGACCTTGGTGTGCCTGATCCGGAGGGAGCCATCTTCCTTGCTATGTCGCTCCATAGCTTCTTTTTGTTGCTGTTGCACAAGTTATTCTGAAATCTGGAAAACAGTGTCACCTTGTGCAAGCTCACCTCGTCCAGGAAAACTTCAAGTTCCTCTGACGAGAAGCTTGGTGTCCTTTTTTTTACGTTGCTTCCCCACCATATTCTGTATCTAACTCTCTCTCTCTCTGTTCATTGTAGATAGGTTGCTTTTTATAGAAAACATTAACCAATGGCAATCAATACCACAGTAGTGAAGAAGAATCAATCTCAACCCATCAGAGGTCACACGAAAACGGTCTCCAAATCGCCAACGCTAGGAAATGCTTGTCCACATCAATTCTGATAATGTGAAACGGTAACCCTGTTACCATTACCCTCCTAAAAATTTTGTACTATTTTAGATTTCCACTCTCACTATCACACCCAATGGCAAAATGCGCACAAGATGGCCAGCCACGTTGCATACACAAACTGCAGGAATGACAGTGAACATGACCCGTCACAAATACGTGGAACTAAGCAGACAATTGAATAAACTTAATACTGTCTATTATTTTAGGATAACCTTAAACTTTTAAAATAATGTGACTACTGGAATTTTGGAAGTTCTTTGCAAAGAACGTGTTTGGTCCTTTATTACCGCGCGAATGCACCTTCGCGTGAGTGGAAACCGATTCTTGAGCATCGTGCCAACATTCAGCACCTTCATTGTACAAGGGCCCTCTGTACGTCTACGTAAGGAGTGCAGCGTGTTAAGAACTTCCTAAGGACACTCGGGACACACTTAGACAAAACAACTTTGTTAAGATATCGGGTTTCGGTCTGGCTACGCCGCTAAGAGTGAATCCGTTTCGGTGAACCGGCCCCATAATTCATTATGAAGACACGAGAAGTGGGCCGTAATTCCCCCGAAAGAGCCCCAAAGGTACACCGGATGGATCTAACTGAAGATCCTAGCGCCAGCCAGCATGAAGTAAGCCTAACCAACCAACTAGCAACTTTGAACAGCTTGCAACATTACCCCAAAAGAACACTTATTGATAATCCCAAATCAGGAAGGAGATTGTGTTTAGATTGGTTGGGTCAAACGATACGCACAGCAATGACCAGCAAGAGCCGAATCGTTGTATGTCATGGCCCCATGTTGGAGCATCCTAGCATAGAAGACTTCTTGGATTGAGTCTCCCCACATACAAAGACAAAAGGACCAAAAAGACATGATATTCCTTCTAGACCCTTGTTGAACCCTTTGTTCCTGAACACATCCTCATGTCACAGGCACTTGGAAGCTTATTATATATCAGCGTTCGCATGATATATAAAACCACCATTTCCAAATATTGCCCCTTATGACTGTTTTTGGTGTCCAGGATGTTCAGCAAATGTGGCCGTTAAGTTATTAAAAATTACTTAAAATTTCCGAGGGGCTTATTAATTGCTGTTGCGATATTGAGGGATCCCTGTTCTTTCCTAGCAAAGAGGTGGTCACCTTTTTAAACAATGTTGGTAACCATACACATTTGCTGAAGAGACGGACCATTGGGGGCAAAAGCATAAGGTGTGCGAAATGCAAATACCAGTTTTCCTTAACTTGATTGTCTGTGATAATAAAAACTTTTATTTACTAACATAGACTGGCAGACGTGATATAAAAGAATCTTAAAATATATAAATTAATTCCTTGTAAGAAAAGAACGCCGTCAAACATACAGGGAAAACTTCGGCAAACTCACCAAAGCAAAAACAGTTGACATATACAATACATCCTAAGGCTGCATAAGGATTGCAAAGAGACAAAAAAAGACCACACCTCGCTCCTTGGCGCATTACGACCAGCGCGCTTCTCCCCCCTGAAAAAAAAACGCCTCATCTTCTGCCGGGTCTCTGCCTCTCCCTCTTTCAACCCAAAAGGTTTCACTCAAAGTTCAGTAAGAATATGTATATACCACATATAAACCTGTGTAAGTCTTTTCCCCTCGTTATGATAATCGTGTGGTGAAAAAAAAAAATAAAAGGTCTTTTAAATTGCGCTTGGTAAAGGTGGTGCTTAAATTTGCAAATAACGAAGTTATCCTTATATTTGCAAAACGTTTTATTAGAATTGGGGTGTCTGTTGGGAGGGGTGGGTCCTCCCACCGCCTTTTAGGGGTCTGGGATGTAAAATATAATCTATGCTCCAGCACAGTGCCTCCTGGGCCATGAGAACCAAACAAACCAAAGATAAGTTAACTTTTTAACAACTGATTTAAAGATATTTCTTTGTTTTTGTTCGGGATATTTAAAAAGGGAAAGTTGGCAAATCAGTGCCGTTGCGATTCGGATTCAATATCCGACCCGGGGTAGTGTGGGTGGTTTTCATATCCATACTATGGGAGGTCTCCTTCTCCTCGTTCCTGAAGAAGTTCATGGATCTATTTCATTTTTTGTCCAAAATGAATTTGTTAACCCATTTTGACACCATAGAGCCACACGATAGTTGTTGGACTACTACAAAATGGTGCACATATGCTAATTAAGTTTTATTCTTTCAACAATATTATTTTGCTATGTACATTATTTACTATGAAATACTAGGAATAAAAAGGGGGTGTTGATAAGCTATGCATGTTATACCGTGTTTCTGTGTAACATTAGGAAAACTGTACATGTGTGACTATTTAATCAATAAATATTATCTGTTCCCTCCCTGTGTGGGAGAACAAACATTGGCTTTGGTTCCATAAGCTACAGTAATAGACTCTTCATAAAAAAATACCGTAAAATTTACGGTAAAGAAAAACGGGCGGCTGTGGTTTGGCCGATTTTACCGTAAACACAAACAATACGAAAAAAAATAAACAGCACACCATAATCATAAATAGAATTTAAATTAGGGGGCGGTTTTAACTTAATTTAGAACGCAGTTAACTAGCGCACATTAATTTAACTGATATATGTTTACATATACCAACCGGTGCTTGAAGTACTGAATGTTTTGGTGAACTTGTAATACGTATGCGGCAACACCGTAAAAGGGGGATTAAGGGTCCAATACATGTAATGTGTCCAAATAAACATTTTTTCACCGTATATAGTAGGATTTACGGGTTAAGTCTGATATTAACATGTTTTTACTGCATACAAAAAAAGCATTTTGAGCAGGGGTACAAAAAAAAAATTTACCGGTTAAAAAAAAAAATTCACGGGTCAGTAAAAATTGTGGGGTGGGGGGGGGTAACACAATGATACATAGTACAACGAAAAGGAGGACAAAAGGGGGGTGGTGTGCGCGGGGGGGAACGGGGCTGGGGCTAATGTTGATTATTCACATTTTGCATTTTTTATACAACTTATACTACAAACTCAGACTTCTAATGGGGGGGGGGGGTATTTCATATGTGCAGTGGCATGAATACAATTTTACCTGACTACAATAATAGCTAGGTGTGGTTAATAAAATTTTACTGGGGAGTGATATACAAATTCTGAGGCATCTCCGAAATCATGGTAGTGAGTATTGAAAACTGTAGAGTGCGGTTGGTTGTTCCACAAATCTTACGGAGGCCAGAAAAGGGGAGGATAGGATCAAACTGAAGGCACACAATATAAAGATAAAGAGAATATAGCAGTAGGCGGCCAGTACCCGGGTGGCGTAAAAAATGAAAAATTATAAAGTGATGATCGGGGGAAATAAAAAAGGAATAAAAAGATATAATCTTCGAATAACCCTCTAACAGAACATAACATAGACACATATAATTACACAATAACATAACACTTTAAAGGAGACAGAACACAAAAATAGATTTGGGTAAGGAAGGAATGAAAATGTGTTCCTACTGTTATAGGAGGGATTATAATATTAAAAATCCGGTGTTTTTTATGTCAACAATACAAACTACAATAACTTTGTGCTAGTGGCTCTTATGACAAACGTTATAGCGATGAATTTGTTAAAATGTAACTAGGGTACTGAAGGACTAGCAAAATAAGACTAAGAGGGGGAAAAAAAGGGGGGGTCTTCATGGCTAGTTTTTGCGCATAAAGGGGTGGGTTCATTTCCTTGCGTGTGTACACAACCCCATACACTTAAGTTCGCCAGAATAAAAACAAAATAAGTGTATAATAACAGTGTTTTTGAAGATACAACGGGGGGGGTACCTAGACTGAAAGAATAGAATATAATAATGACACAAGAGCGTTTGGATGAAGAGTGTATAGGACGGTGAGGGTTGGATATCACATATAAATACCATACTTTCCGAAAGCCGTTTTCCCTTCCCTGAGGATCGAATCCATGTCAGACTAAAAAAACATATGGTCATAAAAAAAAAAAAGGGGGGGGGGGGGGGGGGGGGGGAAGAAGAGGAAAG
>JADLZN010011233.1:0-74652 GCA_018155175.1 Sinocyclocheilus anophthalmus
AAATGCAAAGCAAACTCATAGTAACGCTTCAAGGGAATGACTGACCTATCGTGTCTAATAAACTCTACGTCGTGCCCTTGATGACACTTCTTGATGCAGTTCACACAGATGGCGTTGCGGTCTGTGGTGTTACAGGTGTGACACCTGCACAGAGAAACAGAGACGTGAGAAAGCAGCCGCCGATGTCACACAGATTTCAGAAGGAGGAGCTTTACCTGTAAAAATCGTGCATTGGATAGCTGGTGTAACTGGAAATCTTGTACAAGCACTGACCTCTGCTCACCGCTTTCTCTATGGCATCCTGATTGTTCATGATTTTGTTGTCTGTGAAGAGGATTAAATGAGAATAATGTTCATTTAAAGTCCACTGGATCATGAAGTGAGTGAAATGAAGATGTTTCCACTTTACCTTTCATCGTGACGTTGACGCCAGACGCGAGAAACAACCCACCGAAGCGGTTGTTGAAAATCTGATTGCCTTCTAATGTCGCCGTCGCATGATTCGTGATCTCAATACCTGCAACAGATGGAGGTTAACTATTATTTGTCTATAATGAATATTCAACATGCATCTCATATCTGAGATTCTATAAAAAAAAAAGTAGAATTTCAGAAATTACGTTGTATGCAATTTATGCAAAAAAAATTATTATATATATTAATTAAAAATATATACACAAATTTATATATATATATATATATTTATATGTATATATACAGTATATATACATATATATACACACACACACACACCAACATATATATATATTTAAATTAGTGCTGTCAAATGATTAATCCCGATTAATCGCATCCAAAAAAAGTTTTTATTTACATAACATAGTGTGTACTAAGTATATTTATTATGTATATATAAATACAAACACATGCATGTATATTTTGAAAATATTTACATGTATATACATATTCTTTTAAATTATATATAAATTAAAAAATACATTTTTCTTAAATATATACATGCATGCGTTTGTATTTATAGCTTGCATAATAAATATACACTGTACACATATATATTATGTAAACAAAAAACTTTTATTAATCGCGATTAATCGAGAATAAATCGTTGGGAAGAACTAATATATATTATATCGGATATTTTATTGATTATACCACCAGCTTTGATGTGATGAGAGTAGAGATTATATCATATAATTTTACGTCTGTATATTTTTGATACATATTTAATTTTTTACATTTCGTAAAAAAAATAAAACTTCAATAAAAATATTTTTTAAAAATCGGAAATTGTAATGAAAACTATAATAGCATGTCACTGATACTAAAATTACAGAGAGAGAGAATTATGTAAGATTTAAAAAAGCATGTCTTTAAGTGTTAATAAACTGCACTGTGTCATGCTAAATCCATAAATATCAATGTATTAAAATACAAATCTACAGAAAATGTTTACTATACAAAACCACAATGAAAGGATTGACAATCCTAACAAAAACACAACATCTGTTTATCCATGAGCTTAATGTTCACTTCCTGAAAGGATAATGTCATTATGATGCCATCCTTTCTTTCTTTTTTTTTTAAATAAACAGAATAAAGCATGTCAAGGGGTATTTATGATGGTAACAGCACTGACACATAATCTAAAGACAAAAATGTCAACAACTGAAATAAATTTAAAATACATGTCCATTTTTACCAAAAGAAAACAAGGGCAAGACATATAATACGTTTCAAAATAAATCAAGTTGATTTTGTTGAGAAAACGCCTATTAATACCGGAGTCAGAGTACCTTGCATTGTTTTACTTACTTCTTTTTGACACATCCGACCGAACTACAAACTTTACAGTGATGTCTGTGAGAAAGGTATATTCACGCGACAAGCTCGCACATCTGCGCTGCCACGCGCTCAATCCACTCAGTGTGATTTGTTTATCAGCTCGCGCACACCAGCTTATACAGGCATTAATACTGAATGTTTTATATTCATTGCATACATATACGTCGTAGACATCCTTAATCTCTAATAAATCCATTCTGCTGTCTGTCGTCGATGTTTCTTTGTCTGAATATGGCACTTATTATCACATGCTGTTAGGGCTGGGTATTGAGTTCGATACTTTTTAGGCACAGACCGAAATGCCTCGATACCATCGAGTATCAAAAAAACGTCTCGTCGTTCGGTACCAAATTCGATACCTAAGGGGGGAAGTCAGTGCAGCGATCATGGAAGAGAGAACACAGGCAGACAGCGCTAGAAGCTGTTAATGCTTATCAGTAAATCAGTGGAAAATAAATAGAGATCATGATTCTGTCTGAGCTATGCATTTAAAACGAACACTAACTAGTGTAAATGTAGCCTAACAGAGGTGTAAACTGAAGACTATTTGAGCTTTATTAAAAATATTTTCACTGATTTATTGTGTTGGTTACATTTAGTTCATTTGTGCAGTGGCTCAGGAGATTAGTCTTTGAGTTTGTATAAACATCAACAAGCTGAAAAATAAAAAAGTTTTTTTTTTAGATAATGTAATCTTGTTAAAATTGATTTCATAAAATTGGTATCGAAAAAAGTATAGTTCAGGAACCGGTATCGAAGTCAAAGTATCAGTATCGAACATTTTTGAACGATACCCAGCCCTAATGGTTGGTCTCGGCGTTTCGCGTACGGGGCCCATTAAAATTTTATTAAACTTTATTGTGTAATTGGTTTTAGTCATTTTGGTATCCTTAACTTATTTTATTTCAGCTAGTTGCCCAGGCAGCATTTCTTTAATTTCTTTCATTTTTGTTTCTAATGAATTCTTTAAAGTTTTTATCATAGCTTCATTTCTGTTTTAGTTTACAACAACTCTGCATCAGATTAAGCATAATTTCCTGCATTTTATTTTCCATTTGAAGCTGATGTGTAAGAAGTTATTTTAAAATCTCTCTTCAGTCTTCAGTCTTGGTTGTTTGAATCCTCACAAAAGTCATAGGAACCATTTAAAGAGCACATGTAACTCCTCCTCCTCCTCATCACACTGTGATTTTTGTTACTGCGCTAATGGTCACATTAGATTGGCTTAAACTGTTAGTGTAAGATGTAATGTAGGACAGTGGTGTCAGTCATTGGTTATCTGTAGAGTGGTCTCACTAAGCTGGACAGCAAGGCCTTTGTCTTTGAGAGGGCAGGCAAAAAAAGAAGTGGGTCGTTGTCCTGTGCCGTTTTATGTCCTGGTGTTGCGTCGGGTGGGCATGAGGGGGCAGGGGATGTAGTTGGTGGATGGGGTTAATTTCGAGGCTCTCGGACGGGGGATATGAATGCCAGCAGGACAAGCCTGTCAGACTGGCACAGCCTGTCTGTTGATCATTGAGATGGGCACCATAGGAGACATACAGTGGCCCTAAAACTAAAACTAGATGCTCAAATTATACTAAAACAACATGCTTGATGCTAAACCTTTTCTCAAAATATTTTCTGAATTGCCTTTACAATTATCACCTGCTCTATTGAATCCCATTCCCACCAAATGCTTGGTTAAATCGGAATTATGACTTACAGTCAAAATTGAGATACTAAGACATAATTATGAGATAAAACTCTACGAATTCTAACCCCCCCCCCCCCCCCCCCGAATTCCCTAACATAAAAAGTCATGGGATATAAAAGAATTGACATAAAAATACAAAATTATGACAAAAATGTAGAATTATGTCATAAAAAGTCAGTTATGACATTAAAAGTAAAAATTATTTGAAAGTCATAACATAAAGGACAATTTTTAACATGAAAGGTCGTGACATTTTTCCTTTTACATTTTTTAAATGTAAAAATTAATAGATTATGACAGAAATCTTTAATGTCATAAATGCGACTTTATCACATAATTTTAAGTTTTTGTCATAATTTCAACTTTTTATCATAATTATAACTTTGTGTCTTTAGTATTTTTACATATTATTATTTGCCATTTCACAAAACAAGACAAGAAATTATGAGATGCAAGTCAGTTATGGTTTTAAAAGACAACATTATGAGACGTTTTATGTTTTTATATGATTTTATTACAATGATTTTGACTTAATATCTATCTCATAATTTTTACATCAAAAGTTAAAATTATGAGATAAAGGCAATTATGTCATAAAATTCAGACATTTCTCTGAATATTATTTTCAGTTTTTGTCATGATTTAAACTTTTTATCATTATGAATTCACAAATTTAACATTGCAGATTGAGACTGATTTAACTGAGCTAACATGAACTGTAGTCTTACTGGAAAGGATAAAAATGTGTAAATATAAATGTATGTTTCCCTTTGACTTGATAACTAGGAGGCAAAAGGACTTTCTGGTGTCCTTTCAGATTGACAAATGATTGTTTCCAGTATCACAATAAAGAACTTTATCTTACAGAATTTCAATCAATACTCTATTTTAGTCAAGGTCATCCCTCAAGTTACGGTGATGGGCAAAATACAAAGTATCCTGTTCTCAAAGTCAAACCCAGCATTCGTGTGTTTGTACTTAAATAGACCTGTGCAGAATGTGAAACCAGTGACATGGAGTAAACCAGCAAATGTCACACAAACATTGTTTTTTCCTTTTGTTAACAGTGATCTAATGAAGTGGTGATTTTTTCCGTACATGTTTCAAATTTGTTTCACTCTTGTTTGCAGCTTTCGGGCTCACTGGTGTTGGCTGTGGGACTATGGTTGAGGTTTGACCCAGACACGGCCAACCTCTTAGCCGAAAATGATGCCCCTGAGCACTTCTTCATTGGTGAGTTGGAAAAGAACGTTAAAGCCCACGTCAGATGTTTACATTACAGTTTTTGTAGGTTTCATAAACTGTATAAATCTAAGCCATAATATAGTGTCAGGAATGCAGACTTGCAGGGGTTATTTGGGGAGGAAACGGGCCATGCGTATATCTGTGAATGAGAGAAACTGTTAAAAAAAAAAAATGTGACAGACATATAAAATGACTAAACAAAGATTCCTTTCTTTTTCTTCATCATTTAGGAATGGGTTTATTTAAAACCGTTTATACCACAATAATAGACTGACATAGAGAAAAAAAAAACATGCAAGAAAAACAATTGCACAGTAGTGTTGCCCAGTAGTAGTATTATAGCTACTTTTTTTTAAATTTCAGTTTCTGTTTTAGTAATTTTAGTACTTAAGCTTATTTAACCTTACACTTCGAGTTAGATGCCAAGACAACATTTTTAATTCTCATTGTAAGTTTAACTGTTTCATGTAATAATTTATTTTATTTTATTTTATTTGTTCAGTTACCAAAAATGATTTTACATAGTTTTAGTTAACAATTACAACTGAAAAACAGAACAAAATACTTTGTAAACATGTAACCTTTGTACCCTGCCTTCTGGATGTTGCATAAAGCCATCCAAGAGCTCACAAGACTGAGAAAAACTTCTTTTTTTTGTGCAATATATCAGACAGACGCTGAATGAGCATTAAATACTTCCCTTTTTTTTTGCTTGAACATGCTAAATTTGCCAATATGCACTTCATAATGGGATATGTGTTGTTATGATCATCTGGCATTTATTAGTTCTACCATTGTACTTTATCTATATTATCAATCACAAAGCACAGAAACCGTCATAAGGAAACCTGTACATTGCAGTTTCATTCATACAAGCACAACACCAACACACTATTAACAAAGCATCGGGCTTCAACGGCAGTTTCAGGCTGAAATGTCCCATCTGCATCATGGAGCCCTAATGGGCTCTGTAATGGCGTATCTGATATTGGTTCATTGGTCTTGTAGAGGACTGAAGCAGTAATTTTTTTATTTAAAAAGGTTAGGGGTCACTAGTTGTAAAATGGCGTTTAAGGATGGTTATTTGTTCATTTATAATCCGGCATCCTGATGTTTTTTCTGCTCGTGGTAGCAGTGAGATGATGTATATTGGCCTCTGGTGACTAGACTGCGGTCCTGAGCTGCATTTAAGCGCTCATAATGGACAAACTACTACTTTGCAAGTGCTAACCACAATGATTATGAAGCAAATTGCAATACTGGGTCATTAAGTCTTGACATCATATGCTCAGATACCCAGAAACTGAGCAGTTAGGTTAATCAGCACTGCTATAATCTTAAGCAGAAATGTTTCAATAATATGAAAAAGGAGAAGTGAGAGAAGCTCTGTGGATCCATCGCTGATACACAAGAATAACAAGCTTTCTTGGCAATATATGCTTAACTTGGAACCAAACAGTTTTCCCCCCCCCCCCCCCCCACCCAGAAAGGAAGATATATCACTTGCAACAACTATGGCTATTAAGCTAATGGAGCAGATGAGTAGAGACAAAAACAGGAAGAAGATGGAGAATTAAACAAAATAATATACAGATGTGGGCGTCTGCTTTTTAAAATATTACATTTTATTTTTAAAAATCATTAGTTATTAGGGGTGTAATGGTTCACAAAATTCATGGTTCGGTTCGATACGACACAGGGGTGTCACGGTTCAGTATTTTTTCGATACAGCAAAAACAAAGAAATGCCAAACAAAGGGTCCCTTGATTTTATTTATTTTTATTATTAAAAGAATATATTATGTTGCTATATTAAGACTAGTATCATATGATTTAAAAATATTTTAGATTTTGAAAAGCCTGTTGAATTTTGCCGTTTATCTAAGATGATTTTGGAAGCTTTTTTAACATTCGGTTTTTATTTATTTGGTTCCACCGTGTTTGCTGATTTTCAGTGTTTTATATTTAAACTTTGTGTAAGTTATTTGTTATTTTATATTAGGCCTATAACATGATGTATTTTTATTCGTTTTGTTAATAAATTAAACATTCTATGTTTAATGTAAGTGAGTTTGTCGTACTTTTTTGATGTTGTCAATTCAATCAATTGATGCCAAAATGCCGCTAGTTTGAAAGTGAAAGTAAAATGCGCACAATGGTTTTACAAACAAACTATTAAAGCAATGAAAGCGAGGAAGAGGAGGGAAAAATCTTAACGAACGACCTCACCGTCACAAACTGAGAACATTTATATTTCACACACTTTAAGCTCTTTTTTCCCCCAAATTTAATAGGATTACTCCAACGAATTGTTCGGTTTGTAATGCGTGCCAAACCGAAAGCCTCGTACCGAACGGTTCAATACAAATACGTGTATCGCTATACCTCTATTATTTATACATTATTATTTTAATTTGATATTTGAATAGTTAACACTGGGATCTTTTATTTACATATTAAACACAGCATAACTCAGACTTCTTATTTAACTAAATACATTTCAGATGTAGATTTGGGTATCAAGTGAAACGCAATATTTACCAGATACAAATTGCACTTATTTTAGCCACAGAAGTGGTGTTAGATTGTGATACTTCAATAAATGGATGATTGGTAAAAACCTAACATTAAAGCATTTTTTCCCCCTGTTTTTGAAGTAGTATAATATTAAAAACTAAGTCCTGACAATATATCGCAGACGTTAAAATATTAATTAAATAAGTGTCATCCTTCTGCAAGACAATAAAGTCATATATTTCTGCCTAGTGCTAAAGTTAATAGTTTGCCTCTGTATTTAGTTTTTTATATAGCAGCATTGCATCATATCTGTTGCTATATTATGCATTTTAGCAACAATGACTGGAACAATCAATTTTACAATAATATTTGAAAGCTGACAGCCTGTGATCTTCCAGTAAACATCTTTGCAGATGAGTCAAAGCTTTCCATGTGCTCATCTTCTTGCTTTTCTTGTTCTGGCGTCATTGCTAAACAACAATTGCCCATTTTCCGTGCTCTCAAGTCATGAGCAACTGAATTGCCTGAGTCCTGGCATGTTTAGATCTCTCTGCCCATTTAGAGATGTTCAGTGTTTGTGTTATAAGGAGGGCAGGAGGGCTGTTTATATGAAATGCCAGCATGTTTTCCATCCATTCGGCAATTAGGAAGTCGAGTAGTGAGGGCTTGGTGTTTTTAGCTTGCTGAACTCACAGAGGACTCGTGTCAAATCTCCTCTGTCCTGTCCTCGAAAACAACATTATTTTCTCCCTCGGGGATTAATTATTGTGTGTTGTGACGAGTATCTTCCCTGAGCCTTAATGAAACCTCAGCAAAGCTCCAGTGCTGTGCTTTTTGGCAAGCCGTCTGGTCTTCTTGTCTCCTTGGAGGATGGAAATGTCATATCTGAAATGTAAACCTGTGTTTACGGGTGGAAACATGTTTGAAACGCTACATACTGCTGGCTGTTAAACGGCAGCGATTGTAGTATTTTTAGGCCCTCTGATTTTGCTCTAGTTGATCTTTTTTCCATTAATTAGTTTGGCCCTAGCTTGTCTAAAGTGGCTCTGAGTTGGCGGCGAGGGAAAGCAGTTGCTCGCGAGGGAGATTGCTCCATCCTAGCGACGGCGTCTCGAGTGACTGTGGCACACAGACGTGTTAGCGCTCTGCGTCTGAGGTGACTGAATTGTTGCTATGGTGAGTTACTTGGCAAGAAGAGGAGAATGACAAGAAGATCATGAAGATCCTGTAATCATGAATGTCCAGAATAGATCTGAAATGTTATGTCTTTAACTACAGCTTTACATTTTCTGAAGAAAATTAGAGTGGCATCGACACAATGCTAAAGTGTTGTGCCAGGGCATGACTAGGGAGTTTTTAGGTGGTTGTTTGTCGGTTTTCAGGTCTAAAGATATACATTTGGTGTTTCTCTAAAGAAAAGCACCCAGCAATGATATTCTCAAGTAACTTCTATAATGTTTTCTTTGTATACTTAATTCACTTATTAAATAACAGCCATTCATTCTCAAGTAAAAAATGTGTAGCTTAACAATTACAAAGCCCAAAACAAAAATGAATATACATTTTTAACTATTAGCCTATACAACAACTTTGCTTAAATATAATAGAATACTAATAATGATGATGACAGTGATGAGGATTATTATCATCATCATCATTATTACTATTATTAATACATTATATTTGTGCTAAGTTTAGCACAAATATAATTACATTTTTTTTTACTATTTTGCTAAACAATTTTGATTAGCAGAGTAATAAAACAACATAAATTATGAATATTTTATTAATAATGACAAGAAAATAATAACAACCAATAAATCTTTGCATTAATATAATAATATAAAGTAACAACAAAATTAAATAACAACAATAATGTTTTTTGTGTTTTTTTAATAAACTGGTCTTTTGTTCCTGGGATGTTGTATAGCTGCATAATTCATCATTTCTTAGAGCATCAAGTGGATGTTAACAGTAAATTGAGACTGTTAACAGACTGTGTGATTGAGATGACCAATGACATTTGTGCTTAACTGGTTTGGGGGGAAAAATCTCTCCGGTAAATACGATTATGGTCTCAGGGCACTGGTTGAGCTTGTGGTGTCTGTGTGTGTTGTGCACACAAAGACTGTTTGTTTCTGTTGAGCCGAGGCCTTTGACACGCTGCTTGTTGGAGACACGTGAGGAGACACATTTCTCACAGTCTCAAACTTCTCTGCATACAAGATGCAAAACACAAGAATTGCAGTGTGCTTTTATGCCTTGTGCTTTTGCGTGGGATTGTAGTTTGCATTGCGTGGGAAAGCCGTAACACATAAGGGTGATTTAGATTTTGACCGTCTGAATCAGCTGCTTTCATTCTCAATCATCTAAAAGTACACCTGGGTCCACATTCATAAACCATCATGAAGTGAGAATGCTGAGATGGACTGAGTTTACATCAGTGATCCTAGAACACTGCAAAGTAACAGAGAGAACTAGATTGCACATCGAAGTTTAATAATAAAGGTTTGTTCATGTCTTTTACCTAATAGTTTTCTATATCAGCCATTTTTTTTCATCCTTTAAGGTAATGAATAAGCTGCTTGTTTTCATTTTTTATTCACAGAAACTAGAAATGGCAATATATTAAAATCATAATCATACATAATTAAAATTAAAATAATTACATAAAGTACTCTTTATGACCAATGAATGTAGTTGTTAATGTTACCTAAAAACAATATTATAACCATGCTGTTCATTAAATTGAAATGAGGCTGAAATAAACTACAATATAAATATTATATGAATAAACAAAAAAAGGTACCTTGGTGTTGAAGCGCTAAATAACAACTTAAATAAATAAAACTAAACCAAACTAAAAATAAAACAATGGGGAAATAAAATAAATTAACCTAAATAGTAATTTTTCAAAAACCCAGAAAGAAAATACAAACAAATAACATAACAAAACTTACAAATGTTCTTCTTTAATGAAAATAGAAAACATACAAATACTAATTCAAAATATTAATAAAAACATTAATAGTATATAAATAATACTAAAACACTGATAATTATTTTTACTCACAAATAAGAAGTTGCTCAGCAGTTTTTACATAGAAAAATATTTTAATTATTTATTTTTTTTATATAGATAATCGATAGATAATAGATAGATGATAGGTAGATAAGTACAGTACAAAGACTTAATCCAGCCGAAAGCTGAAATATCCATTTGTACATAGGAATAGCATAGCAATTTACATATAATTTGCATATAATGCTGATTTGCATCTTAGAGCTTAGAGCTAAACATAACTAGAAAATATTATTTTCATTTATTTGCCCTTTGGTTGAAAACCACTATATCCACATTTAACATCCACATACTCACATTTTACAGTTGAAAATTAACAGATGATTTCATTACACAGGTCTTTTCATGTTCTGCCATCATCTGGTCATACAGTGAACTGCATGCTGGGATGTTTGTGGACTGAAGTTCAACTTTCAATAGACTAACTCTAAACATTACACTATACTCCTGGCTTCTCCTCAGCGGTGTACATCCTGATCGGAGCGGGAGGCGTCATGATGTTGGTGGGGTTCTTCGGTTGCTTCGGGGCCGTGAGGGAGTCGCAGTGTCTTCTGGGATCGGTGAGTAAGAACTACGCAACAGTGAATGAACAAAACACTGTTCCACCATCCCCATCTACAGCCTACATGCACACTGAATGTTGTGACTGCTTTAAAGCACCACTTTTGTGATTTCTTCAAGAATAAAACTGACCTTAAGCTCTTGTCCTATATTTTCAATGGAAAGGCACAGCTAACCTAGTGTTGTTATATATAGAGATTTATTTTATGTGTATTTTTTATTTTTTTTAATTGGGTCCATTACTTAGGGGACTCCTTTCATTTATAAACGGTCTTAATCGCATTTTGAAAAATAAAACAAAAAACATCATGAAATCAGTATCGCGAATCTTATCGCATTGTGAGTTGAGTGAATTGTTACGTCCCTAAAATGGACCCAGTTTACTTTCTCAATACATGTTTCTGGTCTGATTGTGCACAGCCCATCAGTTAAAATTATAAAATAAAATAAGTAATAACCCTATTGATATCCTGTGATAAAATACTGTTGATTTGCAATTAGTATTGACAAACTAAAGTGAAGTCTCTTTGTTGTCTAGTTCTTCGCTTGCCTTCTTGTAATTTTTGGCGCAGAGGTTGCTGCTGGAGTCTTTGGCTTTCTGAATAAGGATAAGGTATGTCACACACTGTATCAATCATTTTATTGAACGTAAATATGAACATCTGTCATCTAATGATGTGATATGATCAGATACTCTCACATGTTTCTAGATCATTCAAGATGTCCAAAACTATTACCAGTCTTCTATGGAAAATAGCAATGGGACTGCTATTGTATCCATGTATCACAATGTGGTAAGGCGAGCTTTTGTTTTATAGGCAGTTAGTAAATGATCTGTGGCTATAGTGGCAGTATCATCATCATCTTCTGACATTTCTGTTTTTCTTTCACAGCTTGAATGCTGCGGGTCTGAGTCCTCTCCCTCTTCTGGACCGTGCATTGCTGAAAGTCCTGTCACGGTATGTTCAAATGCACCATCTGTTTTTGAAATATGTATTTGAACACAGATCTAAAGGAATCTCTTCAGTTAGTTGAAGGGAGTCATAATTCAGAACCTTAAATTTACTTTGACACATGATCCAAAGGCAGGTCATCTGAGAATTTTTCATCCATAATTACGTCTAGATTCTTCGATTAAAAATTCGAGCACTCGATTATAATAAATCCTCGACTGCATTTTGTCCGTGTCGTTTAACCGGTAAAATGTGTGGCACATTCCACGGACGAGAATCCACGAAACGCATTATTAGAATCGACCGTTTTCTAAAGCTGCAGAAATGCTTAAAAATCATAAGCAAGCATACTGCGGTTTAATATGCGCTTTATTTATACGCGTGTAGGTTACGTGCATCTCCGAGCGGCTCACAGTAAATGCTGCTCCACACAAACAGGTATTATTTACATCGTAAAGCGTCTCAACAATCTCTGCAATGCGTGGGTCGAGTTGCTTATAATGTTCAGACTGGGAACAAGTCAGCGTTTTAAATCAGATTTAAGTCATTATAACCTATGCCACATATTTCTCCATATCCTAATTTCAATGCCACAGCTCGGCACTGAGTTTTGCATGTTTGATGTCCACGTTGCGTGTTTCATTTCTATAATAATATGTGCCAAAATATGAAGATTAGTGAACGTTAATTATATTGTGGTTTGGTCATATCAAACCAGGGTTAGATCGCACTGTAATAGTGTAAAGACTTTGTGAGGCTGTTGGCAACCCCTGCAGGCTTTGATATAGCTACATAACCTCATAAGTTATAATGTTTTATTAAAAGAATTTATGTATTTTTACTGTTTTTTTTTTTTCATTAAAACCATATGATTACTTGCTTTTGATATGATTTCGCTATATCTTGATACTCTATTTGACAAAATTAGTATTGCTCATGCTATTAATATATAATTAAGTCGTTTAAAGTCTATTGTTCACTGAGGTTTAGTTTTATTACACCCACCAAAAAAAAAATATCTGATACTCGACTTCAATCGTCAGAATAATCACCATTACGTCATTACAATAATTGTTAGTGACATCCATAATTGTGTCTTTATAGGCCATGAAGCTTATTTTGTTTAAAAGGTAAATATGTATTTTTTTGTCCAGAGAAAGAACATTTTAGCCGTTTTCCCCCATGTATATTTGCAGCACAAGCCATTGTGTGTCAACCAGGCACAAAGCTTTTTAGTGCTGTTTTGACTCACAAGCAGGACATGTTTCAGACTGAAGTGATGAGTAGTTCTGACACAGGCCCTTAGATGGCACCATGTTGTTCTGCACGGTGTATAAGGGAGTGCGGGACACAGAACAGTGGAGTGAGGAGGTAAGAGGGGCTTAGAGAGAGAAATGAAGCAGACAGTGGCAAGATGTCCCATGAGTCACTTGATCCGATAAGCCCACAGGGGCACAAAGGCGCCAGTTTTTTTTATTTATAGCAGGCGGGAAGACACATTGATCGGCTGAGAAACATGATGTCACATTGTGCTTCAGTTGTCAAGTTCCTGCTGTCAGTTGATCCCAATCAGCAAAGCACATTAGAGAAAACCAAAAGCATGTTTACACAATGTTTACAATGGCTAAAGAGCATTGAAATGAACTATTAAAATATATTTTGTGCACCACAACTATTAGCTGCAGCCCTGTGTGTTTGTGTGCGTGTGTGTAATATAAAATATAGCAATACTGTGAAATATTTTTACTATTTAAAAGGTCTTTCTATTTGAAATATTTCAAATGTATTCATTCTTGACGCAAACTGGACTTTCAGCAATCGTACTGTACTCCCCGTCTTCATGTCACTTGGAGTTTCAGAAATCATTTTAATCATGCCGATTTTGGCGGCTTAGAATGTTGAAACTGGTGCTGCTTAATAGTTTTATGAAACTGTAATACATTTTTCCAGGCTTATGTGATAGTGAAAGTTAAAAGAACAGCATTTCTTGCAACGAAATCTTTGTGTGGACAATGTAAAAGTCTCATCCGCTTGCAAATGAACTTAAAAACAAGGCTGTCATTTGGTGTGGTCAATCGCTTCATTATTTGCTTTTTTTCCTTTAATTAAACATCAAAATAGTCAGTGCCATAGATCGGCCATAAGTTTGCAGGAAACCTGTTGTGATAACAAGATTTGTACATAGTTTCAATTCCTAAATAAGCAATTCATATTCAATTACAATTGCTTGGTTATAAACAGGCATATCCTGCTATCTTTGATAGTGTTCATCCAATCAGATTTCGAGCCAGAGATATTCCTTTTCTAATCATAGAACTGAACGATGTGGTAGCATATTATGCGTTGTTGACTTATCACACTACATCATTTGCACCCTCAAGCGTGTGTCTTTTGAAATGGTTTTCAAGGATTGTAACACAGCATAGAAGACTTTCTTCAACGAAACTCTTCATAATCGATAGTTGCATCGGCATTGCTGAAATTAATGGTAACAAAAATGTGTACAAACTTTTGTGAAATGGGCTTGAAAAATCTGGTCAATTTATTGTATACTGATTTCACAGTGCATTGTGCAGCCACTACAGAAAATTAAGATATTAAAGGATATTATATCTTGGTATCTTAAGTGTGTGCGTGTATATATTTGTGGAAAAGTATATACAAAATGTGCATGTTATCTTTAATATTAATGAGACTTGATTTGATATTTTATAATGCAGTGACCTTAATATGTACGTGTGGCTTAAATGTTCAAATGCTTTTTGGGAACACTGTAGCCTATATTTGTCATATTTAACATTTGAACATTCCCTCTGTTTTGGCAGATAATTGGCATGATCTTCAGCATGGTTCTATGCTGCGCCATTCGGAACAGCAGAGAAGTTATTTAGGTTCCTCGCAGTTCCCCTCTCACCCAGTTGGACTGTTTCAAAGCCTGCCGTCTTTGACCTCATCAGACCATCACATTCAGGCTCGGGAAACGGGTGGAGGAGCTCCCATGAGGCAGTGTGGGTCTTGTGGTACTGTTTTGTGAACAGCGTTCTATCTCTGATTGTTTCTGTTACTTGCATTGTTTGATGATGACCTCCACTGCATGGACTGCTACTGTAACCGCATTAACCTTTACATTTATTTTGTCTTTATTTATTACTGAACCATCATCACAAGGGGAAAATTCAGTGTACGTCTTGCTTTTTTCAAACTTGATCTCCTTTAATAGTCTTCAGTTCAGACTTTCACAGTGAACTGGACATTTACTTGCTGATGTAAATAAGCTCTCTGCTGCCTCACTGATCAACTACTTTTCATGTTTTTTTAAAAATGTTATTTATTGTGTGAACTAGACCAGGTTTTTGTGCTAATAGATAATGGGTCATATGTTTGTGTTTTGCTGGTTATTAATATTTGGCTATTGTAATTTTGCTTTGAAAAATGAAGCTGAGAAGCGGATTGAGTCAACAAAGTCAACATGAACTCTTAATTTCATAACATTTCAAGTTTTATAGTGAAAGGTTCATCAATGCATGGTTTTCCAAACAATTAGCTTCATAATTTTATCAAAACTTAACTTGCTCTTTTTCTCTGAAACAACTTTTTGACCTTGCTCCTATGTACTATTGGTTAATATTAACCAAAAAAAACCCCCATCAGTTTAGGCTACTATCATAGGCCACATTTTTAAAATATTGCCAGTAGTAATTTAATGTTGATTAATAGTAATATAATAACGATTGCAGCAATAATAGCAAGAGTTGAAAAACGGGAGGAAACTCAACTTTCAACCTCCGTGTTCCAGACAATAAAAACCTTAAAACTGTTTGATTCATGTTGACTTTTTCAAGTCTCACTGGTTTAATCTTTTCTTTTTTAATCTGGTTAATGCATATTACTTTCCTTACTTGGCTGATTTTGAATCTGTAAAGTTCAAAACCCAGTTTTTAGGGAGATCAACAATACCGCTGTAAAATTGTAAAAACATGTCTGAAATCTTCAACCATTTCCTTTTTCTAGCTTTTGCAGGTCTGTTCAGGAATGTGACCCACTAGTTTTATTGTTCTATGTGCCTTTATAACAGACGAAGCTGCATCATAAACTGTTTGCAATTCAAGAGCAAAGCTGTATTGCTCCGTAAATTTTTTTTTTTTTTGTTTTTTTTACTGTTTCTAGCATCGGTTAAATGCATTAACTGGCTTTGGGAAAACAAGAAACTATGGTCCAGGTCATGAAAGGCCTGAGCCTCCAACTTAAAAACAGCGCTCACACAAGAAACATTTATTTATTTTTATTCATTTTTGTAATGTTGAATATTAGTAGACCATTGCATTAAACAGAAATTAATACATGTTGCATTGAGGCGTCATTGCAGGAAGATGTTAATACTGTCATCAAACAATCCCAGCACTGAAACATACAGCCTTTTGCTCAAGGCCAGGTTCCTCAAACTTTGTGAAGAGTTTGTCTTTCATGTTAATTAAGGCAAACACATCATGACCTGAAAATAATGACCTACGCTCTGGGATCAGAAATCCCTGGAAGCTACAGTTGTAATACATGCTGGTCCATGTAACAGAAAAGAAAAATAAACGCACGTCTTAAATAATTGCATAAATACGATATGCATCAAATGTTAGGCTGTTTTAGGTAGCCATTGCATACTTCATTTTAGACTGCACCTTGTGTACCTTCACCAAAATCAGCTCAGAAACTGAAATGGACCACGATGTGCATCTGATGGAACGAAACGGAATGAAAGTCAATGGCATTCCCTAAAACGATGAACAATTTAGAGTTACAAGGTTTGAAAGCTTCAAAAGTAACCCAATTGTTTAGACACCGAAAACAGTGACAGGAACAGAAATAAATGAATTCGGAGTAGGAAAAACAAAAACAAAAAATAGAGAAATTTAATACAAAAAGAATTGTAGATGGATGAAAAACAAAAGTGTCAAGAAAAACAGTGTCATTACAGTGACACCAGTCTCCCTCATTGAGGGGAAACCTTCACATATGCTTCAAGAAAACGTAAGCACGTCAAGCGCTCTCCTCCAGACATATCCTTACCAATAAGTGCAAAACGCTGGCCACAGCCCATCAAATAAGCCTGTAAACCATAGAGGAAGTGTGGTAAGGCTGGAAAAAACTCACAGTAACTTAACCAGAGTAGAAGTTGTCGTTCTCTCGACAACTCTACCATCTTGATTAATGTTTATCTTCTCTTGTAAATGTACAGTTGGTTGTGTAGCTGCCACACTCTGAGAGGTACTGGGGTCTGTTCAGTCAGAGATTAGCTTTAGGGAGGACTGGCTCATGATAAACTCTCCCACGCCGATGAAGTACATGACCTGTACTATACCGAACAGTGGCGCGATGACTAGAGCCCTGCAGCATGCTCCCTTCAGGAAAGCTGATGGCCCTTCTCGCTTCATGATCTTGCTGTAAGAATGAAAAAACAAGCAAAGGTCACACACTGTAGATGATATACTCACATTCCAGAATTACAAATCAGTTAAATCGTAACATTTAAAACACATTATAGGACTAATGCATTACCCGAAACAGTCAATTATGCCACTGTAGGTTTCCTCGTTGGCTCCTTTGCTTAGAGACTGCAGCCTGGTCTTAACCACTGCCAAATAAGATAAAAAATGGTGAGCACATGCATTTTTTAAAAGGTGTAAAGGTGAAAAAGGGCTAAAGAGGACCAAAAACAACTTTTACCATCACATGGGTTAACGGCAACAGCAGCTGTGGAGCCTGCGACACATCCAGAGATGAATGACCAATAAAATGGTGCCGCCTCATTAGGGGTGGGCTTACCCAGCTTGTTCAAATTTGCAAAGAGAGGGAAGTAAATGACCGAGAAAGGTACATCTCTGAATAAGAGAAAAAGAAAAAACAAAGGTCATTTATAGTCTCATTACTATGAATGTTTGCATTTAGTGTTGTTACAGTAAAAATTCTCTCAACGCATTACCTCAATAGTGTTGCACCAAGGCCTTTGTAGAGCCCCTGAATGCCTTGAGTGTGCAGTAACTCTCTTGCGATCTGGGTGGCAGATGGGTGAGGTGAGGTGTTGGGCACCACATTGTAGGAGCGACTCAACACTGTGTTTGTGGTCACCAGTCTATTGGGAGGAATGATGCATGGTTTTCTCTGCTGAGTGGCTGTGAAGATGGTCGGAAAATTGTTACTACAGCTAAATGACTGAGTGAGTAATACAACTACACTGTACTCATAATATTGCAAAACAACCCCAACAAACATTGATGCCAAATGACAACTGACCAATAGAATTAAGAATACTCAATAGGCTAGATTTTATCGCTTCTTTAAGCACAAAAAGGAAACCTACCTAGTCTCCCAGCATCCTGTAGTTGAATTTTCAGCATCTCCATAGGAGTAGTGATGATAACCTGGCACATGCCCGCAGCACATCCAGCCAACATCTCTCTAAATACAGTCAGCCCTCTCCTGTAACAAACAAGGACATGATTATAGATGTATATTTTATAAGAACGGCATTTGAACAAGCACTAATAAGTGCAGCAGTAGCTAACGTACCCATCTTTGGAAAGGTGGCACCGGAAGAAGTCATTGGCAGCCAGTTTGATGGCCTTCTCAGGAGTGACCAGGGTAAGATTAACCGCAGCGCCTAAAAGACAAACAAACAGAGGGTTAAAGAAAAACTACACCCCAAATGATCACAGATCAGCAAACACACATTCCCCACCACCATCAAACCAGAGATAAAATCTACAACATGACCTTATCAAATACCATTTAAAGAGATAAAAATGCTACTAACAGACTAAGATTATAAGCAAAGCTTATGAGAACTGTGAGCTGATGATGGAGGGGGATTTTACATAATGTGAACAAAACCAAAAAATTAACTAGTTATATAAACAAATAGAGAGGACAGAAAAATAGGATAGAATATTCAGATAAATGTAGTGAAACAAAAATGAATGCAGACACATTCCAGAAAGAGAGTGACATTAGGGTTGTGCAGTATCACGGTAAATAATAGAAGAGAAATGTATCGGCAGGTAGATTTTGCTGTGCTGTTTATGCAGTGATTAATCTGCAAACAACAGAGAGAAATACAGCCTATTCTCCAAACAGCTGCTTATATTAAAAGACTGCTTTGTGTAGTTTTGATGTGTTGCACGTGCAAACTGTAGTTTTAATATTAGTCATCTGATGTGAGGTCACAACAGCTCCAAATATTATTTATAATGTAAAAAAATAACTTTATAATACAAAAGACAAAGCAGATAATGAGCGTAAGTGATGATGATGAATATCCAACAAAACTTTCTAGACGTTAACAGAACATGGCAAGATGGGTTAGTACTGACTGAATGAGACAAGAGCAAGGACAGTGAAGAAAGTGGATGAGAAAAAAAAACAAGCAAAAAAGTAAATATCAAAATTCAACAATTATGTATAAATAAAACAAAAATTGGTGCCTAATTGTAATAGAGCAGTGTGAGTAAGAACCATGATAAATGATTTGCCTCCAGCGTGGCTGCGCCTTATCGGCTAGCCTTCACTATCCCAGCGGGGACCCATGTCTGTAACATGAAAAACACAGATGCAAACAACAGCATTCCTCACAGAAATGGAGACCCGGCACAAAACACCGACTCCAATCTCCTCCAAACTCTACAGATAACACTCTTCAAGGATACTTATATTGGTCTACTGAATAACTGAAGCCAAACAACCGATCTACCAAATGTAGTAATTACAACATGTTTGATTTGGTTCATTTAAAAGTAACCCTCTGATGCATTAATTATTAAATCAAAAAAATAAATAAATAATAAAAAAAAGTTTCTTCATACTTTAAAACACCATAAAACCATGTCCTACTTATTTGAGTACATTATTTTCTTGAATTTAAAATAAGTATTTTGAGAGATTGATCCATTAACATTATAAGCTAATGGTTAAATATAATGGGTAAATATTATAGCTACTTATGCAAGATGTGCTGTCAAGAATAAGCACAGTCATTAAGAATTATGGCTGACGGTCAAATAAAAATCACCCCAAGGTGGTTTGGATATAAATGGTTAAAATGCCACTATAAGTGCACGCAATGCATCCGAGGGTTAAAAATAAAGGGTTATGTACTACTCTAGGCTGTCATTGTGGCCATTTACCAACACAACGTGTAGTCTGAACAGTTAAAAAAAAAAAAGAAAGTTGAACTAAGAATTCTTTATACATTGGGAAAGTGCTTAAATATTGCTATTTCAGTGCTACAAATAGCAAAAAATTATTCGTTTGAATTTAACTACCACCAGCCAAGCTATTCTAGTTCATTCTCCAAAGTCATTTGGACTGGATTCCTCGAGTCTATTCAGGTGTACCCATCATGCCATATAAGAGGCTATACTAATCTAAATGGAGTATAATTATACATTAAATCACTTATGAATAAATAAGAGTTAATCTTACCTCTATACATGCCAAAGTATCCCTCAGATCGCACAGTTTTGATAAGGCAGTCAATCCTAAAGGACAAACAGAGTTGTGTTAACATGGGTCAGCCTACTTCTGCTTTAACAAATTACCCTGTATTAGCAACAAAAGCCACGTGTGGTATGCTCAGTATGTGTTTACATCAGGCATGCAACATGGTCTGGCCTCAATCCTTATAAGGCTTTGCAGTGACCATAGCGGCTGAACCGTCATGTCAGGCGGAAACTAATGCCTGACCATGCATCACACATTCCACTAGGATTAACTACCAATGCATGGCTAATCAAATCAAAGTGAGGAATGACACACAGCCATGAAACAAGCAGGAGTATCTAATAATAGTGTGTGAGAATTAAAATAGAACGTAAATGTTACAGGAATGAAGCATTGAGAAGTTTAAAGGAAAGTAGTGGAGAGCCCTTACATGCTCTTGTAGACTTGCTGGCCTTGTCTCTGGTTCTGGAGTCTGGTCTTGGCCAAATCGATGGGAAACACGCAAGTGACCCCAACGATTCCAGCAACGCCACCATTAATCAGTTTGGCAGGGAGGCTAGAGGTGAGGGGGAAAAAGTAAAAAATGATTCGAAACGAATAAAAAAACAAAAAACAAAACATGCATGCATACATACATATAAATAATTTCAAGAGAATTTTTGCCAGCTTAATATCAAAAGGACCTTAAAATTCCTAAAAGTGTGTGAGTGTATACTTTTTTGAACACTTAACTATTAACAAAAAGTCACATGTACAAGGACATTCAACAGAAGAAACAAAAAAAAATTACATCACCCAAAAACAAATATAATTAATATATTTATGATTTATAATCTCCCGTACCTGATTTGCTGAGACATTTTGAAGTGAGGGATTCAGGAATGAGATGACGGTTGAATTTGATGAGAGCTTCTTGCAGTGATCAGTAAAGGAAGTTCAGACCTCGAGCGCAAGAGACCTGGAGTAAAGACACAGTGATCAATGTTGACTGACTGATATAAGCCCGTCTACATATACTCTACAACCGTAATAAATAACTTGCACCTCACTGCCATGAAGCTCTTCCTACGCGTCGCATGACGTTTTAATCCACCGGCCAAAACACTGAGCCTTAAGGTCAAATGAGACTGACTCACTTCCGGCTAATGTGTAAGACTACGCCTGTACGCATGTGTTCAGTCAGAGGGTTTGTATGGTGGCCGAGAAGTGCTAAACAAATCACAATTCTGAAAACAAAATAAATTACAAACGCAAATGCAAGTCTAAAAAAAACAACAAACGCACGATCGAACCCGGGTCGATCGCGTCAAAAAGCCTACGACACACGCTTATCCATCTGCGCCACTGGAGCTGATGATTTAGAGCCACTTTTAACTAAATGTAAATAGACGCCCCCTATTTTTTATTCCATAGTAAAGGCAGTTCATACAATACATTTAAACTGAGCTACTTTAATACCATCTCCGAACTTTCTACTACGACTGCTGTTCTTCGGCTGGTTCTTCCCTGTATAAGTTGATTGAGAGATGTCTCGTCCAGTCAGCGGTGAGTAATCCCAAACCAATTGCGCTGTCTCAAACTATACCTACCTTTTCCGGTTTGTCTGATTTGTCGTTGTGTTTTCTGACTTGTTATAATGTTTTCTGAATTGTTGTTGTGTTTTCTGAATTGTTATTTAGTTTTTTAGACTTGCATTTGAGTTTGTAATTTGTTATTTTGTTTTCAGAATTGTGATCTGTTTAGCACTTCTCGGCCACCGTAGGTTTGCCTTTCTCTGGTCTGCCGAGTAGAGATTAGGTGCGTTCGACTTGAAGCACGGCTACAGACGGCAGTCAACGAGAGTAGCCGCTTGCAGTCGGGGGTGGAGTTGAAAACGGAGCCGTGCCGGACACTTTCTGCTCCCGTTAGTGACGCTCGCGTGGTGTTTGCATACTCTATCACAGATGGAGTGAATTAAATGCAGTATTTGTCAAATACACAGATGTTTCAGAAATGTTTTCATGAGCAACAGATATATACTGCTTAATACATCGCCATCTGTTCAAGAATAAAGTTATAAATATATACTATTTAAATACTAATAAAGTGGGGGAATATATGCTTTCATCAGTGTTATGATAAACGTGACTCAATATAACATTGCGACTACAGTAAAAAAGCTTTTACTGTTCTAAAAACACAGATTTGTGAGCATTATTGGAATTGAAGATGTTAGAATAAACCCAAAACACATGTGATAGTTGTCATGCGGTGAATCTGGCCAATCGTGAAACGGCTGTGTCGTCATCAACCTCCTGCTGAGCCGCTCTGGAGAACCTGCGCACGTCTGAAGGGCTCACACTAGTCTTGAACCGAGCGGCAACCTCCCGCCCTCTCTCGTGTAGCCAACACGGAAGTGACTTAAACTGTAATTTGTCAACTGTCCGCTAGAGGCTGGCTGCAAAAGGGAATCAATCCCATAGACCCTCCATGTTAAATTCCACTTTCAGCAAAAATTAAAAAAATAAAAAAAAAAATATTTTGGTCTATATAGCTAATTTTGCCCTTCATGACAACTGTGAGGGGTGATTTTTTTTTTTATAACTCATCCGTTTAAATTTTATTAAGCCTTAAAGTTCTGCATACTTAAGGGTGTGGCCACTTGATTGCGAGATTGCCGCTGCTGTCCCCATCGTTGAGCTAGGTGGGCGTGGTTTCAGCAGCCAGCTCCCGTCTCTTTGCCCATTTTCGATTATCCGGAGTGACGCGCTGCCAAGATGGCGACGGCTGGCTCTGCCCACTTTTGAGCTTCAAAAACCTCTTCAGGAACCTACGGCTGACGTCACGGACACTACGTCTATGTTTTTATACAGTCTATGGTCAACAGTCAAGGGGCGGTCACACTGCACTTTCCGTTCCATTGACTTCCATTCATACGCATGCCACTGCATAAGACCGGAAACGAAGTCTCATGCGAAAAATTTTCACTGCGTTCCAGTTTGGTGAACTCTGACCTGCGAATTCACATCACCTGAAGACGTGTGACCAGTAGAAGATCGACACGTCACTGTGTGACCTCTCTGTACAGAAATTCAAAAATGGAGGAAGCGCTAATTTTAGCCGTAGTGAAGCGTTCTATTTTATATAATACATCTTTAAAAGATGATAAAAATAAAATTAAAAAAAAGAAGCTGCATGGTTTGCAGTGTCAATGGAAACAGAAACAGACATAGAGATATAGAGAGAGAGAGAGAGAGAGAGAGAGAGAGAGAGATAGAGAGAACAATAAAATTTCTATACACAAATGTATTATTATTAAATTACTTAATGTTGTTCATTATTTTATATTTTCAGAATCATTTTAAAATAAAAAATTTCGCACGTTCAAAGTCTAGTGTGACCGCCCCTTCAGCCGGCTGCTCTCGCGGTGCTCTGATGCCACACGTGACAGTGACGTGGCATCGGCGCCGTCTCAAGTCGGACACATTACTCTAACCGGCATGCACTGCTTTTCAAGCCAGATTGCGATCGATCTGCGCAGTGCTGCATGAAGTCGAACGCACCTAAAGAGTCGACCCAAAAGAATGATTCATTCACGAACTGGAAACCGCTTATTCGCTTCATAGGAATTTAGCAAGATAACTCAAGACCTGACACGTTTCAGTGACATTCCTCTTACAAACGCCCATTAGTTCAGACTTGCAAACAAGCTTAAGTCTCGGCATGTTATTTCTTCGGCAATTTTATAACTATTTTCACAAATATCGTTCCTAATTCCCAACATTTTTGTGACGGTTGCAATAAAGATACAGATAATACAGTATTAACGACAAAGAAAAAGTATAAAACAATTCTCAAAAGTAACCCTTTGAATGCGGTTAAGGAAATTCAGTCAGCATTTCTAGAAAAGCGGAAATGAATGAACTTAACGTTACCCGGTTTCGCCTAACTGTCTAGACTACAGGTTAGTTTCACGGCAAACTAAAACCGGTTTAAATAAATTAAAAGAACATACCTCCAACCCCGAATATACACAATTTTAATGAGTAGCTTATATTACCGGTAACCGTTTGGGCGGTGAGGAGCTTGATGCACAACAATTATATTTCTGCTATATTTCTACTATTTAACTTCTATATTAGTACTAGAACATACATATACTTTACGCTTTTCCCCAAAATAAACACTTACCTCAGAAAATGAGCAGCAATCGTTCAAATATTTGAATGAGATTCCGTATTCTAGAACCTTCCACGACGAGGAACTTTGAATGAACGTTTGAATGGAAAATTCCTCTCATCTTTAAAATAGGAGGCGGGGCATTTGTACTGGATTTACATGTACTTGTCCAATCATTTGCCAGTCAGTTCTAAGGACCTCCTACTATGAGTCAAAGCCGAGGGGTGACAGTGAACACGGTGTCCAATTACAGCGGCCATATGGAAAGAACGGGTATTTTAGCTCAGTTTGTTCTAAACACAATAATATGAATAATAAAAGAAAAATAATTAATTATGGTCATGATTTATATTATTTTTCATAATACATTAAGCACTCGATGACAAAGGTAAACATATTAGGCCTACCATAAAATATAAAATACTATTATTTCATTATTATTTTACTTTTGCTTTGACATTTCTTCTGTAATTTTCATCTTTTCTGATTCCCTATTAAAAAAGGGATATTGACAATGTTTTGTTTCCCCAGAATAGCACACACAGTTCTCCAGCAATCACAGAAACTATCAAAATGACACTTTCACTGAGACTAATTCTTTGATTGCCCTAATTAACATTAGAATGCTTATGTAGAAATAGTAAACACTGTGAAAAGCCCAATACGAAAACAAGCTTTTCCCACACTTTCCCCCTGAAAGCCTATAATTATAACCTGTGTTGTGAGACACAATGTTTACTTGTTTGGTGTAGCTAAGTAGCCTAACTGTGATTAAGAGATGTAGCACATTGACACCCTCTTCCTAGAGCATGATGAAAGTAAATACCGAGAAGCATCTTCTCAGTGAAACTCCAGAAAGATCTGTGATCGACGTGCTAATCTTTGTTTCTCTGGCTGACAGGTCTAGTAATAAAGTTCTAAATTAAGTAAACAGTTGACTGATATGCTTAAAATAACAGACAATGAAAGTACAGGTGTTCTATTAAAACTATCAGTCAGAGTAACATCTTTAGCTCATTGACTCATAACACGTGAACTATTTATCAGTTCTAATTTAGATGACGAGACTGTATTCTTGTGTCATGCTGTTATTTTATCTTAAAGACTTTTCTTAGACACATTTTTTTTTTTTTTACAGGTATTCACTTGTTGAGACCTGTATGAAAGTTATTTAGGTCATCTTAAAAGACCCGCTTGGAATGTACCTTAAAGACTCAAACACTGTTGAACTTGCAACAACAGCCCTATTGAAATTCAGCCTTGGGCTTCTCAACATTTGGTTCATGTTTTAGCAAGAGGAATGCGGCACAAAAATTCCACTCGACCCTGAACACATGGGGAAGGTATGCTAGTCCCACCAAGCCTGCAAAAGACTGCTGAGAAGCCAGATTCCACCAGCTTTATTGTTTGATGTATTATTATATCAGGGCATTGGATTATCTCAACATAGACTCATGCACTATTGTCAAGAAAGCCTCTGTGGCATTCTCATTTGATTGGCCAGATTGTGACCAAGCCGACAGGAATCCTTGAATAATATGAAGGGGATCACGTTGGAATGGCCGTCTCTGCGTGTGAATGAGCATGATTAAAGGAAAACAAACAAGGAGAAATAATGAAATAACAACCTCCATGCTATTACATAATCCATGCATGACAAATTAAAATGTATTGATTTGTACATGTCTGGACAGGGAACAAACGGAACACACAGTATTTTTTTCCGCTTAATTATATCATGTGTAGTAGTTTTCCATAGTTAGTGAGGATTAGGTCATGTTTGGTTGACAGGACACCGACTGAGAGGTGGGACCTAATATATTTCATTTGTTGTCTGCCATGAACTCCAAGCATGTGACCATGGTGTCACCTCTAGGCAACACTCTTCTCTATTTTCTACCACATAAAAAAGAAGAATATATTGTTGCGTGACAGCCATAAAAGAAAGACATAGTAACGCTGGTTACAATTTCCCATAAAATACAATATGGCCTATAAAGGCAATAACAAAAGGACTAGAATGAATGCAAGCTTGGGTTAACCATCCTCTGAGCTCATAATATAAATAACCCACAGCTGTTTGCCTCTCTAAATATGCATTATCTAGCAATGAGTGCTCATTTACTACACACAAACACACCGGAATGACGGCTACTTCTCAGACAATTCAATGTTAATGACACTGTATACAATACAAAGCAGTTATTTTAATGAACAACGTTTACACAAAACAATGCTTTACCAAGTGGCACAATTTCAGAATCAGTATTTTAATGGCCCTTTCAGCCTCCCAATCATGCTCAGTTTAGCAACATTAGTTCAACCAATGGAATGCGTTTTTAGACGGGATCTGTTTGATGACTAATGGCAGACAGGGTGAATACTTTTTTATATTAGTTTTGCAGTTCTGGCCAACCCGATCACATTAGAAAATGTTTCAATTTTACAAGGTGGAGATTTTGTATGAATTTGTACGAAGTGATTCATACAGAAACATGCCATTTTTAGAAAAAAGCAAGCATGAAGGACCATCAGTGGGATGTAAGCATGTTGTATGAAAATTTTATGAATATTGGACAAAATAAATCCTACAAATTCATATGAATTATAGCCACCAATTCACCAAAATGAAAAATTGATTGCCATGAGAGTGTGATGCTTCTGGGTCTGAAATTACTTCACCTCTTGTTTTGCTTTGTCCTTACAACCAACTGGAAACCACAATGGAGTATGAATGAATGATTTTGTACAAATTTGTACAATGCAATTTACTGAAATTACCAGAGAAGTAAGCATGAAGTTCCACTCCTAACTACACCCATAAACCTAACCATCAAAAGGACATAAGATCATATGAAAATATACAAAAGAGATTCATGAATTAGACACTAATTTGCCAAAATAATAGATATGGATTGCCATCAGAGCATGGTTCTGGGACTGAAATTACTCACTTCATCTCTTGTTTTGGTTAAAGGATTAGTTCACTTCCAGAATGAAAATTTCCTGATAATTTAATCACACCCATGTCATCCAAAAGATGGTCATGTCTTTTTCTTCGTTGCAAGATACTTTCCAACCTGCCCTAAGTAAGTAATGTGTGAAATTGAGCTTGTGCAAGATGAGCATTTGTGGTTAAAAAGTTTATATTTTTGTTTTAAAGAAAATGAGCCCCCCTTCATTATGATCTTTTATACAGAAGCCTCTTCTCATCGGCTGGGCCAGATCAGCACGACCCTTTGAAGCTGCATTGAAATTGCAGTTTAGACCTTCAACCCATTTCCCCTGGATCCCATTGAAGTAAACATATGGAGAAAAATCCATTGAGAATGTTCCTTCACCCCCTCAAAAACCTTTCGTATTGAATCTTGAATGACATGGGGGGTGAATAAATTATCAGAAAAGGATCATTTTTATTCTGGAAGTGAACTAATCCTTAAATCCATGCATGCTATACGATCTTTATTACAAACAACCTCTAAGAGGACTAATTAATGATTTGTTTTGTACAATGTTGATTCTTACGGGAACATGCTGTTCAGGAAAATGGGCCACAAGTATGGTGACCCATACTTGAAATTAGTGCTCTGCATTTAACCCATCCAAAGTGCACAAGCACACGCACACGCACACCCGGAGCAGTGGGCAGCCATATATACTGCAGCGCCCGGGGAGCAGTTGGGGATTCGATGCCTTGCTCAAGGGCACCTCAGTCAAGGTATTGAAGGAGGGAGAGAGCGCTGTACATTCACTCCCCCCACCCACAACCTTTGGGTTATGAGTCCGACTCTCTAACCATTAGGTCACGACTTCCCTAAGTTTAGCTTATTTATATAGCAACAGCAGCAGCTGACTGCTATAAATAATACTTCAGCAGCTGAAAAAATAATACTCAAGTAAAGTACCGAAACTCAAAAAGTGTATTTAAGTACAATACTCAAGTAAATATACTTAGTTACTGTCCGCCTCTGACTACTATCCCGTCTCTCAAGAAGACAAATTTGACCCGGCAGATCTGCCTAAATAGGACTATCTCTAGTTTGTCTTGTCTCTCCAAGATTCTCAAAAAAGTCGATCAACTTCAATTAAACTCTTTTTTGTCTATGAAACATTTCAGTCAGGATTCAGAACTTTTCATAGTAGCTACTGAGTCGGCTTTATTAAAGGTGTTAAATGATATCTATATGGTAACTGACCAGGGTGATAGGATTGTATTGGTGCTGTTAGATCTTATTTGATATGATAGATCATAATATTCTCATTGCCCGACTCGAGTCCTATGTGGGCTTGACGGGTACCGTTTTTAGTTGGTTTAGTTCCTATTTAAAGGACCGGAGGCACTCAGTTCGACTAGACACCCACATGTCACCAGCTGCTAACCTCCATCCCATGGGCAGGGGGGGGGGGGGGGGGGGGGGGGCGGGTCAATACTGGCCACAACACTTTTCTCTCTGTACAAGCTCCCTTTGGGCTCTATCTTCAGGAAGCATGGTGTCTTGTTTTACTGTTACGCTGATGATACCCAGATTTATTTGCCACTTAAACGCTCTGATAGTAACACCTTTGACACTTTGTTGGCTTGTATGAAGGATATCAAAATCTGGATGTCATCAAATTTTCTCAACCTTAATGAAAAGAAAACTGAAATTATACTTTTTGGTCCCCCTAGTGGCATTCCCTTAAAATATCTGAGTAATCACTTTGTTTCATCCCAAGCCAAAACCCTTGTTAAAAACTTAGGTGTTTTGCTTGACAGTGAGCTGAAACTTGATAGTCAAGTAAATTCTGTGGTTAAATCTTGTTTCTTTCATCTCCGTCTTCTCTCTAAAATCAAGCCTTTCCTCTCTTTTCAAGGCTTTGAGAGAGTAATTCATGTTTTTATATCATCACGTTTAGATTACTGTAACTCACTGTATTGTGGAATGAATGCCACTACCTTGGCCCGTCTCCAGTTGGTCCAAAATGCATCAGCAAGACTCTTAATGGGCCTACGGAAATTTACCTATATCACTCCTGTCTTAACTTCTCTGCATTGGCTGCCTGTGCATTTTAGAGTGAAGTTTAAAATTCTTGTTTTTGTCATCAAGTCTTTACATAACTTAGCTCCCTCATATTTATCTGAACTGCTTTTCTTACATAACCCCTCTAGAGCTCTTAGATCTAGTAGTCTTAGATTGCTCACTGGGTTAAATTAAAGAAAAGGGGTGAACGTGCCTTCGCTGTTGTAGGCCCTAAATTCTGGAATAGCCTACCAGTTCATGTTAGATCTGCTCCTACTTTACAGGTTTTTAAATCTCTACTCAAAACGCATTACTTTTCCATCGCTTTCAATTGATGTTCTATCTCTGTATTCGATTTTTGATGACAATCCTGGTTTTATTTCTTATATTTTGTTATATCTTTTAAATGTTGATATAATTTGGTTTTTAGCTGAGATTTTATCTATTTGCTTTTTATTTTTATATTTTTTTTATGTTCTATTTACTACTTATTTTTTATCTACTTATTGGGGTCAATATGACCCCAAACATTGAAAGAGTAATTGTGAAAAATATATACATTTGTAATCATACAAATAATATATATATTTTTTGTTTACTTCTCATCTATACATTAATGCTGTGTTTTGGGAGATGTTAAGTACTTTTGTACCTATTTACCACAAAATTCCTCTACACCATTAGCTTGCATGTGAAATATAATTTTTTTATGAAAAAAATCACTTAAATGATGATCTAAATTTAATTTAAGTTGCTTCTGGATATTGATCTAGGTGTTAGGTGTAGAATTATGCCATCTGCTAGTTAGAAATAAACCTAAAAGGATTACAGTTTAGGAAAGAAATTTTTTGACAAGCAGAGGGCCATAGAGAGCCATTCATTTTACTGGATGTGGCCAACTGCTTCTATCACAACTTTTGTGATACATTTTGTGAATTTATGTTTATATAAACATAAGAAAAGACATTAAAAATAAATATTCATTCAAATGGTATAATTTTTTGTGGTGTTTGATGCATTTTGAAATGTCTGTTTTAACAAAAAGACACAGAAAAATGCCACATAAGACACACCTAAATGACAAGACTTAGAGTCAGATTATAGTTGCATATTATTGATTTTAATGAACCAAGTGTAAAAAAAAAAAAAAAAAAATTAGAATGTGGAAGACAATTAAAAAACCGTAAATAAAACCAACAGCAATATGCCAGGAAGTGTGTGCTGTGCCTTATTGAATTCAGGTCTCACCAACGTGGTCTGACATTCTGTGGGCTGATTTCATTTGCCAAATTTGATACAAATGCTATCTGTGGCAGTCATAACCTGAGTAGTGTGTTGCTTGTTTGGTTGTGTGTTGTGTGTGTCTTGTGTGTGTGTGAGTGAGTGAGTGAGCATGTTTTTTATACATTGCATTTGTGCTCTAGTACAAGGCCTTAATTTCTGTGTGGAAATTTTCAGATTTATGCCGGATTAATTTTTTATTTTTTTTTTACAAATGAAAAAAAAAAAAAACACATTTTGTTCACACCTTCCTTACTTTCAATGGGGGTCATATTGATCCCAAGGGACAGATTTGGAAAAAAAAAATGTTTACATACCTTCAGAACAACCGAATCAAGTCCAGTTTTTTATGTGAATATAGATATAAAATGTTGAAAAGTCACAAAATCTTATTCCACTGAGATGAAGGGAATAATTTTTTTAAATTAAGTAAATGTTGATTGGGGTCATATTGACCCCAGGGACCGATTGAGGGTTAAATGATTTCCCAGCATTTTTTGAACACTGACCAGATCGCAGAGTGATATTATTACAATAATTCATATAAGAAAGTAAATGGTTATATATAGACACCATATGGTCTGCATTTTGCTCATGTTGTATGTGGAAAAATACTTCCTATAACTTTTCATCACCACACACAGGTTCTTCTATTTCACAGAAGACATGTTGGCCGGTTCTCCTATAAAACCAATAGGTGTTGGACTCGGACAGCAGTCATTGACGCAACACAGACCACTCTGTGTGTGAAATCTCAAAAGTACAGCACCGAGAGCGATGAGCCAGCACTTTACATTTTGTTTTTGATGGCAAATAAGGCCTGGCTGTTGTAAAGTTATACCGCTACAGTTGTGTTGCTGGGTTTTAAAGCAAGTTAGATTTTTTTATTTTCTTCCTTATCAGTATGTATTTACAGCAATTTCACTGTCCACCCTGTTCAAATGTGGATGAATGGCTACACATAGATGTGTAGAGCTGTGTGAGATCACTACCATCCTGCTTTTGTGGGGGTGGGAAGGGGTGTTAAATATTTATTTATTTATTTTTGTTTTGTTTTTTCCCCATAGGGTTTTTTTAAAATTCTAAAAGCTCTTTATTATTAAAGTACTTCATTTTAATTAATTTGTCATTTAGAGACATCTTGTACCCAAAGTGAATTAAAAACTGAGGACCAATATAAAAGCCGTCAAAACTAACAAATTAAGAGAACAATATATAAGTGGGCTAAAATCCAGGGACACCGTAGCAAGGTGATATTTTATATACATTAAATTATACTAGGTACTACTATAAGTATTGCAAGCGATTACATACAACAATAAACAGGGCATGACCTAAAAAGGAAATTTACTTTTGGGACCTTGACGTACTTTTAAAGCAGTACTTCTGTATTTTTACTTAAGTAAAAATCTGTCTTTACCACTTTTACTTGTAATGGAGTAATATTCGACCAGCAGTATCTGTACTTTCACTCAAACAATGGGAGTTGTGTACTTTGTCGAGTCGGCTAAGCTGTATGTTTGAGATCAACTATATGGTTCCAAACACTAACGTGATCGTGGTTGACAATAGCAGAGATTGGGTCGCAAGGTCTCAAAGACGTTGTTTCAAAAACAAACACAGGGTGGGAACCCTCTTGAAGAATGATATCAAATGAGCAAACAGTAGGTTTTAGTTGAGAATTTTAGCTTTTTAGAAAAAATCATGAAGGTACAACCCTCACCCCACCGTAAATCTAACCATTATGGGACTTAAGCAAATCATATGAAAATGTGCGTAAGGAGTCAAACAAAATGTAAAATGTAGCATCTGGAGCAATCAGACACACCTTTTTTCATTTGATTTAACAAAGCAATTATTCATTAGATTAACAAACATTCACAGACCCCTCACCCAATAAACATACTGGGTGCCAAGATGTCTGTGAACGAGGCCCAGGACCCTGGTTACCATGGCAACCATGACACCTTTGCTAGACCAGATAAACTTTACGACCTAATGGCATGTTGAGAGTTCTCCCGCTCACTACATTTTCCATAGGAAGACACATAATGCACTGCACAAATGGATCTCTTCTTTAATTAATTAATGGGAAAAAACTTTCTGTGAAGAAAACACACTTCCTCAGGACCATTTTGTATACCATTACTGTTCTTGTATATTGTCTGTTGAATTGTATACTGTTTTGTGTGTGTGTTATGATAGATCACTAGTTAATATAGCCCCACCGATACCATGTTTGGTCTCTTTGAATTTGTCTTCTGATGATCTAAATGAGTGTTTATATTATATGTGGGTACATAGGCAATATATTAGTGTTCTAAGAATCTTTAGTAATTTTGATTCGCGTTCAATATGCAAATGACCATGCTCTCACACAAAGGGTCATAAAACTCCCCAGTATTTCCAACCTCCCGCTTGGAATTTCAGCCTTTCTCATTGGACAAGCCCATCCTGAGAGGCGTGAATCTTCTCAGACCTTAAAAGGCTCATGCACAGTTCCGCCCATGTTCTTGTTGTTCTTCTTCTGCTAAGAAGCATGTTGGAGCCTGAGCCATTGCGGACGTGCCTGGCGGGCTCCAACACATAGCCAGTCAGCCTGCGGTTCTGTTAGATTCTGAGAAGATGAGGATGTGAGCTAGCACCCCTCTAAGGACACCCTAAGTCTGCACCAGGCCTCGGGCCTTGACTTTCCATTCACCAAAGATCCTAAGATCTTAGCTGATGTCTCTCTTAGATCTTTTTCACTTTCCACTGGGAAGACACTCCCAATCACCATCGAGTCAGAACATCTTTGGAGTTCATCACTCTTCAAACCCGGAAGAAGGTGATCGCGACTCCTACACCACCGAACCTCCAAACCATCAAGACTTTCATTCGAGACTGCATCCGTACGCTCGTTCCAGGCCAAGGCAATGCAAGTATCGTACATTTAACTAAACGAAACAGAGGTTTAGTATAAGCTGTAGACCCCATTCTAAAACGGCACTGATGGTTTTACTCAGGTGGTTAACTGACTCTTTTCATAGCTTCATTCTCTAGTTTTCTTGATGGTTTCATCGATCAAGTCTCATTTGCCCTTTTCCCTGTATGAGTGATTGTTTGTTTGTTAGACTAGTTTGTGTTAGTGTTTAGTTAATAAAACTCTTGTGCACAAATTACATGAGTTTCTGATTCTACCTTACAAATTAATTGTCCCTTTACGATTTTGATCCTTACTACATGCTCTAATGCATTAATACTGTATGAAAGTATTTTCTGTGGCCACGGAAATATTCCTTTCCTAGAGTTGATATGAACTTACACTGAATGTTCGCTGGACGAACAGATGGGTTGATGGCCATTTAATTCTGCTATAGTTACTACTGGCAGCTGATACAAATAATTGTAATTAATCATAATTCATTGTAATTATTCATATACATTTCCCTTTTGAGCTAATTTGCTACAAAAATTATTACAAATTGCCATGAAAGTTTGTTGGTTCTGGGACTTGTTTTGCTTCTATTGCACGACAAGCCTTCGTCTTTACAGTTTACTGGAAACCACAATAGTGTATGAATAATTACACACAGACACAAACTTTTAAACCATAAACACTAACAATAATGATAAAAACTAATTTCTATGGAAGGATTTTCACTCTATATTTTTTTATAGAAGCACTGCCAATCAAACACTAAAACATCACTAAAGTTTACAGAATGGATATTATCCATAAAAGCATAAGTATTTGAACCCCATTAAAACCACACCTTCTTTTTAACCACTTTTGGCCTCATTAAAGACATCATGCGCTTGATATAAAAAACTGCAAATATAATGTGTTAGGCAACTTTGTGACATAAGGTTTACTCAACGATTACCTAAAAAAAAACTGTACACAGTCAACTGCTACAAACACTTTGTTTTATTTAAGTTTTAGTTAAGGACTAATCAAACATTACTCATACTGTTCCCAATATGCCTGGATGTAGTTGCTCTCTTCAGGGTCAGGGTACAAATGATGGACAGGTTTGGAGCACTTCATGCCAGCGTTGCTGGTTTTGTGGGCACATTCATCACTGTGGGTATTACATGTGCTGCAGTGGCAGCTAAGTGCCACCGGATAGGTGAAGTGAGGATCTGCATATGAAGGGCAGCCGGGCAAGATGGCCGTCCGGTACTCTACTTCTTGATACGTGCAGACCCTCTGAACCAGGAAACGAGGACCCACCAACTCCTTCACATTACTGTCCTATAGGACGGATATTGTGATGCAGATTTAGCCACACTAAATCAACATCCCAGTTATCTTAAAATGTCTATAAATTGCATTACTCATGCTCCTATATTTCCAAACCCATTCAACCTTTGTTCTTCTGTGGAACCCAAAATAAAATTACATTTACATTACATATTTTTTCTCTGTTTGTGTTCCACAGAAGTCAGTCATACAGGTTTGGCAAACAATAAGAGAATTATCATCTGCTTGTTGTGCTGCAAGCTGGAATATCTCTCCTTGGATCCAGTTCCCTATACATCTTCACTTTTCCTCACCGTGTTCGCTTACCCTGGAGAAACAGAAGCCCATGCAGATGGTGGTGTTGACAGCCACACAGTAATTGCACTCCTGTCTCTCGATGTAAATGGTGTACTCAGTGGGTGCACACATAGGCATGGCTACCTTCATCAAAATACCCAGCATGCCAACCACATACACAGGAGACATAGCTGGCGGAATAGCAGGATGTCTGTTAAAGAGATACGGAGAACCAGAGTGAATATAATGAAAAATAAATACTAAAAATCACAAAAGTAGACAGTAAAACAGGCAACATGATTTAAAAGTCCTCTTAAACTAGAAATGAAATTTTTTTGAGAACTGTGAGTGGTGCTGGCACTTGCTGTGGGTGGTTGCTATAGTGCATTGTTATGTGGTTACATATGCTGCCTTCCAGCACCTTCGAGTTGGGCGTTTATTATTGCGACATGTCACGCACTCAAATTGGAAACATAACTTGGAAGCAGTAGAGCAAATGAAATACATTGTGAACAATAAACCCACATAACTACATATGAATTAAAAAGGATGAAAACACATTTCTATCACTTATTTTGACATGGAATCACAACAAAATGCAAAGTTAACCGTAAGAGTTGAGTAATTAAAAACATTTGCTATAGACTTGCTTTCTGATCTCCCTTTATATAACTTATACACATTATCTATATTATAGATATTCACATTTTCACCATGTTTTAAATTGACGCCTCTTCCAACGTCACAACTACGCAATTTGTCTATCACAGAATTCCAAGTTTCTCACTCGTACATGTGACTTTGCTTCGTAATTACAATATTTCCAACTCCGCTTGAAGGGTAACCACAGTAAGGGGCGAATTCCAAACGGAAACGGTTTTTGTACCCTTGAAGGATACTTTGGGATAGGGAAGTGACATGCGATAGGGGGAACACCTTAAATCCATTCATGAAGGGCCCTTCCACAAGTCCGTTTAGCGATTTTTATTATTTTTATTATTATTATTATTATTTTGTTACAGCATGCAGTGACGCAGCGCTAGAAAAAAAAAACACAGGATTGAATGTTTAAAATGGAGATACTTTTAAATTTCTACACCGTCTTAAAAACGTGACATTGAAAAAGCCTTGGGAACTTTAACTCAAAAATACACACTGAATGTCATAGCTATCATTTCATGGGTCTTTCTGAGCTTTCCTAAACTTTTTGACTGTCAAACAGCAGTATTATAGTAGAAATCAAAGGACCACTTACCTGGAGGGGATCTGGTTAAGCCTGTTTGTGTCGAAAGGCTGCTGTTCTTATACAGACACTGAACATGACCTCCATCTGTCTCCATCATCATCTATTGTGCAGCATGCATAAAACTAATGTTTTCTAACCAAATCACCCGCATGCTGTATGCTCACCTTTCAGGGCCCACTAAATATTCACCTTGTATCTAAATTAGTTGCTGCTTTTCATGCAGGTCTGCTACATTTGAATATCAACTAAAGTCTCAAGTGTTTCTCTTAAAATGACTTGTAAAAAAAAATAAAAATACTAATAATTATAATAATAATTAAATGAGCAAAATAATAAATATTAACAATAGAATTTTTTTTTAAACATTTTTTTAGGTATATTTGGTTTTGGTAGTATCCTATCTCTTGTTCTTGAAGAAACTTTATGAGAATTTTATAGTAAAGTCTGTGACCTTTTATTGCAGACT
This sequence comes from Sinocyclocheilus anophthalmus, assembly GCA_018155175.1. Taxonomy (NCBI): domain Eukaryota; kingdom Metazoa; phylum Chordata; class Actinopteri; order Cypriniformes; family Cyprinidae; genus Sinocyclocheilus; species Sinocyclocheilus anophthalmus. The sequence goes on from JADLZN010011233.1 coordinate 37,029, forward strand.
ATCTGAGGACAGTTGGAGACATCGTTGAGATCTCAGCTAATCTCATGAATAGACAATCTACAACTATTAGTAAAGTCTAAGAAAAACAACTAGACACTAGAGAGACACTAGAGAGATCTCATTTGGGATTTTCCTTTCCTACAGTAGCTTTTTGGGTCTGATCCAAAATCAATCTTGCCACTGTATGATAGCTTTGGTATAAACATATATAATGTTACTTTTCTACAATAATTACAGGATTCATTTAATACTTTTCTAGTGTTCCTAAGATACTTGAAATATATCCTATGTCGGTTATGTACACAAATTAAGCTGTATTATAACATGGCAACAAATGGGTTTCATTTACTCATCTAGCTTGACAGATCACACACCTGATCTTTATATGCTATCAGCTCAGTCAATTTACCGAGTTCTCATCATATAAATCTTTCATGTCTTATCTGGTGTGCAAAGTTCACAGTACAGTATAGAAAATGGAAAAGTAAATGCATGCACAGTTTGCATGCAATTCTTTCCAGCTGAGTGCTTCGCATCTTCAGCGCTCAAATAGGAGAAAGATTCCATTAAAAATTGTTTTGCAGCTTGGAGAACCTGTAACAGCATCACAACGACAAGATGTTTTGACGGTGTCACAGATTAACTTCCTAATGTTGATTTACTGGAGTGAACTATAGGTACACGTGCCATTGAATAGCGTCTATATGTGATTTTACAGCTATCTTTTATGTACTCATATCTGACGATGTCCTATAGAACCCTTGTTTCACATGCTGTTAATAATTGCTGCATCTTATCACCTGTAATGTTTCTGTCAAGCTGTAACTGAATGGAAAACTGCACACAGTTTCTGATTTACCTGGAATCGTCAGTAGACACTGATTCAACAGGACCCACAAGAAACATTTTAAGCTAAAAACAAAAGTCTTATTTCAAGTAAACTTCAAAAGAGTACCAGGAACTGAAGAATTTGACATGACCTGCTACGGACACATGATGAAATGGAATGTTAGTTCTGTTCTGGACGTCCTCTGATCTTCTGAAAAGAGCCTAGAGCTTCTTGCGGTTTACCTTATTAGCTTATCAATGGAGGGCAAATGAGTTGACTGACCAAGAGTTGTTAAAGTCAGCACAAAGCGTCCTCCTAAATTCATTAAGCAACTTTGATTCAACTGCTCCTGCAAGATTAGGAATAAAAAACATTCACTTCTTATTACAATGTAACTTGATATGTCTTCTGGCCTTGAGGGATCATTAACCCAAGTTTTTTTGTGGTTGGTCCAAGATTACAGAAGACCTGACTTCTTTTCTGTTATTGGCACTAACAGGAGCTACTTGGTTTCTTCTCCTGTTGGCAAAAGCTTTGGCGGAATTTCCAGCTGAATATCACTTCTGACCGGCGTGACACTGGCTATATAGCTTTTGAAGGTCTCTCTGAACGCACTTTCCGAATCATGCCGGGCAGCGGAGGTCCAGTTGCGACGTTCTCAGTATGGGACTATGTGGTGTTCGCCGGCTTGATTCTTTTTGCTGCGGGCATCGGCTTGTTCCAAGCCATCCGTGGACGCAAGGAGGCCAGCAGTGATGAGTTTCTCCTGGGCGGCCGTCAGATGACCGCAGTGCCTGTGGCTTTGTCCCTCACGGCTAGCTTTATGTCAGGTATCACTGTTATTGGCACTCCTGCGGAGGCGTATATGTACGGCACACCATTCTGGCTCTTCGTCTTCTCCTACACCATCATGTCCACCATCAGCGCTGAACTCTTCGTGCCTCTGTTTTACCGGCTGAGCATCACCAGCACATACGAGGTAAGAGGGCAACACTGGGCACAAGGGGTTTGCATGAGGACAGAGAACAGAGACAGAAAACACCATTTGTGCCTGTGCTTGCTAAAGAATCAATTGATGGAAATAGAACGAGGACCAGAGAGAGAGACAGTGAAATAAGGATTAAAGGAAAGAAGTACTATCATATAGCTTATTGTTACTCCTGGCCACAAACCAGTCATAAGGGTAAATTTAGTGAAATTGAGATTTATACATCATCTGAAAGCTGAATAAATAAGCTTTCCATTGATGTATGGTTTGTTAGCACAGGACAATATTTGGCCGAGATACAACTATCTGGAATCTGAGGGTGCAAAAAAAACAAAATATTGAGAAAATTACCTTTAAAGCTGTCCAAATGAAGTTCTTAGCAATGCATATTACTATTCAAAAGTTAAGTTTTGATATATTTACATTAGGAAATTTACAAAATATATTCATGCAACATGATCTTTAATTAACATCCTAATGATGTTTGGCATTTTGACCCATACAATGTATTGTTGGCTAATGCTACAAATATACCCGTGCTACTTATGACTGCTTTTGTGCTCCAGGGTCACATTTGTATAGATTTATCGCTTCTAGACATTTTCATAGTGAAGAGTTTTATTGTATAATCCAAAGTGCAAAAGCTATTCTTGGTCACTGTCCATGACCGCTGTACTACATTTCCAGTTACTTCAACTTAAAAACTAAAGTTCAGTTGCTGCCTTAAATTTTAATTATAATCAAATGCCTTACAGCCATTCAGTTCAATTATTTACATACTTTAAAATTATTGAAAATGGTTAAATTAGTTTGAATGAACCCTTAACTGTCACTCACCATTTTTGACTAGACGGTAAAGTGCACAGCCAAACTTAAATTTTGACACACTTTGTAACATGATATTGATGTACCATTTTCATGGTAAGTGCAATGTTTTTATTTTAAAATGGGTTTCAAAGGATGAATTTTGAGATGTAAAGTTTTTAATTGATATATAATTTCTGATGATTTCTAAAGTGTGATAGAGAAAAAGTCAACAAAGAATTCTTTTTGCTACAAAGGTCAGAACTCTTGTTATGATGTAGATTTTTGAGGTGCAGTCATAAATTAATCTATTACTTTTCCTACATAATTTTTTACAAAAACATGGGGAAAATATCTATTTAGGAGTCTTAGACCTTTCCTACGATATATAGTTTGTCATGATTAGATTAGGATTTAATTGTAATATAGTAAACTTAGGCGTCCCACAGAGGGGACGGGTGACAGTTAAAGGGTTTTAAAGTAATAGAAAATTTTTATTATATGACTAACTGGTTACATAATTTTGTGCAGTTTGGAAAAACAACAACAACAACAACCAAAAAAAAAAAAAAAGATAATGTGACTTTTCAACACAAGATTCTTATCATTAACCTTTAAAACAACAGATGTTAACAGTATGTAATAGTTGATCGTACAAACCGAGTTTTGTGTAATTATGTAAATTATATAAAGCAAATTTGTTGTTTCGTTTGCTAATAATTAATTGAATTGGTCACTTGTTTTTGCAGTACTTGGAGATGCGTTACAACAAGCTGATACGAGTGATTGGAACCAGCATGTATATTGCTCAAACCGTGAGTTGGCTTTTAGCTTCTTGCGTGACTTTATACATAACTAAACACGCATTGCAATTGCGTCATCGTATTTCACTTTGGAAAAACAATGTCTGTTGGGTCTATGCTTCTTTCACGTCATAATGTTGCATAGGTGTTGAATATATTGAAGAGTTTAAGGCAAAAGAGATTTTTGTCCAATTATCTAATGGGTATTGTTATCTCTGATAGGTTTTATACACAGGCATGGTTATCTATGCTCCTGCACTCGCACTTAATCAGAGTAAGTAAGAATCAGTTCCTTATTACTTTTGGATAAAGAAGTCTCTTATGCTCATCAAGCTGCATTTATTTGATCAAAAATGAGGTAAATCAGAAATCATTCTAATATGCGGATTTTCTACTCAAGAAACATTTCTTATTATTATCAATGTTTGAAAACAGTTTTTTTATGGAAACATGTAAAAATTTGTTCAGGATTTCTTTACTTTAATTGGAATAAATGATCTTTTAAAATATATATTCAAATAGAAAAATTATAATCATATTTGGTAACACTTTATTTTGATAGTCCACTTTAGACATTCTACTAACAGTAAGTAACTTTGCAACTACATGTCAACTAACAGTTAGTAGAGTATTAGTAGACTGTCTGCTTAATACTATTTTGATGGGTCCACAACATACTGACTATAAGAAACTTTGCAAGTATATGTCACCCTATACCAAACCTAACATGTAGTTGCAAATTAATGAGAATTGGTTAACATGTAGTTGCAAAGTTACTTTTAGTTTGTAGAATGTCTAAAGTGGACTATCAAAATAAAGTGTAACCTAATATTTCATAATATTAGGGCCTTTATCATCAAATAAATGCAGCCTTGGTGAGCATGAGAGACTTCTTTCAACAACATAAAAAAAATGTATAATTCCGAACCGGTATTGTATATCAAATCAAATAAAGCTTGCATGTAAACGCATAGGGTGATTCTTCAATTAGAGCCCCTTTTCTGTCCCAAAGGAGGATTTTAGCAAATGAAAACACATAAATATCTATAAATAAGCTGTTGTGTTGCAGTCACCGGTCTGGATCTGTGGGGAGTGCTAGTGGCAACAGGGGCCGTCTGCATCATCTACTGCACCCTGGTCAGTAACATAATTCAGTTTAATCGCAATTTCACACAGTGTCCCATACACTCCTGCCTGATTTCTACTGTTACATAAATTACCATGAATAATAAAATCAGTAAAGGCTGTGAAAAAAGACCCATTTTCACCAACATTGCTGTCTTTTATATATTACTCTCAGCCTTCAGGTGCTCACCTAAACTATGATTTGCACGAAAGGACAAAATGTTCGTCTTACGTGAATATGCTTTTGTTAACAGGGAGGGTTGAAGGCAGTGATATGGACAGATGTGTTCCAGATGATCATCATGTTGAGTGGGTTTGTGGCGGTCATCGCTCGTGGAGCTGTGCTGCAGGGGGGATTTGAAAAGATCTGGAATGACAGCTACTATGGCGGACGTTTGGAAACGTTCAGGTAAAGAATTCTGCACTAACATACAGTACTGTTCAAAAAAGTTTGGGGTCACTTTTTAAAGAAATGTATACTTTTATTTAGCAAGGATGCATTCAAGTGATGCGAAGTGACAGTCAAGACATTTATGATGTAACAAAAGATTCAAAATATTACTGTTTTTACTGTATTTTTGATCAAATAAACAGCCTTGGTGAGCATTTATTAGAACAAAAACAATATTTGTACCGACCACAAACTTCTGAACAGTAATGTACAGTTAAATACAGACTACTTCAGATGGACAAACAGACAGATATTCTAACAAACCTCTCAAATGGTTCTTCAGTTTTGATCCTGATCCTTTGAGACGTCATAGTTTTTGGACAATCGTTGTTGGCGGCAGTCTGATGTGGGCATCCATGTACTCGATCAACCAATCACAGGTCCAGCGCTACATCTCCTGTAAGACAATGACTCATGCCAAGCTGTGAGTATCAAGACATGATATTATAAAAGTTCACTCATGCTAACATGGTGCAAACACTAGTGTCCTGTCAACATTTGCCCACACAGATCTCTGTATTTGAATATGGTGGGATTATGGGTGACAGTGAGTTTGGCCATGTTCTCGGGTCTCACCATGTACTCCATCTATAAAGACTGCGATCCTTTCACCAACAAAGATGTAGGAGCTTCAGACCAGGTAATACAAGTCCCAATAGTGGCGTTTTAATCTGTACTCACAATGCTTACACTTAATCTGACCAAATCTAATGTTCTCCAGCTCCTTCCTTATCTGGTGATGGACATACTAGCAGAATTCCCAGGACTGCCTGGATTGTTTGTGGCTGCAGCTTACAGTGGAACATTAAGGTGAACAACAAATACATGTCTGTCAGATAAGTCCACCCTCATCATTTTGGGAAAGGTTTTCTAACCAGGACCATTGGAAATACAGTGGGTACGGAAAGTATTCAGACCCCTTTAAATTTTTCACTCTTTGTTATATTGCAGCCATTTGCTAAAATCATTTAAGTTAATTTTTTTTCCTCATTAATGTACACACAGCACCCCATATTGACAGAAAAACACAGTATTGTTGACATTTTTGCAGATTTATTAAAAAAGAAAAACTGAAATATCACATGGCCCTAAGTATTCAGACCCTTTGCTCAGTATTTAGTAGAAGCACCCTTTTGATCTAATACAGTCAGAGTCTTTTTGGGAAAGATGCAACAATTTTTTCACACCTGGATTTGGGGATCCTCTGCCATTCCTCCTTGCAGATCCCCTCCAGTTATGTCAGGTTGGATGGTAAACATTGGTAGACAGCCATTTTTAGGTCTCTCCAGAGACTCAATTGGGTTTAAGTCAGGGCTCTGGTTGGCCATTCAAGAACAGTCACAGAGTTTTGTGAAGCCACTCGTTCGTTATTTTAGCTGTGTGCTTAGGTTCATTGTCTTGTTGGAAGGTAAACCTTCGGCCCCTTCTGATGTCTGATCACTCTGGAGAAGGTTTTCGTCCAGATATCCCTGTACTTGGCCGCATTCATCTGTCCCTCGATTGCAACCTGTCGTCCTGTCCCTGCAGCTGAAAAAACACCCCCACAGCCTGATCTGCCACCACCATGCTTCACTGTTGGGACTGTATTGGACAGGTGATGAGCATTGCCTGGTTTTCTCCACACATACCGCTTATAATTAAGGTCAAAAAGTTCTATCTTGGTCTCATCACCAGAGAATCTTATTTCTCACCATGTTGGAGTCCTTCAGGTGGGTGTTTAGCAACTCCATGCGGGCTTTCATGTGTCTTGCACTGATGAGAGGCTTCCGTCGGGCCACTCTGCATAAAGCCCCGACTGGTGGAGGGCTGCAGTGATGGTTGACGTTCTACAACTTTCTCCCATCTCCCGACTGCATCTCTGAGCTCAGCCACAGTGATCTTTGGGTTCTTCTTTCCTCTCTCACCAAGGCTCTTCTCCCCGATAGCTCAGTTTGGCCGGATGGCCAGCTCTAGGAAGGGTTCTGGTCATCCCAAACGTCTTCCATTTAAGGATTATGGAGGCCACTGTGCTCCTAGGAACTTAGACATTTTTTTGTAACCTTGGCCAGATCTTTGCCTTGCCACAATTCTGTCTCTGAGCTCTCAGGCAGTTCCTTTGACCTCATGATTCTCATGTGCTCTGACATGCACTGTGAGCTGTAAGGTCTTATATAGACATGTGTGGCTTTCCTAATCAAGTCCAATCTGTATATTCAAACACAGCTGGACTCAAATGAAGTTGTAGAACAATCTCAAGGATGATCAGAAGAAATGGACAGCACTGAGTTAAATATATGAGTGTCACAGCAAAGGGTCTGAATACTTAGGACCATGTGATATTTCAGTTCCCCTTCAGGAACTCGAGCTGCGTCGAAACACTTTGGGAACGCCCTTGCGTGACCGCGTTCTGAAGCACGTGTAAAATTAGTCCAATGGAGCAGCGAGATGTCACCAGCGGGGTGACGTAAGCACCAGAGAGCATAAAAGCACATCCGGACCGGGCCGCAAACCAGCTTCTGCTCTTCATAGGCCTCTGTGTATTTGTCTGTCTATTTACTGTTGTCTGTCCGCACAGGCACTCATATATATAAAACAATGAGAGAGTCTATGGCGAGCGAACGGCATTACAAATGCTGTGTTTCTCCCTGCCCACGATATCTGGCGGCAGGGGATACACACGATTTGTGTGTTGTTTGTTTAGGAGCAAAGCATGCACGGTCAGCTTTCGAGCAGCTGATTGTCATCACTGCGAGCTCTCGCTGCGCACGCTCCGCTCTCGCCTGGCTGCGTTTGATGACAGCGGCCAGGCTCGCGATCCCGCTGGCAGCGGTCCCGCTGTTGCCGAGGCAAGGCATAGACTGTTGTCGTGGGGATCGTGGGTGGTTTTAGCGGAGGGATCCGAGACGGGCTCGTTTTTTTCTCGGTCCTCACCCGCTAGATCCGCGTCTCTCTCTCTCGCGCGCCCCCCCCCCCCCCCCCCCGCGAGAGAGAAAGAGCCAGACGCTTCATCTATCTTCTTCCGAGGAGGTAGAGGTGATGAGTGTCGAGACAGAGGAGACTGTGGACTCGCCACCACAGTCCCTCGCGTATGAGGTGTGATTTGTGATTATGGGGGGTGTTTCGCGCCAAAATAAAATATTGTTTGGCCAGCCTAGAAACAGGACGCTCGTCCTAAACGTAATTAGACGAGCTTTTTCTGAATCCAGATCACAGCCTTCACAACGGGGGCCTTCCGTTTTTTCCCCGATCTCCATGCTGAGGTGTCTAGATCGTGGGAGAAACCGTACTCATCACGTATTACAGCCCCACAGTCTCGACTTATTCAAAGAACATCGTGGGGCTGAATGCTAAGGGTATGGGGTCGCTTCCATGTTGAGCATCTCTTTCGAGCTATCTCTCCCCAGCTCAGCTTCGTCCCTGAAGGCCCCGAAGCTTCCCGCCAGGCCCGTTAGGCTTACATCGAGTTTGGTTTGGAAAGCTTATACGGCGGTAGGTCAGTCTGGCGCATGTTTGCACACCATGGTGGTGTTGCAAGCATACCAGGCTGACCTGCTCACGGGTGGGGCTGCTGAGCCGGAGCAGCCCAAGTCGTCAAGCTCCTCATATCACCAGTCTCAAGAACAGAGCGTTTGCAACCCGCACCCCTCCACAGAAAGATCGGGGTCGGGGCGATGCTCTCAGTTGGGGTCTTATAGCCCGAAAACGGATCTGCGGACCGTTATTTATCTAAGAGGACCTCGGCGAAATGGTCATACCATTGTCAGGTCCCTGAGGGCAGCACACCTGGAGAGGAAAGGATAACACCTAAGTATACAGTGCCCAATCCTCCTCAGTGCCCTAACGGAGGTTCATTGATACCCCTGCCACATCGGTGCTTCAAGGCTCAGTGAGCTCAGACGAGCGAAAATCCCAGCTGCCGGCCTTCAACAATGTACTCAGGGAGATCTCGGGGGAAAAAAGCCAAGCCAAGTCAAAAAGTGATTAAACAGACTAGCAGAGGCGCGTGGGTGGGACAAGAAAAAAGTGTGAATACGGATGGGAAAAAATAATTGATCCTAAAGATGAAGGGAAAATACAAATTGTACCGGGGAGATCCCTCTCACCCATGGAGACGTACTCTGCTATTTCTATAGCGCCCCTGGCCAGCTGGGAATCCTCGGTTTCTCTTTATCGGCGGCGGCGCGGTCGGTCCACCGTAAGCTCCAAACCCTGAGCTCCTCGATACGCTTCAGGTCCATTGATCTCCGACGACCTAATTCCCAGCTTCCTCCCAAGCAACGGTACTGCCACCGGGAACCAGCATCGTGCGACACGGGGGTGTACCCTCAAAATTGATGGTGGCTACTCGCAGTCGGCATGGAGGGCTAAATGCACAGTCGGATCGTGTGTAATCCATCAGACTGGCCGACTCATTGACGGTTCCGTTATCGAAATCAAAAGACAAACAACCCACCAAAAGCCATCACCAAGACCCTCTTACTCCATTTCGGCTGTGGGTGGGCAGGGCGGGTGTCGAGTAGCCTCTGCCGCACGACGAGCGCGCCAAGGGAATCTGGATTATATGATCGATTAGCTCTCCCCACGTACGCCTCGCTCTGTCCCAGCATCGGGGGGGGAGACAATCCAGCCACACCTCCACAAACCAAACGCACGGCCTTTCACCCCACACGGGATGACCTTCGCACGTGTATACCGTTCTCTGACCAGTGCCGGCGCGTCAACTGATGGCTAGCTAATAGCAGCAGTACATTGGGGCCCGGTCTCGCTTGGTGGGGGGGGGGGCGTGCGTCGGTAGTCCTGCAACGTCATACATCCGCTTCAGGGCATCGAACTTGCTCCTCTAATAATACCAGACACCAGCCTCGCGAGCTGGTTCCCTTCTTAGTTTTCTGGTAGCGTGGAAACTTCACCAAATATCTCAATGTCCTGCATATTGTAAGAAAGGGACAGAATCCAGTTCGTTCTCGTCCGCCTCGTTTCACTGGTCAGCCCCACCTAGTGGCCCCGAGGGCTCTGGGAATGGAACAAGAAGTATATACTCTCTGAGGAAGGGGCGCATATAACGTGTTCCTCTCTCTCGGAGCGTCGGTTCTACAGCCCGTTACTTCTCGTTCCGAAGAGGACGGGTGCGACCCTCCGGTGCTTTGGGCTCAGTGGGCTCCAACAAGCTAAGTTCCCAGCTGCCGCCCGGCAACGGTACGGCACGGGAGAGCTCGTCCCCTCAAGTGAGGGTGCTACAGCACTCGGGTCGGTTATTCCCTCAGTGCCCTCATGGAGGTTCATTGATATCCCTGCCACCTCGGTGCTTCAGGGCTCAGTGAGCTCCGACGAGCGAAATTCCCAGCTGCCGCCCGGCAATGGTACGGCACGGGAGAGCTCGCCCCCTCAAGTGAGGGTTTTACAGCAGTCAGGTCGGTCGTTCCCTGCCGGTCATCTGCTTCAGGGCACCGAACTGGCTCCTCTAATAATACCAGACGCCAGCCTCGAGAGGCTGGTTCCCTTAGTAGATTTTCTGGTAGCGTGGAAACTTCTACCAAATATCTCAAAATGGGTCCTGCAGATTGTAGAGAAGGTTACAGAATCCAGTTCGGTTCTCGTCCGCCTCGTTTCAACGGGGTCATCCCCACACTAGTGGGCCCCGAGCAGGCTCTGGTAATGGAACAAGAAGTAGATACTCTCTTGAGGAAGGGGGCCATAGAACGTGTTCCTCCTCTCTCGAGAGAGCGTCCGGGTTCTACAGCCGTTACTTCATCGTTCCGAAGAAGGATGGGGGGGGTTGCGTCGGATCTTAGATCTCCGCTTCGGAACCGCGCTATCAAACGGCTTCGGTTCAAGATGCTCACTATCAGCAGATAGTGTCTCAGATCCAGTCCGAGGACTGGTTTTGTTACGATAGATCTCACAGACGCTTATTTCCAGGTTTCCATCCTCCCTCAACACTGGAAGTTCCTGAGGTTTGCTTTCGGGGGCGAAGCATACCAATATAGAGTTCTTCCCTTCGGCCTGTCACTCTCACCCCACACTTTCACAAAGTGTGTGGATGCTGCTCAGGCTCCACTGCGACTCCAGAGCATCCGCATACTCAACTACATCGACAATTGGTTGATATTAGCTCAATCAGAGCAGATGGCGGCTCGGCATCGGGATGTCGTCCTCGCCCATACGAGAGAGCTGGGGTTAAGACTAAACGCCAAGAAGAGTGTTCTTTCTCCACTACAGAGAACCACTTATTTAGGCGTGGTGTGGGACTCAACCTCGATGCAGGCACGTCTGTCTCCTGCTCGAATCGAGTCATTCCTCACGACAGTCACGAGGGTAAGAGAAGGCCAGTCACTCACTGTCAAACAGTTTCTGAGGCTGTTGGGCCTGATGGCAGCGGCGTCCAACGTGATACCTTTTGGCCTGCTGTACATGAGACCCTTGCAGTGATGGCTCAGAACCAAAGGATTTTCCCCGAGGGGGAATCCGCTTTGCATGATCAAGGTCACGCGGCGATGCTTACGTGCCTTAGACATGTGGAAGAAACGTTGGTTCCTGGTTCAAGGCCCGACGTTAGGGGCTCCTTGTCGTCGCGTAAGGCTAACGACGGATGCCTCTCTCATGGGCTGGGGAGCGGTCATGAGTGGCCGCTCTGCCCAGGGTCTGTGGGAAGGCCATCATCTCTTTGGCACATCAACTGCCGGGGAATGCTGGCCGTGTTTCGAGCTCTGACACACTTCCTTCCAGACCTAAGGGGGCATCATGTGTTTGTCCGCACAGACAACACAACGGTGGTCTCCTACATCAATCGGCAGAGTTATGGAAGCTGTGGGCATGGCCCCTGAGGTGGCACAGCTCCTAGCATCTGGTCTCTAAACTGAGGTTTTTGAGACTATACTCCAGTCCAGAGCTCCCGCCACTAGGAAACAGTATGCCTTGAAGTGGAAACTTTTCGCTTCATGGTGCGGACAGCGACTACAGGACCCAGTCAACTGCCCAATTGGTACAGTTCTGGAGTTTCTGCAGGAGCGATTCTCCGCAGGGTTATCTCCCTCCACTCTGAAGGTATACGTGGCGGCCTTAGCTGCTTACCACGCCCTTCTAGGTGGTCAATCATTGGGAAGACACCCCTTGCCACTCGTTTCCTCCGTGGCACCCTGAGGCTGAGGCTGGTACAGCGCACCAAGGGGCCCATAGTACTTAAGGCATTCTGTCCTCCTCCGTACCATGAAGTAGGCCAAGAAAGGCGTAATCTGCTCTGTCCAGTTCGAGCACTGGACGCTTACGCACACAGAGTTGCCCCGTCGCGTAAGGCAGATCAGTTTTTGTTTGTTTTGGTCCGCCAAAGAAATGATCTCCGGCGACCAAGCAGACTATGATTAGGTGGGTGGTCGAGGCCATCTCACTTGCCTACGAGTCCTCTGGCCTCCCATCACCTGTGGGGGTCAGAGCGCACTCGACCAGGGGTATGGCGGCCTCCAAGGCTTTCAGCTTGTGTGTGGCCTTGCAGGACATTTGTGCTGTTGCGGGCTGGTCCTCTCCACACACTTTGGTCCACTTTACAACCTAGACCTGGCTTCTACCCCAGGTTCCCAAGTTCTCTCTTCGTGATTTGCTCCTAGGATACACCACTGCAGGGACCTTGTTAGGATGGCGCAGTGGGTATTCTCGTCCCAAGAGGGTTTGCGCAGCTCGAGTTCCTGAAAGGGAACGTCTCCAGGTTTATGTATGTAACCATGGTTCCCCGAGGTAACGAGACGCTGCGTCTCTTTGCCATTCTCCCTGCATCCCTGCAGGCGCTACTGAAGAGCAGAAGCTGGTTTGCGCTCTGCGTGATGCGCTTTTATTCTTTCTGGTGCTTACGTCACCCTGCTTGTGACATCTCGCTGGTCCATTGGACGGATTTGACACATGCTTCAGAACACGGTCACGCAAGGGCATTCCCAAAGCAAATCTCAACGCAGCGTCTCGTTCCCTCGGGGAAACCATGGTTACATACGTAACCTAGAGATTTTTTTTTTTTTTTAATAAATCTGCAAAATTGTCAACGATTCTGTGTTTTTCTGTCATTATGGGGTGCTGTGTTTACATTGAGGGAAAAAAAATTAACTTAAATGATTTTACCAAATGGCTGCAATATAACAAAGAGTGAACAAGTTAAGGGTCCTGAATACTTTCCTACCCACTGTATATATATTTTCTACCAAGGCCTTGTTATAGCAGTCCCACGCCAAATACTATAACTATACATTATAATATACATATACAGATCATAATATCACCACACTATAATTAATACATAATTAATAAATAATAAACTAATAACTTGTTGAATTTTTTAATATCATTTTTTTCCATTATACTTACACATATTTCTAATAACTCATTATATATATATTATATATATTTGAACAAATTTAACCAAAATTTAACGTATAAAAGTAATGTAAAAATATTTATAACACGATATGATATAGGGACAAAGAACGTTTATATATATTATATATAGATCTATATAGATATATATTATATAGTAAGGTTAGTGTGTTTTAATTGTTTTATAGTTTTGATACATATAATAATTGATCTATGTTACCTGGGCCACAAAACCAGTCATAATGGTCAGTTTTTTTAAATTGAGATTTATTATACATCATCTGACATAAATACCGCTTTCCATTGATGTATGGGTTTTTTGTTAGGATAGGATAATATTTGGCTGAGATATAACTATTTGAAAATCTGGAATCTGAGTAGAAAAAAATCTAAATTTTGAGAAAATCGCCTGTAAAGTTGTCAAAATGAAGTTCTTAGAAATGCATATTAATAATCAAAAATTAACTTTTGATATATTTACAGTAGGAACAGATCTTTGTCTTAATATCCTAATGATTTTTGGCAAAAAATTAAAATCGATAATTTTGACCCATACAGTGTGTTGGCTATTGCTACAAATATACCTGTGTGACTTAACACTGGTTTTGTGGTCCAGGATCACATATAACAATAATATGATTATTTAAAATATTCAGCTATATATATATAATATATATATATATATAATATATATATATAGACAGTGGGTACGAAAGTATTCAGACCCCCTTAAATTATTCACGTCTTTGTTTATTGCAGCCATTTGCTAAAATAATTTAAGTTAATTTTTTTTTCTCATTTATGTACACACAGCACCCCATATTGTCTTAAAAACACAGAATTGTTGACATTTTGCAAATTTATTTACAAAAGAAAAACTGAAATATCACATGGTCCTAAGTATTCAGACCCTTTGCTGGGACACTCATATATTTAACTCAGGTGCTGTCCCTTTCTTCTGATCATCCTTGAGATGGTAATACACCTTCATTTGAGTCCAGCTGTGATTGATTATACTGATTGGACTTGATTAGGAAAGCTACACACCTGTCTATATAAGACCTTACTTCTCACAGTGCATGTCAGAGCAAATGAATCATGAGGTCAAAGGAACTGCCTGAAGATCTCAGAGACAGAATTGTGGCAAGGCAGAGATCTGGCCAAGGTTACAAAAAATGTATTCTGCACTTAAGGTTCCTAAGAGCACTGTGGCCTCCATAATCTTTAAATGGAAGATGTTTGGGACGACCAAAACCCTTCCTAGAGTCTGGCCGTCCGGCCAAATTGAGCTATCGGTGGAGAAGAGCCTTGGTGAGAGAGGTACAGAAGAACCCAAAGATCACTGTGGCTCAACCTTCTCCAGAGTGCTTCGGGAGATGGAGAAAGTTGTATAAAGTCCCATCACTGCATCCCTCCACCAGTCGGGGCTTTATGGCAGAGTGCCCTGACGGAAGCCTCTCCTCAGTGCAAGACACATGAATGCCCGCATGGAGGACTCCAAGATGGTTAGAAATAAGATTCTCGGGTCTGATGAGACCAAGATAGAACTTTTTGGCCTTACTTCTAAGCGGTATGTGTGGAGAAAACCAGTCACTGCTCATCACCTGTCCAATACAGTCCCAACAGTGGAGCATGGTGGTGGCAGCATCATGCTGGGGGTGTTTTTCATCTGCAGGGACAGGACGACTGGTTGCATCGAGGGAAAGATGAATGCGGCCAATACAGGGATATCCTGTACGAAAACCTTCTCCAGAGTGCTCAGACCTCAGACTGGGCCGAAGGTTTACAACAAGACAATGACCCTAAGCACACAACTAAAATAACGAAGGAGTGGCTTCACAACAACCTGTGACTGTTCTTGAATGGCCCAGCCAGAGCCTTGACTTAAATCCAATTGAGCATCTCTGGAGAGACCTTAAAATGGCTGTCCACCAACTTTTACCATCCAACCTGACAGAACTGGAGAGGATCTACAAGGAGGAATGGCAGAGGATCCCCAAATCCAGGTGTGAAAAACTTGTTGCATCTTTCCCAAAAAACTCATGGCTGTATTAGATCAACAGGGTGCTTCTACTAAATACTGATCAAAGGGTCTGAATACTTAGGACCATGTTATATTTCAGGTTTTCCTTTTTTATAAATCTGCAAAAATTTCAACAATTCTTTGTTTTTCTGTCAATATGGTGTGCTGTGTGTACATTAATGAGAAAAAAAATTAACTTAAATGATTTAGCAAATGGCTGCAATATAACAAAGAGTGAAAAATTTAAGGGGGTCTGAATACTTTCCGTACCCACTGTATATATAATATTATACATCATCCAATATATATATAATTTTTTATTATATTTATTATAACGATTTGAAATATCAGAACATACTTAAATTAGAACATGAGAATTTAGCTGACACAAAGTGTGGGATCCTCTAAATGTTAAGTCATGATGTAACACTACATGTGAATTTTGTTGATGTCAGGTCAGCATTAATTGTATCTGGTTTCAACAGTACGGTGTCGTCGAGTATCAACGCTCTGGTGGCTGTCACAGTGGAGGACTTCATGAAGCCAGCATGGCCCTGGCTGACAGAGAGACAGCTGTCCTGGATCAACATGGGCATGAGTGAGTTTCAGTGCAACAGCTGGATATACACTGACAACTGAAGCAGGAACTGGTAGAGGAGGGGGATGATGGACTTACGTGTTAATGCTGTGCTGCTTATCTCTAGGTGTATTCTATGGAGGCGTGTGCATCGGTATGGCTGGTGTGGCATCTTTGATGGGCAATATACTGCAGGTAAATCTATTCTATACAAAAAGCCAACATTTTAAATGCAATATTGCAGTACTGTTCCTGTTCAAAGGCACCCTCTGCTGATAACAGACTGTAATGACACGCTATGATATGAAACCCTTCCTCAACAGGCAGCTTTGTCTATATTTGGTATGATCAGTGGACCTCTCTTGGGCCTTTATTTGCTGGGCATGTTCTTCCGCTGTGTGAACTCCACGGTAAGAACGTCTCTCAATGTACTCATTTCTACATTTCAAGTGTCATTTTGTGCATCTTTTTCAACAAATAACCAGTGTCTTATAAGTGCACCAAGTAACGTTTTCCATAGAGACTGTTTGTGAACAGGGTATTTCTACAGTAGCTTCAGTAACTAAAAAATGCTTGCTTTTTACATCATTCTGCATCCACACTAATAGGGTTTCAAGACCACTGTCATATTAACAAAAGTACTTAAGCACTTTTAACACTAAACCAAAATTAAACTCTTTCCCCCGGTTTCACAGACATGGCTTAAAGGCGAGTCCCAGACTAAAACGCATGTTTGAGCTGTCTCAACTGAAAATATCTTGCTCTGACATATCTTAAAATGTGTCAGTTCCATTGTTCTGTCTCAAGATGCATATAAAAGCTGCTTAAATATCTTAATTTAACTAAGGCCTGGCTTAAGCTAATACCACAGATTCATACGGATTAACTGTGTTCCTTCAGGGAGGTTTAGTTGGTTTGATTTCCGGCCTGGCTATAACGTTATGGGTGGGAATTGGAGCTCAGGTGTATCCTCCTTTACCTGAGAAGACCCTTCGGCTTTCCTTGAGCGTGGAAGGATGCATTGCACCAGATATGAATGAAACCACCACTATGACACCATTCAGCACAGTCCTACAAACCACAACTCCACAGTAAGCAATCCCATATTTGTATATATTTACAAAACAATTCAAAAGTTTGGGGTCAGGGTCTCTTATGCTCATCAAGCCTGCAGTCATTGCAGTTAATTTTAAAAATATTTTTACAATTTAAAATAATTGTTTTCAAATATTTTAAAATGTAATTTCTTTCTGTGATGTCAAAGCTGAATTTTCAGCAGCCATTAATCCAGTCTTTTAGGAAATCATTCTAATATGCTGATTTTCTACTCGATAAATATTTCTTATCAATGCTGAAAAACAATTTCTGTATTTCTTAATAGTTTTTGTGGCAATGTGATACATTTTCAGAATTCTTTGCTGAATAGAAAATTAAAAATATATATATAAATAAAAAATAATACTGTTTTAAATAGAAATCTTTTGTAACATTATAAATGTCTCTATTGTCATTTTTGATCAATTTAATGCAACAAACAGAAATCAAAGCTAACTGTAACTTGTCTCATGGCATTCTTCAGGCCAAGACCAGCTTTGGCAGACAACTGGTATTCATTGTCCTACCTGTACTTTTGCCCTGTGGGCATAATAGTGACCATGGTCACAGGACTAATAGTTAGTGCAATCACAGGTAAGGTGACTCTTTCTCATCTTCTTTTAGGTGTGGCAAAGAGAGTCAGAGATTGAACCTAAACTCTTATTTATCTTTACTTTAGGTGGCTGTAAGCAGGAGGAAGCTCGACCTGAGCTCTTTATTGGAAAATCAGATCTCATCTGCTTTGGATGCAAAAACTCAGGCTCAGAGGTGAGAGCTTTCATTACCAGCGTGACAAAAAAAATAAATAAAAACCTCTCATAGAAACTGATTTTTATACATTGTTTTTTTTATAGGTCTGAAATAATATTTTTCAGTTAAAAAATAAGGTAACACTTTACAATAAGGTTCATTAGTTAACTACATTAGTTTTTACATACGAATAATGAACGCACTTATACAGCGTTTATTAATCTTAGTTCAATTTTAATGTCAACATTTACAAACACATTTTTGTATCTGTTAATGTTAGTTAATGCACTGTGAACTAACAATGAGCATCTGTATTTTTATTAACTAACGTTAGCTTAGATTAGTAAATACAGTAACAAATGTTTTGCTCATGGTTAGTTCATGTTAGTTAATAAATTAACTAACAATAAGTAACTGAACCTTATTGTAAAGTGTTACCAAAAAAAAAAAAAACATGCCGTAAGCTGACTTTGCATTTTATTGCATTTCAGTCTTTTCTTTTTAGGTGTCACACTTAATTGAGAAAGATCCAAAAAATATCCAAGGGCTGGAGAGTCCAGTTTTCTGCGACAATGAAATTGCACTGAAAAAGAAAGACTACAAGGAGAAGATCACTAAGTTTTGATGTGAAAAACAAACAGTTTTTGGATATGTTGTAAATAGTAAATTATGACTGTATTTTTTGTATGTTGAAATTGTTAAGTGATGATGATACATTCAATCTTTTCAAACCTTTCCATGAGAGAAGCAAGAAATTATTTTTATTAGTCTTTTTATTTTTATGTCAATAGGCTAAATTATACTGTATATGGGCTTTTCTCATAAACTATATCAAAATTCTGTGATTTTAATGATCAAGTTTTGAATACTGTAAAAGGTTTTGTAATAAATCTGAAACGTTTTGAAATAAAATTTGACAAATGATTACGTGTCAAACTCACTGAGAAATAAAGTAGCACTCAGGACGAAACCACTGAAATCAAACAAGTGCAACAGAGTGAAGGGTTAAAAACACTTTGGTTACACACGGGTTAAACAATGGCTGAACACCTGCCTCCTCGATGCCTGTAAAGGAAGTCAGTCATTCAAGGCCGGCCCACTCTACCTGTTTGTTTGACGTGGAGCCGAGCTGTTTTCTTCAGGAAGTGGAGAGCGGAGCCTGCGGCACAAAGGGGGGGGTGGGGGGAGTGTATTAACTCTGCTGCCACCTACTTCCTGCTTTCACAAAAAAGGGGTACATATGCATGGCAAGTTACCACAATTTCTTTCGCTTACCGGTAAGTTCTGCTCTTTTGTCCATATTAATTCTGTTTTTTTTTTTTTTTTTTTTTTTTTATTTTTTTTATTTTTATTTTTAATATAAACTACAACTATTACACAAATGAGAGGGTGTAGGAGAATGAAAGCAAGATGAGAGAAAGAAATAAGAGAAGAATTAGTTTCTTTTAAAAAGATCCATAACACACAGCTTTTGTAACAATAATGTATACTGGATGTAAATTCAACAGAATTGTCTGCGAAACAATTCAATTATGGGAAGCCACTTTATTAGGGTAAATCTGTGATGGGGGGACATTTATAAATGGGTCGCCCATGGCTGTTTGTTTAGCCTATGCAAAACCATGTGGCTCTTTGTTGTCTTCAGTTTCATGTCAGCGCCATTTTAGACTATTATAATGCCTTATGTTCTTCCAACTTCCTGTATGTGTTCTTTTAAACAAAGTGTGCATTTCATTTTTTAATCAATGTATTAATAATTCAAATGTCTAGTACAAAAAAGGTATTTTGGTAAAGAAGAGAAAAACACTGTTTAAATAATAAAATACAAAGGAAGTCCTGATGCTACCTATTTACCAGAAATAAAAGTACTAGACAAATGGAAACTTTGCAAGCGCCTAACAGGAAACCACATGTCAACACCACATACAGATAAAATGCACTGAATTAGGTCATGCGCTGTATGAAAGTGTATGTCTTATCTCTTGACCTGTTGTGACTTATGTTGAGTATATGTTTTTGTTTTTTTAAGGAGCAAGCAGTTGCAACAGTTATGGGTGTGTTAACTCTTCAGCTTTTGGTATGTGGCCAGCTAATATTGTTGTCGTTTGTCTTGAATAATATAACCGGTGCACAAAGGATCAGTATGTCACCATCAAGCTTGACAACTACAATAGCTCCACCTCTGAATGCAACAGGAAACCACACCGAAAATGTCTCAAATTTATCAAGCTATTCAGCATACAATGATAGCGCAACAACTCAAAACAACTGGACAACCCCCACCACTACTTTGGGACCCAACCAAAGCAATGTAACGGGATCAGCAGGGAAGCTAAACACAACAGAAAATGCTCAGACAACCCAATCAGCCACATCCTCAACATTCAACATCAGTTCAACAGCTATCACTTCTACAGACAACAGCACTCATAGCAGCAATGGAAGTGCTACATCAAGCACTACAGCAGTGACCCAATCCACTGCGATTATTTCTACTGCTGTAACTCAAAACAGCTCAGCTTCCTTCAATGAATCTCAAGGTAGGTCTGAACATAACCTAGCATTAATAATGTAAACCAAATAATGAAATATGTTTACCCTGCCTAACTACTCCTACCTCTATCTTAAAGCAGACGGTGGCCTGAATCATTCAGAGAAATCTCTGACCATTTTATTCAGCATTCTGCTTGGTGTAATAGTTCTGGTAATTCTGGGACATTTTGTGTACAAGTTCGGCAGGAGCAAAGAGAGAAGTGTCCAATACACTCACCGCCGCCTCCAGAATGAAGATACAGGTTAGGAAAACCGGAGCAAAGAGAGAAGTGTCCAATACACTCACCGCCGCCTCCAGAATGAAGATACAGGTTAGGAAAACCTATCTGTTAAAACTAATATTTCCTTGTAATATGATCAATGATCTTATTGGTGGTGTTTTGCTAAGGTAACCATGATTTTTTTAAATATAATTTTTAAAAGACCTAGCAACGACTCATTACACCTTAGAAATAGGTTAAAGTCTGATAAAGTTGTCAGGCCAATTTCAACACCACGCCGTCAAGTCATGGGCGATGAGCAAGCACATTTAAGCTAGCATTTACTTTACAGTAATCATAAAGAATAAATATTCACTATGAATGGTATTATTGTCTGTAATTCCCTTTCATAGGTGAGCCGTTTGCACTGCCAGATGACACGCTGGTCATTTCAGGAGGACTCTATGATGGCCCTCAGATTTACAACCCCACCATGACAGTGCAGAACGAAGAATTCCAGACAGATGCATCTGGATTTGCTTCCAGACCCACTCAGTTCCGCTTGGAGTTTCTGAGAGAGGATCAAGACAGAGCATTCGACCATGAGACCTCCACCTTTCAGACATTCCATGCACATGACCAAGAGCCTTAAGATCTCAGCAACAAACCTCTTTTTATTAGAAAAAAAAACTTTTAGTTGAAGAGTCCATGGGAAAAGACTGTTTTTAAGGTTACATTTTTTGAACTTTGAAACTGAACATTTGAAGTAATGAAATTAGTGAACATAACAGATAAACACAAATGTAAATACAAATATGTGAAAAACACAACCAACAATACCAGGAACCAGCATTTTTTGATAAACATGTTAAGGTACTGTATTTTAACTGAACATACTATATAGAGAAACGGTGTACGAAGAGCTTAGAATAAATAATATAAATATACTTCTACTTATTCAAACATCAGTAGAAATGGCAAGCAATCAAAAGCTATTGTCTTAAGAGTATGTGTACTCTAATAATAAAAAGGATAATCACAAATTGTTTGATGCTTTGATACTTTTAAGCAAAGATTTTGTCTGTTACTTTTTTTTTCCTCTTATCTGAATTGCTAACGGTGGTCCATCCAGCATCTCGCATTCTCTTTATTGCAGCCAGTTTTAGCACTGTTCCTGGAGACTTACATGGAAAAGAACTCTGCACCTGTACATCATTTGCACATGATGACAGTCAAAACAAGAACATAAAGGAATAAAATTGGGACAAAACTGGTCAAATGTTATTTTTTACCTTCTTGAACATTTCCAAACTCCCTGTGTCTGCCTCTTTTGGTTGCATAGGTTTCTTTGATTTCACAGGTCTTGGAGAGAAACTCTAAGGGAATTACGAAACACAAACCAAATAAATGTAAATAAAAATGCAGATCACTGAAAAACTGTTTGTATATAGCACTATACCAATGGTATGTAAATAGATAAAATTTACCAGTATGTCATTGCTGTCAGAGTTGTCTGATTTTGGATCCAGCTTCAGAATGTTTTCCTTCCAAGACCCTGTAATCTCAGGTGTGGGTGGTGTGCGAATTCTGAATGACTGAAGCGGAAAACAAACTGGCTCATATAAATGTTCAAGATGAATGATGAATAGTGCAAAGAGTTCAGGTTGCCCCCATACCTTTATTTGATTGTTGTTTTAGTCGTTTTGTTGTCCATATTGGGTATAAGTCTTTATTTCACCGTCCCTTGCTCAATACAAAAAACAAAACAAAACAAACAAAAACCACACACACAAAAGTTGATAGATGTGAAAAATAAGAATGCACAAAATGGACAAAGATAATGGGAAAAAACCTACAGCAGGAGTGTAAGATGCATTTCTTGATGCTTCATTTTCATCCTCATTTAAAAGTTCATACACGGCCTTCTTTGTGATGTCAGCTTTTTGAGTTTTAGAGATCTTGTTTCTTCCTTTCTTTGGTTTGATTTCATTTGCCTAAAACAATATTTTCATATCGCACTGTCCATTTTAAATTGCCATGTATACTTACGGTATCTCAAATGACAAGATACAACACCTGTTGAAGTGTGTCTTTTTCAAGAGATGAGACTGGTGTCCTCAAGGCCATCTTCTCTCCTTTGAGCTTTTCAAGTTGTTGTCTAAGCTCTTCATTTTCGACTTGCAGGTGAGACAGCTCCAGTTCCTAAATTTATCGGTTATTTGGTTTTTAGCAGAGACTTGTAAATCCAAAAAATGCACATTATCTACTAAAATGACAATAGTGCTACAGCAACCTTGGATTAAATATTTCAAGGACACAACTCAGCATCAAAGATTCCAATGAATTTATAAATCCATATTTTGGACCGGATGGAATAATTAACATCTCAGGCATCTAATGACTATGTTATTTTGAGTATGATATTCATTTCAAGCTTTGTATTGCAAGTTGTCAAGTTAAGCCATAAAAAGGTCAAATAATTACCAGAGATGCTTTGCTTGCACTGACTTCAGCCTCTCTCATCCGTTTTTCACTCAGCTCTGCATCTTTTTCTTCTACCATTTTGTCATACTCATGCTACCAAGAAAAGAACAACATTTAAGTGAATAAAAAGTGTTTAAGAACTGAAAATATTGTATCATTTCAGAGGCCACTTATTAAGAATATTAATGACCTTGTGCCTCTCCATCAAAGCAACCATGTCTGATATCCTCTGCTGGCATTTGATTTCTGTGTCATCTTTACTCTTCAGTGCCTCCATGGCTGTTTGCTTCAGTTTCTGCACCTACAAAAAAAAAAAAAAATTTTTTTATTTGCATCAAGTTTAATTTAATTCTTCAGTTATAGCATTTGATGAAAAAAAATTCACCTCAAGGTTGAGTTGAGCCTCTAATGTTGATTTGTCTTTGAGGTCAGAGCTTATTTTCTGAAGCTCCTCCTTGTGACACTTCTCTATACTTTCTGAATCTTCCTTCAATTTAATAATCTGCAAGAAATATGTCAAACACTGTAACATGACCACTGTTTTACTTCAAATGTATGATGTATACGTGTATTAAATCTTGTCACAAAAAACTTGTCACAAATTATCACAAAAATGATCTACCTCGTTTAGACATTCCTCTTTAGCTTTTGTTTTGGTCTCTAGTTTTGTTTTAGTGTTTGTTAGCTGAAAAAAATTAATCAATAAAAATTATATTTAAAAATGTGTTTAATGAGTACAGAGAACAATAGTGTAATGTATGTCACAATATGATTTTTTTTACCTTTGACTCCAGTGCTTTGATTTGTTTGTCTTTTAACTGAAGTTCCCGCTTTGCGGTTTTGCCCTGTTGGTGTGATTTTGATTTAACATGAATAATGGTTAGATACTTGAGATGATACTCAACTAAAATAATAAAATAGTAAAAAAAAGAACGCACACTCTCCTTCAACTGCTGCTGAACATTCTTACTCTCTTCATCCTGCCCAGCACTTTTTGCAGATAAAATATCCACCTGCTCCCTGGAATATGAAATTGTATATGTAAGACAAAATATAACAAATAAAACCAAATTTGAAATGTTACAAGACAAAAGTCTCTTCTAATCTTACTGAAGCTGTTGTTTCTCTCTCTCAAGTCTCTCTATTTCTGTCTTCTCTCTTTCTGCATTTGCATCGCTTTTCTGTAAAGAAAAACCACAACATACAGCATTTGAGGATCTCGTTGTCATATTTACAACATACAGAGATTTGATTTCATTTACAAACCATGAGATGAGACTGAAGGACTTTCTTCTCTAAAGCACCACTATCAGCCTGTTGTTGAATGGTGTCCTTCTGTATCTGCAGGTCATTAAACTTCAATATCAGCTCCTCATATTTCTCCCTTTAAGAAGAAAAAAAGAGATTTCCATAAAATATTGAATGGATTTCAATGGTACAATAGCAGAACGGCCAAATACTTCATTTAATGAGAATTAAATGAACATTACAATGTTTTTATAGCTTATTTTCTTATAAGAAATGTAGGTCACACATTATTTTGGGGACCAGTTCTTACTATTAACTAATTATTGACTATGAGTTTTGCCTCAGTAAACTCCTATTTACAGTTTATTAATAGTTAGTAAGATTAAGTTAGTAAATTGTTAAGTTTATGGTGTAGGATTAAGGAATGTACAATATGGTCATTCAGAATAAGCCATTAATATATACTTTATAAGTACTAATAAACAGCCAAAATATTAGCCACGCTAATGAGCAACTAGTTAATAGTGAGAATTGGTCCCAATCTAAAGTGTCAGCAAAATTTAGTGTACATTATTGTTTCTACATATAATAACTCGAAACACACATTCATCTATCTATTTACACTATCTGTATAGTATATGAAACAGTAAGCAATAAATTAGAGGAGCATATGGCTAAACAAATTTACATTTATTGTTTTTAACATGAGTGGCTCAGTCCGAGATATAAAGATTAATTATATGGATGCTCTTACTTCTGCTGCATTATGTCCCTCTCCAATCTTTCTACCTCTTTTGATGATTTACAACTGCTCTCCAAAGCACCTGACAATTGTTCCTCCACCTCTTTTAATTTAGCCTGGATGAAAGATGTACAGATTCAATGTGAGTATTTAAGTTATTTGACCATGTTTCATCATAAAACTCATATAAATACACATGCTTTTTAATATAATCAAAATGTAAACATATTTACCTCTTTTAAAACTACAACTTCTTGCAGCTCTTCATTGTCAAGTCTAGCTTTTGTCAGGGCTTCCTTCATGTTTTTATTTTCTGTGCTGACACTCTCCATTTCATCCTGAGAGGGTTGATTGTTAGATATGAAGCACATGCAGCACTTAAATTACTATGTTGCTATTTCAATGAATGCTTAATGACCTTTTCCTCACCTTCAAATCATTTGCCTCACTTTGTTGCTCTTCAAGCTCGGCAATAAGCTGGAATACCTGAACCTCCCTTGTCTTTAATTCCTCCTTTATAGACGAGAGTGAGTTTGACTTCTCATCCTGTTACAGAAACACTATGAGCTTGGTTTCATGATTGCAATTCAAAGAATGTGAATGCTCAAACACAAGAAAATACAAACCAGCTCATCTTTGAGTATCTGTATTTGCTTGTTATGGTCCTCTTTCTGCCCCTTGATAACTTCTGCATCAAGATAGTGTAACCAATGATTTTAGAATGGTACTAAACATGCAAAAAATATCATTATTCATTACCATAGACAGTTTTAACACACCCAACTCTGTGTTTTTGTCACTGAGTTCATTCACCAAGGAGCTTATCTTTGTCTCAAGGTCTTGTGCCCTGTGAAAACAAAGAAAGCATTTAATAAAATATTAAATCAATTTTTAAAGTTCTTGATTAAATATTTAATTAATTTTTTTTCTGTGATAATGGTTTGAGATTTACAAAAAATTATGCTAGGTCTTGTGCTGATATAGTCTCATTAACATACCTCTTTATCTCAGAAGTTAGTGAGGACTGCAAATAATTCACTGTCAGCTCCATCTCTGAAAGCTGGTTTGACTGTTGCTCTTTGATGTTGTTTAGTTCCTGTAGTTCATCGTCTTTCTTTTGAAGAACTTTCTCATGGTTCTCCTTGCTTTGTTCCAGTTTGTAATTTAGGGCTCTCTGTTTTTCCTATGAACAGCAATACAATGCATAACATTAATTATTTTAATATTTATGTACTATCCTTACAAGTAAGTAAGTACATTTGTATTAAGACCTTGCAAAAGGACAAACCTCCATCTCCCATTTGAGTTGCTCTGTCAACCTGAGTTTCTCCTCAAGTGCCTCCCGGTCCTGTGTAACGCTTTGAAGTAATTTCTGATGTTTCCCTAAAAACAACAAAAGTGAAGGTAAATGACTTTTTGAAAAAAAAAATCAAGAAAAGACTGACACAAATGTTTCATGCATTCTTACTTGCTGACTCCTCTATCACACTGGAGCTTTGCTGTGCCTCTTTGAGTTTTAGTGAAACATCTTTGAGATTGTTTTCTTTTTCTTGGAGTTCTTCTTGAAGCATAGCAACCTCAACAAGTCAAAGTCAAGCAACACAAAATACACATGTGTTTTAGTCACAACAGGAATACAAAGACAGGTGTGTTACTGTATGCAAGGTCTTTCAAAATCAAGATTATCAAGCACGTGCTGTCCCCTTCAGGCTAAATGAGTTAATTGTAAGGCTCATGAGCAAAGGCACTAACCTCCTTCTCCTTCACATGGCATTCACTCTCCAACTTCACTTTAAGATCCTCAAAATGTGTAAGACATTCTCTTACTGTAGGTAGAATGTTAACAAAATGTTTGTTTAAATGTTTCAATTCATTATGTCAAATACACCATATGCTTCAAATGAATTAGTTAAAAATTATTAGAAAAATTAATAAAAAATATTAGCACATTTCAACATATCCTGCTGATCAGTTTCTGCTTGCTTCCGAAGAGCTTCAAATGCTGCCACCATCCTCTGCAAATGAACAAATTACAATGTCATGACAAGGATTGTCCTAATCTAGGGTTCGGCCTATTGCCAACACTTCATGCATCCTGAAAAAAAGACATTACCCGAATATTCTCACTGTTCTGTATGAACAGATCATGAGTTTCTTCCCGTTCAGCCTCAACTATTCAGGCAAAATAAAAAACACACGATAATGAATTAATATATTTAGTGATATGCTATATTATATTATAATATGCTCTCACACTTACACAGATTAATTTTCTCAGCAGATCTCTCAAATGTGTCCTTTAGAATGTTACACAAATTTCTGGTTGCATTGCTTCTGCATAATAAAGAATATAATAAATTATAATATAATATATGTGCTTATATAAAAATTAACCATGATGTACATACGTATTTCTAAGATCTTCATTCTCATTCAGTTGATCCTCTAATTTCATGCTCAGACCTTCATTTGCAAACTGCAAAAGACATAAGTCATAATTCTGTCTTTAGTGAAGCAGACAAAAAAAAGAATGAAAATAATCTACTACCTGCAATCTATTTACCTGAGCGCTTGAATAGCTTTGCGTTGCGTCTCAATGGTTTTTCTGTTCTCCTGGAGCTTCCTGTCTTTTTGTGAAATCTCAGAATCTATTTTGAACTTCCAGAGTTTGATTTTCTCAGCTTCATCAAGCAATCTGGAGTACAGCTGGCTGGATCTGACTGATGTCTGTAATGCAAAAGCAAAACAGCTATTAAACTGCTTAGAGTTACTGACATTATGCATTTCACTGAATTCATAATGTGGACCTTAAACCCTTATAGATTATAAAAAAATAAATGAATAATAATTTAAGCAGTAAACTACAATACAAAATGAAATAAGCATTTAACCTGACCTCCTCCTTTTCCATTGGCATGACTGCAGCCTTCTTCATGCCCTCTTTCAGAACAAAGTATCAGGATTAATGGACTTACTTCATTAAAACCTATTCATTACAGTACACCTTTCCATTTAGATTATAAATGTTACCAGTTCTTGATGTCTTCGTAGGAAGCACCATTTTGGATGGAAATGGCAGGCTGGTCTCCATATCTGAACACTTGTTATAACTCTACAAACAAAATGCACGTATCATCCTAAGCTACATCTAAATGTTCACACAGCAGTTTAGCAGCCAGAGGTCAAATAGCAACATTATAGCACCAACAGCGAATTTACAAGTTTGCCAACCTGGTTTGAAGGAGAAAAAACAGAGTTGTCTTCAAACAAGCCTGTTTCCTGAGGCTTCACTGCAGAAACTTGACTCAAATGAGCTCTTGGGGGCACCAGCAGTTTGAAGTTGAATGGTTTTTGCATGCTGTGGAGTCAAACGAAATATATCACTTCAAAAATACTCAGAACTATATACCGAATAGTTTTATTGTTGAGTTTTTTTCCCTTTTGAGACACTAGCTAACGTTAGCTGAGAAACGTCAAGTCGAAAGTTGAGGCAGTTGAACAAAGGTCATTTTAGTAAATATTCCTCACAAATGATTTGATTTCCGTTACTTTCCCTCTTTTATAAACTACGTATATGTAATTAAACTTAATTTTAGAAACATTTCATTACCTTTTAAGCAAGTCACTCTAGCACTCCCTGAATATTTTTATAATTACTACGACTCCGTTGACCAACGGTTTTTACCTGAAGTCAGTTTGACTCACGCGACTCAGATTTTAAATGGTTTGCGCGGCGGATTCAATTTAGCAACAGCAGTAGCAACTTAAGCGACGGCTATTAACCCCATGTCACTCGGGACTCGCGAAATGTAATATTTATTTACTTTTTAAAAAAAACTATATATAAAGAATGCTAATTATAAGACAAGCTTTAACTTTTATAGCATGCTTCAACGTAGGCCTAAAATATTTTTAATTCGGAACGCCGCAGAAGACCCAATGGCAACAAAGGCTTGATTTTCCTCGATGATATTTTCAGACTGGTGTCACCTACACTCCCTCAGTTGTTTATGTTCTTTTGTATTCCGTTTTTTCCTAAGCATTGTTTAACAGACTTTCACATTTATGAAGGGCATAACTAAGGGTTTAAAGCTTCAATAATATCAAATCAGTGTTGCCAACTTAGCAGTTTTGTTTGCTAAATTTAGCACTTTTTCAGACTACCCTACAAATTTTTCTTCAAAGCCCTAGCGACAAATTTAGCTATGTTCTTTAAATAATTTATTTGGCAGCTTTAGCAACTTTTGATAAGTACTCAAACGATAAAAACACAATTTACCTTTTAAATTTCACAAAAATTGGAAACCAAAGATGCCTAGCAGTACAAACATCATGTGAATTAAGTTAGCTGCTATTTGCAGTTGTTTAATAGTAATAATAATAATAATTGAATAGGCTACTGTTATTTCTCATTTATGAGACACTTTGTTAGTAGCTTGTACCTGCGATTGTTGATAAGTTAGTACACTGTAAGAAAATTATGCAGAAAAATGGAAAAGGTGCTAGTTACTTTCCAGGACGTTATATCCGTTATCCGTTGTAACCTGAAAACACAAAATACAATGCGTAATTTAAAATGCAGGTGAAAAATCTTTGAAAAATCAATACGGAAAATTCCTTTATATTAACACAGTAGATTGTGCATTATGTTTTTTACTTTTCTTAGAGTGCAGCAAACTAGCTAACTACTAATAAACCGCTTTAAAGTATAAAACTTAAATTGTAAACGTTCAAAAATGTGTACGTTTTCGATAATGTCAGTGTTGTATTAAAATTGTATTTAATTTAATATTATATGGGTATCATTTATATTGGTTACGTACACATCGTATATTAACCTATATAAATAGATTTGTTTTTGCTGAGATTTGACCACACTTTTTGCATCGGTGATACGTATAGACGTCTCATGCTGTCATCACAACATCATTAGCACTTTTAGCAACTTCCCCGAAAATTAGTTGGCAACACGTATCAATGTAAGAGGTCAGATGAACATTTTGCAAAAGAAGTCAGAGGTAGGCCTACTTACATCACAGTCATTCTCAAAAGAACACCAGGCTTAACCCCCAACACTTGAAAGGAGGTGTGAAGCTTTGTGAAATGTTTTATTAAAATGAGAATCATTTTTATTTGAACCATTTTGCAACAGAAAATCACACACATTTAAACCAACTCTGATATTAACTTATTTGGCATTTAACAAACTTGTCATCTTTAAATGACATTTCCCATTATGCTATACACAAATTGCTTTTGTGTTTACACAGTTTCAAACAAGTAAATACTCTTTTATCACTAAATTGCTAGACTACACGCATAGACACACAAGAATACACAAAATAACGCTGACACTGTCCATGTATACTGACAAAATGCATTAACTGTTTTAACTTGGAAAATATTTACCAAATTATGTGTGTAATTTGTGCATATATTTAACAAGAGACAGTAATTGCATATCTACCGCTTTCACATTACTCCAGTCTCTTTTTTGTTAGAAGGCAACATTTGTTTCTTGCAGATTAATTCTTCTTATATTCACTGATTTAATCTTTCTCTCACTCTCAGCGTACATAAAATGCCCCAAAAAAATAGCCACAGTTCTTGTCCTAAAGTAAATGCATGCGTTTTATACTAAAGTTAAGTTCTAAAAATATAAATTGCATGACCATGTGCTCATGCAAGGCACTGAAATGTTTGCATCACTGCCTCAGTAACCTGAATAGTCCAAGATGGATGTCTGTAATCAAATCCTTGATGTAGAGAGTGCAGAAATGTAAGAATCACCCAGAATAAAACCAGGATCAGCTATTGTCACACAGTATCCTCTGCAGTATTGTCATCAGGTATTTTCAGTGCTTCTACAACCTCTTTGCCAGGCTCCTCCTGCAGATTGGCTCTCTTGGATTCTTCTTTTGCTTCTTTATCCAGTAGTCTGTAGTTGATGCCCATTCCGATGAAAAGAAACAAACTTCCAACCAGCAGGACAATTCCACAGCCCATGTATGTATATTTGTAGTCATGGTAGATGTCATTGAACTTCCCTGTGAGTGCATACAATAATCATAAAAAAAAAAGAGTCAGTGATCCAAGTGGGACCATAAATGCATATTCAACAAAAAGTGATTCAAATGTAGGTCATGCTTTTGCTTTCACTCACAAAAGTTTTGCAAGATAATAATGCACAATGCCCTAATCTATTCCTCATTATGCATCTTAATTTTGCAAAGGCATGCAGAAGTGTTTTCTTCTGGGACTGCATGGTTAATGCGTTTTCACAGAGTTTTTTTTTTTTAGATTAAAATTTATCTGAATGCATGAAGGAAAGTTAATTTTAAATCATGTGACTGGTCATTTAAATACATATTGCCTTCACTAGTTTCAGACGAATACCTTTTGTTATTTGGTATGCTATTTAAAACTACTCACCTAGTAAAGGAGGCCCCAGTAACACTGGCCCACATTCTACAATCGTCACCAGTCCCACAGCACTGGAGAAACGTTGAGATCCCACAAGATCCATGAGGGTTTCAAACAGCACAGAGCTCAGCCAGCCGAAGGCAAACCCAAAGAAGATGGCGTAAATCACGAACCCTGTGTAGTCTGTGGACAGAGGGGCAAGCAGGTGGCACACACCGTTAAGGAGAATGGATGCGGCGAAGAAGTATTGCACCCTTGGCCTGACCCATTTCGTGCTGGCAACTATTCCCATTGAAGGTCGTGCAACCATATCTACAAAGGCCAGGGCAGAGAGCAGAAAAGCCGCCTTCTCCTTGGGAATTTCCTTACTCTTGGCGTAATTACTGAGGAACACAAGAGGAGAGAAGAGGCCGAAGAACATGACCACATTACCCAGAAGGTACAGCAAGAAGCCACGATGCTTGAAGAGCGTCAGATCGATAAAACCATTGATGATCGCCATCACGCTCTTTTGCTCTCTGGCTTCGCTATTACTGTTAGCCGCTTTAACAGCGGGTTGGGGTTTTGGCCCAATGGGCCTCATCAGTGATCCAGCTACACAACAATTCAGCAGAAGTCCACCCAGGATCAAAAAGCTCCCTTTCCAGCCGAATTGGTCGAAGAACCAGGTGTTCAGGGGAGCCAGAGTAGACAAAAAGACTGGGCTACCAGCCATAGCGATACCATTAGCTATTGGGCGTTTCTTGTAGAAATATTTGCCAATCATTGTGAGAGCTGGGTTGAGATTGAATGCCAGTCCCAGACCTGGAAAACATCATAACACAAAGTTCGAAATGAAAACAGGTCCCCTGGGTGATATTAAAATGTGTCATAAGAGTGTAACATCACTAGGAGTGCTATTACTGTAAAGTGCATGGGATAAGAGCAATGGTGTATGTTTAAATTTTTTTATTTGTTTTTAATTATACCTCCCACTACACCGACACAGAAGTACAAGCCTTCGACGGTATTGCAAAAAGAGGCAGCGATGAGCCCTGCTCCTGAGAGGCAGCCTCCTAAAATCATAATAGGCCGACTTCCATACTTATTGACCAGGATACTGCTGACAGGACCTGGAAATGAGATGCAAAAAAAAAAAGTCAGAATTTGCACAAAGCAGAAGAAAATGTATTTATTTCTGTAATCTGAATATATATATATATATATAGAGATATATTTATTTTATTTATTTTTTCAATTATGAGTTAGTATACTTGTTTACCAAGGAGATAACAGTGTTGTTGAAAAGCATGCTTGAGATTAAGTACAAGATATATGGCGTCTGAAGACAAATCAAGGTAATAGTAAAAGAGAACAATGGTTCAAGCAACACCCAATTCCAAGTTATCAGGAAGTTTAATACAGGACTTGATTTTATCCATTGGGAATTGATGGGATTGAAAACAGTGGGCTTGAAAAAAGATGGTCTGGCCTATCACAATAACACTGTTTCAGAGGGGGAGCATGTTATTACATTATGATAAAAGATTACGAAGACAAACGTCTATCTGAAATAACATGCACACATGAACTGTTCACAATAACACCAGGAATATATACTAAAATAATAAGCAGGGTCAGTTTTGTTTTTTCATGACATAAGGTAATAGTCTCTGTTCAGACCACTAGAGGGCATTGCAGCTCTGTGGGGAACAACAATAGAATTTGACATTGCATATTACTGCAGTAATCATCAAACTGCAGATTTAAACTGCAGGTTTCCCACCATCATCCAGCTAACTGAGCAAAAGATGTTACCTGTGAAATGCAGAGGCTGAAACACCAATCTTAAAGTGCTCTACTAAATTATATTTTAGATACGTTTCGCACTATGGCAAACTTTAGTCCTAACAAACTAAACTAATCTGTTGTGATACCACCCTACAGTAGCAAACACAAGGATCCCAAATGTATTTCCAGTTACATGCGTGTTTTTAAGGCTTCCATGTACTGAGTCCAAATCCTATCATGAATGTAGGAAGGAAGCCTGCTAATCATGTGAAAACCGGGGAGCGATGGCGAGCGCCTGCACATCTTCAGCCTCTCAGTACAATAGGCTGCCTTGTTTGCCTCTCTAATCCACCTCATACAGCGGGGAAGCGAGTCACTGCGAACATGTATGAAAGAACATATTAACACATTTAGAAATTCATTAGTATCACGTACAAGCCCTAGTTTACATCACAACAACTACTAATACCAGTACTTTAATCAGATTTGAGTTTTCAGGCTCTATAATAAAATGGCGAAGTAGATACATTTTAGGGAAAAATAAAAATCAGTGATTTTTCAGATTATAAATAAAATCCGGATTCGCTATTTGTAGGGCTGCACAATTTGGACAAAATTGTGATTATATATCAATATGACTATAAAATAATAACAATAATAATATTAATAATAATAAAATTTAAACAATTTTACTGATAAAAAAAAGACATTTTACTTCTGTATCTTTCACTGTAAAAATAAAAATTGAGTATTTAACAGAGCATATAATAACATAATAATTTTATTTTACTTCAACGGTACAATTACAATCTAAGTATTTTTGCTTATTTTTGGTCTAAATCATCACCATGAGTATACAGGTAAAAATAAACGCTCCGTTACGAAATCAGCTTAATACCAGATAACAGGCAAACACTTTCGCAACCAATAGTGTCAGGCTAGGGCGGGGCTGGGGGGGACCTGTATGAAAACAGTCATTATGTGACATTATAGTGATGCAGAAATGACGCAATTAAGCTTTAACTATTTAACTTCAAGGATAATTTGGAGCATCACTACATTTTGAGCACTTTATTTTGTGCAGCCTGTATTCAAATTTTAGTAAATTAAATTAAAGTGATTGTAAATGTGGTACAAGAATAATCAAGAATTAGACTAAGCCCTTGGGTGACATTAAACAAAAACTCACTCCTGACATATCAGATCAGTCCACATTCATGTAAATATCCTCATATCTGGACCGCTCTTGCTCCAGGCAAACTACATCTGGGTTCCCTGGGTCACCGACAACAAGCTTAAATGCAATGGAGGTCTATGTAGGAAGATGTCTTGGCCTAGAATGCCAAAACAACACATCCCTGGAAAAGAAACGAACACCTTCTGACAGTATTTAGCTTAGAGGGCATTCAGACTTCTCTGCAAACTGTAGGTGAGACAGTGGCTGTATTCAGGGAAATGAGAGCAAAAGGGGAACCACAACACATGTCAGTCATGGCCAGCATCAAACTAGATGCTAAAACAATGGCATTCTGATTTACTTGTGAGCATATTGTGAATTATTATGAATATGGAATATATTGCTACACAGATGTCTGATGTGCATAAGTCAGCATAAAATATTCACACAATTATGTCTTGCCTGCAAATATGTTAGTATAAACCAGTAGCACTACATAATGCGATTCTGTTTATCATTGTCGTCAGAACAAATTGCTGGATTTTTTCCACGCGTGGTTGGTTCTGTGATCATCTGGGTCATGTGCTATGTATTGCCCCCTGCATTACAGTAGGGAATTAGCTCTGCTGGGCCAGAAGGGGCATGTAGGAGTACGAGGTCAAATGTAAAGTCATGTGCCTCTCACATGCCATGAGTTCTCATGGCCATAATGTCAACCCCACCGGCATAAACTGAAAGGTCTATCTTTCAGAAACGGATCGAGCGCATTGTTCTTGTTCATGACAAATGTAAGGGCAAAAGCTCAAGTTTGACAGAAGTATGTGGGTCAATGACATATACAGCACGAGTAAAAGAAAGAAAGAAAAAAATAATCACATTGTACAACATGAACTAACAAAAATACAATGTTATATTTTATAAAATGTATACACTTTATATTTTCTATTCAAGAAATATACAATATATTTTTGAATAAATCAATATTTAGGACAAAAAAATAAATGCCACATCATATACCCACCCATTTTGTCTAATGCTCATTTTTTTATTTGATCAGTTATCAGTTGATTTTTGGGGTTATTGTCTACAATATCGATGTACTTCATTGACTATACATTACACAAGACAATGAAGTAATTAAAGGGATAGCTCACCCAAAATTCTGTCATTTACTGACCCTCATGTCCTTCCAAACCTGTAAGACCTCGTTTATTTTTCGGGGAACACATTACGATTTTTTGAGAAATTCAGACCCTGAAGCACAGCCACGGCAACTACCACAGTCAAGCCATGAAGGCAGTAAGGGACATCGCTAAAATCGTCCGGGTGACATCTTGGTTCACCGTAATTTTATGAAGGCTACAAGAATACCAAAAATACGGAATTTTAATTCTACAATTTATTTTGGGGTGGTTATTCTTGTAGCTTCGAAAATGATGGGTGAACCACTGTGGCACACGGATTAGTTTAAAGATTCCTGACTAACCCTTTTGCTTGATCGTGTCAGTTGCGGGCGGTCTATGCAGGGTCAGAAAGTTCTCGGATTTCATCAAAATATCTTAATTTGTGGTCTGAAGACGGTCTTACGGGTTTGGATCGACATGATGTGAGTATGAATGAGCAAAATTTTCATTTTTGGGGCACGAACCCTTAGTGTGAATTTTAACCATTCTCCCACCTATTCTGACCTTTTTTGTCCTTTTTGGAGCTTGACCACCCTAGTCGCGGTATTCTTGGAAAATAAGATATAAACGTCTAACAAAATGTCTCTTTTTGTGTCTCATGGAAGAAATAAATTCATACAGGTTTGGATTGACATGAGGATGATGAAAAAAATATGTTTAAGAGTAAGAGTTTTATTTTTGTGAACTAAATATTTAACTCAAATTGCAGGGTGGTTTATTTTTGCCTGTTTTAAAGGTTATGTATAAGCACACAAGCAAATAGTGACAGTATAGAACACTAATTGGCTTTTGCGTTGTAACCAAAAAGTAGCACCATGCTGTCAGAAACATTCAAACCTTTATTTTTTATATCCGTTATGGTTTATATTTTTTAACTTGTGTTTGATTTGCTCAGTAGCGTGAGAAGGCGAATGTGCAATTTAGTCTGTGAGTGTGCTGACATCATTCGGTGGTGCTCCACTTCCTGAGACAAGTTTGCTATTGACGCTAGTCATCACAAGTCTGTGCGACTCCTGAGTTATGCGTCTCATCTCCTCATCTCTCTCCAAGGAAAACATCTGACACTTGCAGAATAAAGAGCTGACTAAGAAGAAAGACTCCAGAGGGAGATAGAGTTGCCCATTCAGAGCTCAATCTCTCAGCAAAGCAACCTAACAAAAAACATCTAATAGGAATTTATTTTAATTACTTTTATTTCGATAACGGCGAAATAGAAATCTTAATGATAAATATTCACATCATAATTCAATATAATAATATATAAATATAGTGTCTGCGGCATTAGCAAGAATTCTGCTCATGTTCATTTACATTACTGATACTCAAATCATGAACTCAGTCATGGACTACAGCCGTAAAACACAAACAAACATTAGCTAATGTAAACCAATCCAAATCAGCTTCATTTTAAGTCAGATCATACTGCGGTCCTTGAGGACTTGGCCTGCCTGCTTCTGTCATTTAGACAAACATCCTTTAGTGCGTCTTATTACCACCATGCATCATTCACTCATTTAATGACCTGTTAATTGATACGCCTACTCTGCATCACTTAATCGTTCTTGTGAATATAATTAGTTTAGTAACAGCTATTCTGAAGCACAAACAGTTCAGGCTTTGTTGGAATATCACCGTCAGCTCTTAGTGTTCACTTGATTATTACCTTAGTAACCTTATAAGCCAAACAATGCTCATTAATATGTTCAAGCATTAATATGATGGGCCTATGTAGATTGTGTTTGTTAGTATGGTAGTTTCTAAATCATAATTTATCATTCATTTTATTATATATCTGTGAGAAAGGATGTATTTAGAGCTTTTTCCATCAACTAGGTTTTTAAAGGTGACGATTTGTAGTGCATGTAATAAAATGTCTTCATCTTTGATATTTTAAACGTTTTAACAATGTTTCCCACAAATGTTTAAAATATACGGACACGCACTCAAACAGTATGGTACTCACTGTCCGTTGCAGAGCAGTCGCTTGCTGTTTCTGCTTTCTCACTGCAAGACAAACACAGGAGGCTTGGAGGACAAACTCCATTTACATGCTAATATAAGCTA